>NW_021028977.1:777327-859202 GCF_004153795.1 Camellia sinensis
AATGATAATGAATAACTAGGATATAAATTATTTTAAAATTTGCAAATTTAAAATTTTATTGCAATATGAATCCTTTGACCCAACTGATAATCTCACTTCAATATCAATCTAATTTTTAATATTATAATAAAATTTGTTATTTGAAGCATATGAACGTTTTTTAGTCTTATTAGCACATTTACATTTTTTTTACTAAAATCTTACTTAAATCCTTATACTTTTACCAAAATCTCATTTTGGTCGTTCACTTCCAATTTCATTAGCTTTATTAATGGTAGATAAACAAAATGGTGAAATCAAATTTAATTTAAAGTGTAGGGATCGACTGTTATAATTGAAAGTGAATGAACCAAAACAAAATTTTAGTGAAGCTATAAGGATTCTAAGTGGAATTACCCAAGATAAATTCATACGTAATCAATTTAAAACATCATATAAATAATGTTACATAATATTTTAAGGCTTGCTGGATTAGACGAATTATAACCTAGGATTGATATTATTAATTTATAGGAATCACATTCCGTTGCTTAGTTGCTAATTTTATTATTTAGATTAGATTTTAATAGCCTTTCTATTCAACAAAATTGATGAATTTTTTAATCATTTGATTAATATACAAACAAAAGTGGATAAGAAAAAATTATATATCTCACTAATTTAACTGAATAATCAATTCTATATTAATCTTATACTAATAATAATATAATTAATAATAATAATAATATTATTATTATTTATATATATATTTAGTGTCCGAGTTAACTTATGTGCACTTCGACTAATCTTGGGAACTTGAAGTTAATGGCCTAGCAAATCTCCAAAGGCCCAAAGGTTTGAAAGTTTTAGCCCTCATGGAATTTGAACATGTGACCTTTTAGATGATAAGTCATTTTATTACTTTTTCACTCTTTAAACCAAACTCTTTGGCCATATTTGATTTCACAAGACTAATAGTTTGTAGAAAAAAAACTAAGAAAAGCAATGTTCACAATAGTTTGTAGAATAGTGGTGTGTGTAAGCTAGAAATATAGTATCTCCAATTCTTCTACACAACTAAATTCGCACATTATCAAATACTATTACATATTCTATTGTGTCGAATAAACCACGATCCCCAACATGTGTACTCATACGTGCCCTCCCAACAAAAGACATACCCACTCTAATTTGTCAGCATCAGAAGAGACTGAAAAAGAAGTCAACTCGCTGAGCATCTTGACAATGAGAGAACCTGCTGTCAACCGTTGAGTTGATGCAAGGGGAGCTTCAGAAAGTTCAGTATTGACAATCTCACCCAATCCTTTAACAATCTCACCCAACTAGTGTCCGTTTTGTCCAAAAAAGAGCTAAGTGTCTCTGTCATTGTAGCAATATTACTTGCGATTCCTTCAGTAGTCCTGGCTCTTTTTGTTCCTCCTTGCTAAAGGTAGAAGAGTCGGATGCATTTCCATTTGTAGACATTGAACACTCGAAGTCAGCAACATTGAATTGCTTAGTTGGAGAACCACACCCTTCTCCCCCATGGCTTCCTCCACAGCAATTGCTTCAACTGCATCTGCAGGATCTTCAGTAACTCACCAGTGGCTCTGTCTTTGCCAAAGAGAACAAGCCAATCTTCATAATATGGAAATGACTTGTTTCGCATAGAACTCGCACTTGTTGTCTCTACACAAGTTCAAAAGAAAGAAAAGGACATTCAACTATGCAGTACATAAACAAAAGTGCAGGGAGTGAATATGTACTTGGACTCTTTCAAACAAGAGCTCAAATTAAACGTAAGCTAAATGAGATAAATTGAAATGAAGACGAATAGGATATCTAGTAATTATGAGAGATGAACACTAAAAAATAGAAGAAAAAAACTTACCCGAACAAAGTTTTCCCAAACATCATCACTGTGAACAAGAACCATCTTCTCAATGTCATTCCATCCAAACCCGCTAAGCTTAGTCATTTCATACAAAAGGCCATAGTGTTTTCCTCCAAATTTTTATCTTTGACTCAATGTGAGGACAAGCACGAAGGTCACTTCCAGGAAAAGCCATGACTATTCTCTTCTCAAGTTCGGCATAAAACCTCGACTTAAATTGCCATTGTCAACCTCTCATTTAGGATTATTACACAAATCTCTCATTGCACTTATGAGAAAACAACTCCTCCCTCTTCGTCCAAATCCTACGACTCCAATTGAACCAGCATTTGTCTTGCCCTTACTTTTCTTTCGAGAACAACTGGTAGCAACACTATCCATGCCTATAATAATGATGTACAACACATATTATTGATTTAATAGTTCATTCTAATATACAAAATACAAGTATGGAAGACAAGGTAAAAATATGATTGAAAAGTGTGCATGAACTATATATATTAAAAAAAAAAAAAAGCACTCTTGATATTAAACAACTACTCAATCTACCTAAAATATAGATATTATTCTGCAATCATGAAAGCAACAAATGGTTCTCCATGAAATAAAGATTAAAACAAATAAATTGATTAGCTTGAAAAATAAATCCATCTCAACTACGTAAGATTCTCATTACATATTTTTCAATTATGAAAATAGACAAGATTCTCATCATTACAAATAAATATTTAAATAAACTATCTCAACTACGGAGGATTTCCACCAACTCCTCTATTTGCTTGCCATTCATTAAACATTATGTTTGCCAATGTATCCCTCCAATCACTCCATTGATTTGATGGCTCTACTGTATTGATGAACTCTTCTCCTAATCAGGTTGAGGTATAGGAGTGTTATTTAACTCGAACTCAAATGGATCCATGGCATTTCACGTCTGATGAGGTTGTGGAGAAGGCAACATGCAGTAATAATATGACCCTGGGTCTTGATTGGGTAGTACGAAGCAGTTCTCAGTATTGCCCACCTAATCTTGAGTAACCCAAAACACCTCTCAATACGTTACGAGCAGCAGAGTGCTTCATGTTGAAGAACTCCTCGGGATTCACTGGATACCCCCTCTCTCCATGTAGAGAGGTGATAGCGTTGCCCTCTATGCGGCGCTAAGAAACCATCTCCATTAGTATAACCCGCATCTACAAGATAGTAGAAACCTGAAAACCAGTATGGGTTTCATATGTATAAGTACTTTAAAAATTGGGCAATTAAGATTACATCAATTAACTATATAGATTCTTACCGGTCGGGACCTTCAAACCATTTGGTCTATTCACAGCATCTCTAAGTACCCTAGAATCTGAAGCTGACCCTTCCCATCCAGGCAACACATAAATGAATTGCATGTCTTGGGAACAAAACACCCAAGACATTAGTAGCAATTTCACCCTTCCGTGTTCTATATCTTGGCTTATCTATTGCAGGAACACGAACCCTAACATAAGTTCCATCTAGAGCTCCAAGACAATTCTACCAAAGATCAAAATAAAATAAGGTTATTCATTTTAAATATGTTAGTGTTTGCCCAAAATCTAAATGAAATTTAACTATGTAATACCTGAAAACACCTCAATCTATCATCTGTGCAATTTGCAGTTATTGGCTCTGTGTCTTAAGTAAGACACCTTGTAGGCGTAAAATAGGCTTCAGGACATCGTTAAAGTAATGACTAACTGTTTGCCCAGACCGCATGAAATTGAACTTGATGTTGCAATTCTTATAGTCGTGTGCAAAACACATTTAAGAACATTGCAACTTTCTCCTCTAAGAGGACATATTTGGAATCAGATAATCCCACACTTCGAACAAGTGTACAAAGACACATGAAGGTATGCCTATTCACTCGGAGTTGTTCATGACAATCAATATCTTCATCCTTCACCAATCTATTCAAATAGTCTAATTGTGCTTGGAAGGGATGTGGTGACCTTTTAATATCCAACCTAGATTGGTACCTCTCCAAGGCAACTTGTAGTACAATAATGTACACACCACATACATAGTTAATAGATGACACAACTTCTTAGAGTGCTACAAATGCTTCAAATAAGGTCCATCGTACTGTCCGAGCATTCATTATTGTCCATCTACAAATGCTTCAATTAACACATCAGATCTAGTTACTGTAAGCGATTAGAACATACATGTATTTCTGATGGTACTGAAAGAGCTCCCAAAAGATTGCATTAATTCAAATCTAAAACACATTCAATATGATTACAATTTTTTCTTATGCAAAGATTTTTTTTGAATTTAAAATAGCAAGAGAGAAACATATCATATATTTAAAAATTATAATGAGCAGTCAAATTTGCAGAAATATAAATAAGGACTATGACTCATTGATCATAAAGAAATCAGGGAAGTTGTCTCGAATCATTGAAATCATCCTAATAACCCTGATATGTACTTTTCCCTTGATAACAACGAAAAGATTAAGGAATGACCTTAACCTTAATGATAGAAGTGATATTTACACAACAAAATAACTAAATAACTAGGTGATTAATCAGTTGGCAGGAGACAGGAACTGCATTATAAAACAAACAAATTGCAACATCAACTCAACCAGGTCCCATCCAGATTCGTCATAAAAAATTTGTGAGGTAATTCCAAATTTCCAAGGTTTCGTATACTATAACATCCATCAGAAATGGTAGTACCCAAGTTCTATGACAATACAAATTATTATATCAATCATTGGTTTTTAATACAGATTATCCATACAAAGTGCATATAAAATCAACGGATCAAATTATCAAAGTGAGACTTGTAATGAGCTCATGAGCTTGAGCTACACGGTTCAATCCCCTTAATGGACCAGGACCAGCTAAACCCATTTCTGAGTTTAGGTAATCTGTTTACATACACACAATTACCAGCAAATTAGTGGAGAACCTTAAAGAACAGATTACTGATACAAATTAAGCTCAGCTGGGCCTTGGGTGGTTCAGTGCCAGATTTAAATCTTGTGGCAAACACAGAAAATAAAAAACATAAAAAAAAATACTTGGGCATGTTTATTTTACCTCAAAAGGTATGATAAGTTTGAGAAAAAGAACACAAGGATGCAAAATAGGTGGATGATTAGAGTTTTTCATGATTCCATTAACAGGTGAAGCTACCCACATGATCTCATCTTCCTTTGAGATAGGTAGAGAGAAAGAGACACAGAAAAGTTTAGATCATGCTGGCAGCTTCAACTGTTAGTGGTGCATGATAAGCAGCTAGAAACCTTCCATATTCACAGAGAGAGAGAGAGAGAGAGAGAGAGAGAGAGAGGTCCATTTGGATTTTCTTTCTCTCCAACTTCATAGATATCTATAGAGTGGAGAGGCGCATACATATATATAGAGAGGGGTGCAAGAAGAGCCCACTCATATAGTTGTTAGTTTGATAGTCATGCATTCTTTTTTGTTTATTATTAGGGAGTAGTGAAAAAGCTTAGGAGGCTTCAATTATTTATTTATGAACCAACATAGCATATACAGATGAGGGCAGTGGTCCAAAGTGAGACAAAAATTGAATATTGTCACGCCCACCCCACCCACCTTCAACACCTTGCAGACAACTCAGTGAGAATTTTCTAAAATTAATAGATGATGGACACCCATTAGGCTTTTGGAGACACTCTGATCAGCTTCCCTATCTTTCATCTCACTTAGTTCCATGCCCATGCTCATGCATGCATGAAGTACAAACACAGAGTAAAATACACGGAGTTTATGGAGATCCTTTTATTTTACAGTGCTCATAATTATAGATTATATGATAATAAAATTTCAATAAATAGTTAATTTACTCCACGATCAAATAGAAAGAGATTCTCAATTGGCTAGTTTAGTACTTTGCTCTGTTCTGACATCGGAATTCCCCAAAAAATTTGAATTTTAAAGGGAAAATTGATTTTCTTAAAGAAACAGTGAACATCCTTACATTTAAAAACTCAAAGACAAATCAATCACAATAAAAGGATTTCATAGTTTCAATAAAAAAAATGACAGAAGGAGCCCCAAAGAAGATGTAAATATTATGTGTTCTGGTAAGCAGATCCATTTGAACATTTTTACTTGCTACAAGAAGAACATTCACAAATATCCACCTTAACAATGATCTACTTACTCCTTTTTTTTCCTCACCAGTAAGCATTTAATGGATCACAACAATTTTCATAAGCATGTTCCAATTGTTTATGATGAGTTCTCACTTGAACATAGAATCAAACACACGGTGGGTAGAATTTTAACAATAGAATCAAACACAAATCTAGTATATAATATACCAAAACCATCAAAACATTGTTACAACTACATAGATCTATGTATATATATACAAATACATCTCATAAATTCTGACAATGATGATTTATCATAAATTTTGAACCAAACATGTAAAATTAATTGTTGAAATAGATAAAAATCTGGAAAAATAAATGGCGAAGATGATAATCTCACCGGTAATGAGAGTTTTTCAGTGCCGACGGTGAATTTTCCGGCGAACGAAGGTTGAAATCGGCACACCGAGATGGAGATCTTCACGAAGGTGGAGATCTTCTCTCAGCAAAGCTACTGAGTCTTTGTTGGGTAGAAATGATATGATTTTGCTTACATTTTTGCGTATATAGTCAGGGTAAAATAGTCATTTTACTTTATTTCCTAATACAGGATATATAATCCCACCCCTACCCCATTACTAATAATCCTACAAATTTGTTGGATTAATTATCCATTAGATTAATAATCCTAAACCAAAATATTAAAACAAACATAGGATAGTTGGACCCACGTATTAATTATCCCAATCCCATGCTCTAATCCATTTAATCAAACATGGCCTTTAAGATTTAGAGGGTGTTTGGCATAACCTATATAAGTACACTTATGTAAGTCACATCACTTCTTTATTTTTCTACACATCTTTTTATAAAAAATTAAAAAATATACATATTTAAATTATTTTAAATATCCACTTAATCTCATAAATTATTAATCACTTCACTATTAATTTTACGAATCAAAAGATTGAATAAATGCCTCCCCACACTTGAGAGTGGACAAATTGTATTAGAATCAGAGTGGCATAACAAGACTAGACAAAGAAATTAATGAAGGGCCCATCGAATAGAAGAATGCGATAACTTGGAAGTAACTGCTTCCAAATCAGGGCACCCCAAAATTACGTGGAAAAATAGAGACACACATAGGAGGTCGGTGTCTGACTGCTCAATCATAGTACCAAACGCGTGAACTTTATTCCTGTGTGTTTACAACTGTACATCAAATACAAAGGTTTTCGCCCATGGAAATGCTGAGGTTGGCTGCCAGTGGATTGATTGAATATTTATAATCACTTGATGAGATTATATTTGCGTAAAAAAAAAAAAGATTAATTATATAAATTTAAAAATAATTTATCTAATTTTTTGAAAATAAATGTAATTCGATCAAGTAAGATTCTGAAAAGTGGTTGCGGTCGCCATAACGGTGGCGGTGGTGCGATTGCGGTTGCGGGGTGTAAAGACCGTAATGTAACGATTGCGGTAACTGGAACTGTGAATTTTTTTATATTTAGCACAATTTGAAAAAAACTTACTGATACACATATTTTTTCCCATGGTCATATTTATTGGGTTTAAAATAAATATTGATCAATTTTTGTAAATTTTTAAGTATGATCCAATATATTTCATATTCTTAAATCATTATAAACTGAGTTTTTTACATTTTATTTTAATAATTAATGACTTTATATTATACAAAAAATCAATCAATAATTATTATATATAAGATAAATAATGACAAAAGTAAGAGAATAAATAAGAGTTTAAATATATATATATATATATACATATTTTAACCAAGCCAAATAGATAATGACCACACTTACTATTATTATTATTATTATTTTTTCAAACAATATATAGATAGACACACACAAACAAAATAGTTGAGTGATAACAGCTGAATAGAATAGCATAGGTCTTATAGTTTCAACAAATCAATAACATGTTCTTCATCTTCCCTCTTCTCTCTCTCTATCTGTTACTCCTCCATCTTCTCTCTATTCCTCTTCACCCATTTTCATCTTTTTTCGAAAGAAGCAGTTCGAAATCGTTACGT
Source organism: Camellia sinensis (assembly GCF_004153795.1). Lineage (NCBI taxonomy): Eukaryota > Viridiplantae > Streptophyta > Magnoliopsida > Ericales > Theaceae > Camellia > Camellia sinensis. The sequence goes on from NW_021028977.1 coordinate 785,374, forward strand.
AACGGTGCGTAATAGGCCGTTACGGGTGTTACGGCACCGTTACGACCACTACGGCAGCCGCTACGACCAACACACCTGTGAATCTCAATCACATTGCAAAAACGGTCGTAACGGTGGCGGTAACCACTACAACCGTTACATAATAGTTGTGGTTGCTTTTTAAAACTTTGCGATCAAGTAATTATTAATCATATCTGAATGAACTAATTTTTTATGTACACAACAGACCTTATTGTTGGATTTATTTTCTAGTATGGCCCAATAGCCTACATATTTTTACATGTTTTAATTTATTTGGACTCCACAATTAGATAAAGCCAATATTATATGTAAAGTTCAGTAATTAGAATTTTAATATAATCACTCTTCTAAGATAAGAAGGAAACCTTGATAGATTAGGAATTCTTCTGATAGAGTTTCTCTTCTCTTCTCTATATAAGGATGGGTGACTCCCCTTTCATATCATAAGTATTATTCAATCACTCTAAGTTTTATAGTCACCCTAATGAAGTGAGAGACAGAGAGAAGAAGGTGAGCCAAGAATAAAAGGTTCAACTATTAGAGGTATTTTCTCAACTTGCCTAATTCAATGGCTGACAAAGGTATGTTCGTTTTATTCTTGAGTTGTATTGAATTCAAGACCCTGTTAAGTTTAATTCCGCATTATTATTATGGTTACATGTATTATTAATACTTACATGTGGTATCAGAGTTTTAGTTTGTGAATCAATACACATTGAAATAATAATATATTTATGAATATTGTTATTATATTATAATTATAATTATTCACAAAAAACATACTTTTGTTTATTAGGTTTGAACTCTGTCGGCATGTGATGTGCACTCCACTAAGTATGCACATCATGGACTCCCTCACTTACAAGACAACATGATCTGTTAGGTCCTAACCTAAATAAGAGCACAGTCCACTCACTTTGTTTTGTGATTTGTTAGGTGCAGGCTTTTATGTAATTCTATATGCTGTTCATATGCATGCCTTGATTTATTATCAATTTTAGTGATAATAATTTTTATAATCATCATAATATGATATTAAATTGCGTGTATTGCTTGCCGTTATGATAAAGTGCATAGATTAAAAGCAATTTTATAATTTGTTGAATCATTCGGTCTATTAAAGAATTACGATTTTACCTCATTTGATTATATGCACTTATTGTTGATATTTATATATTTTCATGATTTAAATTTGATATCATGATATAATTTTATGACATCGAATATTAAAATATTGAAGTGGTTAATTTATTTAGGCGTAATTCTTGTTAACCATTATATAAGATATTCATAATTGTCATATTATATATATATATATATATATATATTCATGTTCATCCAGAGTTATTATTATTATTATATTGGTAATTGCAATCACATAAAAGAAATTTTAGAAATCATAAAATAGTGATTTCATTAAAATTGTGATTGAATTAAGGATAATTAAATAACTCAAAATTAATGAATAGAGAATATTGTTGGTTAGTTCCGTATTCATAGGGTTTACTAATTTAGTAGCTGCCAAAGTGGCCTAGATTTGTAAAACTTATGAATATAGAACTACATAAAAGAATTGTTAAAGGGTAACATTAAGGTTGATAATATTCTCAATTGGCAGTTATAATTAGGAGATTGAGACTTAGCCCAAAGGAGAGTCACTTTCAAATAATTATAAACTGGGTAGGATAATGTAGCTTATGTAATTTGACAAGATTAGAAATTGAATACCCAAAGGTAGCATAACTAGCTGGAAATTGCCATAAATTACTTTAGATCTACATAAGTGATTCTTGACGAGTGGAACATAGATATACCTAAAGTTTTGCCCAAAGGAAAGACTTATGTGATATCAATAGTTCATCATAATTCTCAAAGCTTTAATATGTATATTGTTTTGCCTTTTTCCAATGTTACTTAATGAGATCTTGTGTTAAACCTTTAAGATCTTGTCAAAAAAGATAAGCTTGCTATTAAGGTGGTTGGACTAGAAGGGAGCTATATTGACTCCTCCGACCTGTCTGGGTCTTACTGTGGGTCTTTACTTTTGACCAAAGGCTCTTTAGTGACGTTACCTAACGCTTAAAAGTAAATTTGGTTAACAGGCTGTTGGAAGATCGACAAACCCACTTGCTGGCACTATTATGGCTGAATTAACAACAATGAAATATAATGGCCACCGAGGAGTTTAGGATCACATCCTCAATATGGAGACAAAGTTGCAAAACTTAAAACTTTAGGGATGCAGGTTGATGAAACTTTCCTCGTGTAGTTTATTCTCAACTCACTTCCATCACAGTTCGGTACATTCAAAATTCACTATAACACCAATAAAGATAAGTGGAGTTTGAATGTGCTGACTAATATGTGTGTTTAGGAGGAAGTGAGGTTGAGGGAGGAAGGACGTCAAACTGCATTGGCTGTAACTCATGGAGCTATAAAGAAAAAGATGGGTAAGTTTGTAAAATCAAAGAAAAATCCACCAAAGAAAAAGAATGAACCTGGGGAAGAAAATCAGGCTTAGAATGGTTTCATAGTCAAGTGCTACTTTTGTGGCAAGAAGGGACATGTGAAGAAAGACTGCAGCAAGCGAAAGGCTTGGTTCGAAAAGAAAGGTAAGAAATTTTTTTTTGCTTGTTATGAATCAAATCTTGCTGAAGTACATTCTAATACGTGGTGGATTGACTCTGGGGCCACGACCCACATTACAAATAACATGCAGGGATACCTCTCAACTAGGAAACCAAAGGAAAGTGAAAGATTTGTCTATATGGGGAACCGTCTCAAAGTTGAAGTCGTAGCTGTAGAAACCTATCGACTAATCTTAGAGACGGGTCATCAGATGGATCTAGAAGACACTTTTTATGTTCCTTCAATTTCTAGGAATTTAGTTTCATTATCCAAATTAGATCGTGTTGGATATTCAGTTTTATTTAATTGTGAAAAACTCAATTTAATGTTTAATTCAAAAGTGATTGGTTCTGGTAATTTATGTGATGGTTTATATAAAATTACCTTATATCATGAGTTTGCACAATCATTGTAACTCTGCATTCGAATATTGGTTTAAAACGTGGTTTAATTAATGAAAAATCCTCAATCTTGTGGCATAGACGGTTGGGGCATATCTCTAGAAATAGAATTGAAAAGTTGGTGAAGAATGGGATTTTGGAAAACCTAGACTTCACTGATTTTCAGATATGTGTGGATTGCATTAAAGGAAAGCAAACCAAACACACCAAGAAAGGTGCCACAAAAAGTAATGAGCTTCTTGAGATAATTCATACAGATATTTGCGGGCCACTCAACATCCCATGTCTTAGTGGTGAAAAATATTTTATCACATTTATAGATGACTTCTCACGTTATGGATATGTGTATCTAATTCATGAAAAGTCTCAGGCTGTTGACATCCTTGAGGTGTACATAACTGAAGTCGAGAGACAATTAGATAGAAAGGTTAATATAGTGAGATTAGACAGGAGTGGTGAATATTATGGTAAATATGATGAGTTAGGCCAAAATCCTGGACCATTTGCTAAATTCTTAGAAAAAAAAGGCATTTGTGCTCAATATACAATGCCTGGTATGCCACAGCAAAATGGAGTTGCTGAAAGGCGTAATCGTACACTTAAAGATATGGTTAGGAGTATGTTAAGTTAGTTAACTGTACCTATTTCAATGTGGGGTGAAGCTTTAAAGACTGCAATGTATATCTTAAATAGGGTTCCTAGTAAGGCAGTCCCAATAACACCTTTTGAGTTGTAGACTGGTAGGAAACCTAGTTTGAGACACTTACATATTTGGGGTTGTCCAGCAGAGGCAAGAATCTTCAACCCACAAGAGAAAAAGTTGGACTCAAGAACAATATCTGGATATTTCATTGGTTATCCAGACAAGTCTAAAGGGTACAAATTTTATTGTCCTAATCACAGTACGAGGATAGTGGAGACTGGTAATGCTAGATTCCTAGAGAATGGTGAAATTAGTGGGAGTGGGAAAACACGAGTGGTGAATTTCGAGGAAATTAGGGTAGATGTGTCAACATTTGACCCTTATCGAAAAATTATTGTTCCTCAGACTATTCCACAGGCTGAGGGAAACGAATAACATAATGAAAATCCTTCATCACCTCATGTTTCACCACTTCATGAAGATACCACCATTGAAAATATTGTAGAACCACCACAACCGGCAGTTCTGAGAAAATCTCAGAGGGAAAGAAAGCCTGCCATTCCAGATGATCACATGGTGTATCTACAGGAATCTGATTTTGATATTGGGATTAACACAGATCCAGTCTCATTTTCACAAGCCATGAATAATGATGATTCTTCTAAATGGGTCAATGCTATAAATGAAGAGTTAAAATCTATGGAACATAATAGTGTTTGGGATCTCGTCGAATTGCCTAATAAGTGCAAAAAGGTCGGGTGTAAATGGGTCTTCAAGACCAAGCGTGACGCAAAAGGCAATATCGAACGATTTAAAGCCAGATTTGTTGCCAAGGGTTTTACTCAAAAAGAAGGCATAGACTATACAGAAACCTTCTCTTCAGTATCTAAGAAAGACTTGCTTAGAATCATCCTAGCATTGGTAGCTCATTATGACTTAGAGTTGCATCAAATGGATGTGAAAACTGTTTTTCTAAATGGGAATTTGGATGAAGAAATTCATATGGAGCAGCTAGAAGGATTTGCAAAGAAAGGTAAAAAACATTTAGCTTGCAAATTAAAGAAATCCATATACGGCCTTAAATAATCTTCCAAGCAATGGTATTTAAGGTTTAATGATACCATTATCTCTTTCGGATTTAAGGAAAATACAGTTGATCAGTGCATATATCAGAAGGTTAGTGGGAGCAAGTTCATTATTTTGGTGCTATATGTGGATGACATTTTGTTAGCTAGTAATGACCTTGGCTTATTGCATGAAACCAAGGAATATCTCTCTAAAAACTTTAAAATGGTCGATATGGGTGAGGCAAACTATGTTTTTGGCATAGAGATCTTTAGGGATCGATCTCGAGGATTGCTAGGACTATCACAGAAAGGATATATTGATCGTGTTTTGGAGAGATTCAATATGCAGTTTTGTTCAGCCGGTGATGCATCCATCACGAAGGGTGATAAATTACGTGAAAAACAGTGTCCAAGGAATGACTTGGAAAGAAAACAAATGAAGGACATTCTATATGCTTTGAGGCTACAAATCATGCTTTATGGTTGCGAAATTTCATCTCAGGACTTGGTGTTGTTGACTCAATTGCCAGGCCGCTGAAGATATATTGTGACAATACCGCAGCAGTTTTCTTCTCTAAGAATGAAAAGTATTCCAGTGGTTCCAAACACATGGAAGTAAAGTACTTAGTCGTTAGAGAAAGAGTCCAGAAACAACAAGTGTTAATTGAAAACTTAAGCACCTCTCTTAGGATTGTTGATCCATTCACAAAGGGATTGCCACCAAAGACATACAAAGAGCATGTTATCAGGATGGGTCTTTTAAGCAACCCTTGATGTGTATGGTTAATTATGAGTGCTTATTTTTATTTGACATTATTTACGCAATAATAATTTTGTTTCTATTTTTCCTGTTTCTAAAAGTGTGCGTACACATTAATTTGAATATTGATAAACAGGGAATGTCTTAACAAGACAAATTACAGGGGCTTTTCAGGAAAATAATTATATATCCCGATAAAGGACTGGGTTGGTGAAGGTTATCAATGGTGTAGTGCATAGTAGGAAATATGACATAAATGTCATACAACCGCTATGACTCACATTGGTGATCTGAAGTAATCACAGTATTATAGTTTCTAATATATTTGAACTTATTGGCTATTTTTAAAATTTGTGATCACGTGTCAAAGTTTTTAGTGTGGAATCCAATGAGTCAAAATTTTTTATAAGTTGCATATTTTTGGAAAAAAAAAAACTCATAATTGCATCATAATCGGCTTAATAGGCCAAGTGGGAGAATGTTTGATTTATTTTCTAGTGTGGCTTAATAGCCTACATATATCTACATGTTTTAATTTATTTGGACTCCACAAATAGATAAAGCCAATATTTGAGATCAAGTTCAGTAAATAGAATTTTAATATAATCACTCTTCTAAGATAAGAAGGAAACCTTGATGGATTAGGAATTCTTCTGATAGAGTTTATCTGGCCCTCTTCTCTCCTCTATATAAGGATGGGTGACTCCCCTTTCATATCATAAGTATTATTCCATCACTCTAAGTTTTATAGTCATCCTAATGAAGTGAGAGACAGAGAGAAGAAGGTGAGCCAAAATTAAAAGGTTCAACTATTAGGGGTATTTTCTCAACTTCTCTAATTCAATAGAAAACTTAATAAAATCAATCGGCAATTTAAAAATTAAATAGATTTTAATTTATATATTTTAAAAATTAAATAAATTCAGTTGATAATTTAATAATAATTTAAGAATAAAAAATATTTAATGAAAATTTAATAATAAAAAGTGCAATAAATCGTTTTACAATGAGACATATTCTCTTTTTTTGGAGATAATTTTTTAATAAAAGTGCCAATGGCTCCTTTGGATCCCCAATAATGTTTTAGCCTACTTGCGAGTAGCAAATTCCAAAACATTTTTTTTTTCAAAACAAACGGATATGCAATGCTTCGTTCCAAATTAGGCGATCTAGTCTATATTTTTGTGTTGTGCGCATCACATAGTAATTCTAGCTAATTAACTGGAATAAGAACACATAATGTTTTCAAAATCGGATATCATGGTTAGTAGAGGCCGATCTTGGGATCGGGCGAGAGGGGGTGCTCATAGCTGACCTTCCCCAATCATACCCAAGTTCTCGAGCCGAGGCAACTTTGGTGATGACGGACACGTAGCCTTTGGCACCGAGTCAGGGTTTCCTAAATTCCTCCATAAAAAAATATTTAGGTGGCGACTCTGTATCTGGAAAAGCAGTCCATGTTTGGCACTTCTTTTCAAAAATCTGTTTCTCAAAACGATTTGTCGGATTTGGACTCTTTGGTTCAGATTAAGAACCGTGACAATTAGAGAGTCCGAACTGTAGTGAGCCCAATATGAACAGAACGGGACTCACCCTCCCGGGGCGTTCGGGGACGTCTACGGTACTCTAATTACTAATTAGTTTTAAATTTTTTCTATTAGTATATTAAGTTATATTAGTGGAGAGTTTCTTTCCGTGCAGTCCTATTTTTTTTGTTTTTTATTTGGATAGTGTTTTGCTGGACAACTATACTCTTTTATTATTGTGACATGTATGATGTGATACTCCAATGTGACAGGTATTAATGTGACATTCCAACGATGTGACACTCTTAAAAAAATTAAAATCTCCTTAATGTACTTTCCCAAATGTGACAACATGGCGGGTATGGTGTGACACTCCTAGTGTATTTTTTTTTCAAATGTGACAACGTAGCGAATATGATGTGATACTTCAAAAAAACTAAAAATTCTTTAGTGTACTTTTCCCAAATATGACAACGTGGTGGGTATGATATGACATTATAAAAAAAAATAAAAGTTTCTTAGTGTACTTTTTCCAAATGTGACAACGTGACGGGTATGATGTGGCACTTTAAAAAAATAAAAGCTCCTTAGTGTACTTTTTCTAAATATGACAACGTGGCGGGTATGATGTAACACTCCAAAAATAATAAAAAAAATTTAGTATATTTTTTCAAAATGTGACAAATGACACTCCAATGTGGCAGACATGATTTGACACCCTAAAAAAATTAAAAAGTCTTTAGTGTACTTTTTTCCAAATGTGACACTCCAACGTGACGGATATGATGTGACACAAAAAAATTTCTTAGTGTATTCTTTTTAAATGTGACACTCCAATATGACAGACAAATGAGTCATTACACATCTAAAAAGACTAAATGGTTCACAAGAAAAAATAAGATATTATATGAATTACAAGTCCAAAATATGGGAGTTATTGGTTAATCTCTCTTAATAATATTATGTCTCCTCAATTGATACACTGAAATTTTAATTGATTTTCTTTCTAATTTAATCTCAAAATTGTTGATGGAAGTCTATCTATATCTCCTAAACATGATCGACAATGATCAATCTGTGTCATTTCTTATTGATACATTTATAACTAAGTCATGCTAGTGTCAAAATATTCGACACAATTAGTTAAACAAATTGGAATAGTATTAAGAGAATTCCAAAATAAACTTAAGATGATACGATTATCAAACATGACACAATTTTTATCCCTAATTATATATGCTCATACATTTACACGTGAATGTGGTATTCAAAATTTGGCTAAGTTATGTCCTCGTTTGGCATATTGGTGGGGTTGGTTTTTTTTGTTAAAATAATCATAAAAAGATAAAATAGACTAAAAAGTCAATTAGACAAAATATAATATTCAAATCATAATCATTTCATTTTTTTTCTCACAAAAGTCAGAAGGGCTAAAAGGCCCAACCCAAACGAAACTTTTTAGCCCCAAGCTAAAGGGTCCAGCTTGTCTCTCCAGTCTGCTTTGTGGACCCACTTTTAGGTCCCGTTTCGATGATTCGAACCGTTCACATTTTAGGATTCGTCGAGTATATTATCTCTATAATAAGCAAGTCGACCGAATAACGACAATTACGTGTTCGAATTAGTTTTATATTTCATCGTCATTTTTTTATTATACAAAATTGATTTTTGTTCGATCATGTTTAGGAGATAAAGACAGACTTCCATCTACAATTTTGAGATTAAATTATAAACAAAATCAATTAAAATTTTAGTGTATCAATTGAGGAGTGTAGGGACATATTTTTTGGGTTGTCCACGTGGTTGAGGTTGTTAGACTAGGTGCCACGTAGATGGACCAAGTTGCCGAGATATGATGTGATCATATCTGAACCCGAGATATTCGGATGGAGGACAAGAGTCCTAGATGACATCAAGCTACCTATTTGGATAGAGATGGGACTTTTAAGGAAGTTCATCTTAATCTGAATAGTGTGAGTTGTGATAGATGTTATCCTTATAAAGGATAGAGTCCCATGAAGTAAGACCTTTAGGAGAAGTTGGACACTAATCATTATAAAAGTGAGGCACCCCAGTGGGTCTAAGGTATGTTCTTTCTTGTGAATTGAGTACTTGTGTGATATCCGTGAGACATAAGATTTACTGACTTGATCATTGGAGCACTCTCGGGTGGACGAACCATTGCGGTATTCTCATTTTCTTGTTGGCAAGTGATTGGCTTAATTTATTCTGTCGCGTGCTCTAGCTAAGTTCCCTGTTTGGTTGTCGGAAATCAACACCTACAATTTGACGCCATTTGTGGAACTTAGTTAGAATACATGACCATTATCATGCAAGATCAACGTGTTGATGACGACGAGTTTAGCGAAGATGGAGAATGCGTCAACATTGACGGAATGAAGACCCTTCCAAAAAGGATGAATACAAATATAAGGGGGCATGAGCGCTCCCTGAGGAGATGAAGACAACCTTTAAGTAAAAAAGACATTGGCCTAGGTGAAGCAGATCCAAGATGGAAGAGCTTGGCCTAGGTGGAGCAGATCCCAGATGGAAGAGCATGTCCTAGGTGAAGTAGATTCAAGATGGAAGAGCATGGCCTATGTGAAGCAGATCTAAGATGAAAGAGCATGGCCTAGGCAGAGCAGATCCCAGATGGAAGGGCATGGCCTAGGTGAAGCAGATCTAAGATGGAAGAGCATGGCCTAAGTGGAGCAGATCCCAGATAGAAGAGCATGGCCTAAGTGGAGCAGATCCCAGATAGAAGAGCATGGCTTAAGTGGAGCAGATCCCAGATGAAAGAGCATGGCCTAGGTGAAGCAGATCCATAAGACAAGATCTCAGCATTCCAGATCTAGAAGAAAAGATCTCGGCCTAGTTGAGTAGGTCCGAGAAGCCAAGAGTTCAACCTAAGTGAGCAGATCCCAGATCTTAGCAAGATTCTAGAAGATAAGATCTCGGCCTAGATAAGTAGGTCTGAGAAACCAAGAGCTCAGCCTAAGTGAGTAGATCCTAGATCCCAGAAGACAATCTCGACCTAGATGAGTAGGTTTGAGAAGACAAGAGCTCAACCTAAGTAAGCAAATCCTAGATCCATAAGACAAGATCTTGGCCTAGATGAGTAGGTCCGAGAAGAAAAGAGCTCAGCCTAAGTGAGCAGATTCCAGATCCCAGAATACAAGATCTCGACCTAGTTGAGTAGGTCCGAGAAGACAAGAGCTCAGCCTAAGTGAGCATATCCCGAATTCTAGCCTGATCCTAGAAGACAAGATCTCGACCTAGATAAGTAGGTCCGAGAAGCCAAGAGCTCAACCTAAGTGAGCAGATCCTAAATCCCAAAAGACAAGATCTTGGCCTAGATAAGTAGGTCTGAGAAGACAAGAGCTCAACCTAAGTGAGTAGATCCCAAATCCAGAAAACAAGATCTCGGCCTAGATGAGTAGGTCCGAGAAGACAAGAGCTCAGTATAAGTGAGTAGATCCCAGATCCTAGATCCTAGAAAACAAGATCTCGGCCTAGATTATTAGGTCCAAGAAGACAAGAGTTCAGCCTAAGTGAGCAGATCCCAGATTCAAGACAAGAGCTCGGCCTAGATGAGTAGGTCCGAGAAGACTGGTGTAACGACCTCATCACGTATAATGGTTAACACTTAATTAAAAGGAAATTTGAAATTTAATTGCCAATTATTCTAATTTAATTTGGGATTTACAAAAATGATAGAGATTGATTCATATATGGTTCTATTGAGGATTTATTTTAGAATTAGAAATTGAAAGCCTAAATGGCTCAAGAAAGTACAAATAGTGAATTGAATTATTTAAATTTCCAGTATCGGACCATATAGGAATTTAATTAAATATTCGATTCAGATTTATAAAATTAAGATTTGATTAATTGGGTTCGAATTAGAGTTAATTAAGTTATGAAAATTAGGAATTAAGGTTTTATGAATTAAATTTATTTATGAGACATTCAATTAAGGTATTCATTTGATTATGTAATTTATTGGCAAAGATTTTGAAGTTTAATCTGAAATTGAAGACCTCAATGATTCAAGAAACCAAAATTGAGGATGGAAATAAGTTTAATTTAATATTTGGAGCCTTTTGAGAGTTTGATTAAAAATCTGATTTAGAATGATGAATTTTAATATAATTAATTATGCTCTAAATGAAGTCAAATTACGCAAATTAAATTATGTGGGATTTATAATTCGTTATGGTTAATTTAATTATGTGTTAATCAAGATTTAGGGTTGGTTTGGGGTGTCCTAAAAAAGTGCATTGGGCTTCCGCTCACTGTTTATATTATGTATGTAGGTGAGCCGGTGCGTGATCAGGGCCAGAGTTGATGGCCCATGTTTCAGTTTTGTCAGCCAACCCTTGCACCTCCCAAGGAGGTTCCTGATGAAGTTCAATTTTGTAGCTGCTTTTGTAATCTATATTAGACTTGTTGTTGTTAAGTTGTGGGCGAGATTTTTGTCCTGAACGCCTAAGTGTGTTGTGTATATATATCATGTGTGTTGACTTCGCCTGCATTTTATAAAAGTTTTAAGCTTTACTATCTCATGTATGTTATCACAGCTCATTGGACCTTGTCTATTTTGTATATTTGCTTCCGCAGCCCCTATCTATATGTTAATCTGTCATAAGGCCTTTGGTAATCCAAGGATTACTGGCCGGTTACAATACTAAACCTATAGGGGCGGGTTTGGCTCATGACAGAAAGACAAACATCCAACACTTAGAAGAAAGAGAAGACAAGAGCTCAGCCTAAGTGAGCAGATCTCAGATCCCAGAAGACAATATCTAGGCCTAGATAACTACGTCCAATAAGACAAGAGCTCAATCTAAGTGAGTAGATACCAGATCCCAAAAGACAAGATCTTGGCCTAGATAAGTAGGTCTGAGAAGACAAGAGCTCAACCTAAGTGAGCAGATCCCAAATCCAGAAAACAAGATCTCGGCCTAGATGAGTAGGTTCAAGAAGACAAGAGCTCAGCATAAGTGAGCAGATCCCATATCCTAGATCCTAGAAAACAAGATCTCGGCCTAGATTATTAGGTCCGAGAAGACAAGAGTTCAGCCTAAGTGAGCAGATCCCAGATTCAGAAGACAAGAGCTCGGCCTAGATGAGTAGGTCCGAGAAGATAGGTGTAACGACCTCATCATGTATAATGGTTAGCACTTAATTAAAAGGAAATTTGAAATTTAATTGCCAATTATTCTAATTTAATTTGGGATTTACAAAAATTATAGAGATTGATTCATATATGGTTCTATTGAGGATTTATTTTAAAATTAGAAATTGAAAGCCTAAATGGCTCAAGAAAGTACAAATAGTGAATTGAATTATTTAAATTTCCAGTATCGGACCATATAGGAATTTAATTAAATATTCGATTCAGATGTATAAATTGAGATTTGATTAATTGGGTCCGAATTGGGGTTAATTAAGTTACACGAATTAAGAATTAAGATTATTATGAATTAAATTTATTTATAAGGTGTTCAATTGAATATGCAATTTATTGACGAAGATTTTGAAGTTCAAGTTGAAATTGAAGGCTTTAAAGATTTGAGAAACCAAAATTGAAGATGAAAATAAATTTAATTTAATATTTGGAGCCTTTTGAGAGTTCGATTAAAAATCTGATTCAAAATGGTGAATTTAAATATAATTAATTGGGCTCTAATGAAAGTAACATTAGATTAATTAATTATGTGAGATTGTGATTAGTCATGATTAATTTAATTATGTGTTAATCAAGATTTATTAAGAATAAGTGTTATTTAATTAAATTAGTCGATAAATTAAATTGTATAATGATTTAAAATTTGAGGATATATGTGAGTGTGTGCGCTGAGAAATTTTGTGTGTGCTGAGAAATTCTGTGTGTGGGTGTGCATGTAAGTGTTGAGGTGGAACTCAAAGAAATGTGCAAGTGTGCATACGTGGTATATGATGAAAAAGTGAGGTGTGTGTGAGTGTGTTTATTCTGATGGGTTCAAGAGTGTTAGGTCATTTATTTGTTGTGCTGGAAGACTTTGAGAGTCTAGAGAGAGGGGATGAGAAGCCCAAAGGATTGAAGAAGTAAAAAAATCAAGGGAAAACTCAAGAAATTGAAAGAGATGGAGAAGACCCTGGGAAATCAACTATAGCTTCTGAAATTAAAATCTAAGGTAAGAAAATTAATGCTCAATTTGTATAGAATCTTTATCTTGTATTTGAAATTAAAAAGAGTTTAAGATTACTTCATGGAATTTGTGAGAAATTGGATTTTGAGTAGGAAATTGAGCTACATGCTTGTTCATGGAATATAATTTGTAATTTCATCAATTTTGGGTTTAATTTTGGAATATGTTACATGGGTTTGAGCCTAATTCCTACATGCATGAACAAATTCTACAAATTTTGATACCCTAATTGTACATGCATTAAAGATTTCTACGAATTGATTCCATGTCTTGATGAAACAAGAACTAAATTTTGGAAACAAATTATGAGTATATGAAAAATGAACTTAATTTTTATACTAAAGGAATTTTGATGTAAATGGTTTTAAAATGATCAAGTTTTCTTAATTATTTAAGAGTTTGTATATTTTTTGGACAAGCCATGTTTAAAAGATTTATGAGTTTGAATTTGGGGTTTGATATGAAGAAAATTTATAAGAATATAAATTAGTAATTTTGATGTCAATTTCATACACGTGAATGATTTTCTAAGGAGTTTATGACTTTAATTTCATGTTTTGAAGGAAAATAAAAAGAGCTTGAAGTCAATTTTATGTAATTAAAAAGAAAATGAGAAATTGGAGCTATGTTCAAATTATGGAAATTAATTACTTTGGGTTTGAATTTAGTTGTCTTAACATGAAATTGAGTTTCAATTGTACATGCATCATGGATTTTTAAGAGTTTTGGAAGATCAATTCATGTTTTAAAATTTGTGGGTTTGAAATTGGATTTGATATGGAGAAAATAAATTAAATCCAAATTTAGACAAATTTAGAAATAAATTATAATTTATATTTGAATAAAAAATTAGTTTGATTTTGATTTAAATTTCATACATGTAAATATTTTGAAAGGGCTTTGTAGCTTTGATTTATGTTTTATAAAATAAAGAAGAAGAATGTTGGAATTATTATATTCATGAAATTATTGGTTTTAATCTTAATGATCAAAGAGATTTTTGTATTAGAAATTGGAAAATTTGTCATGGGTTTATCTTTATTAATAAAATTACATGTTTAAATTGGTACATGCAAGAGTTTAAGTTTTGAAAATGTATTTGGAAATTATTTTGTTGATTTTGAAAGCACAAAAAATTTGCTGGCCGCTCGAGCGGTAAAGTTATCGCTCGAGCGAACGTTAAGGCCCACCAGCATTTTTACAGAGCTTTGCAGACCGCTCGAGCGACCAAAGGTCCGCTCGAGCGAAGGCCCTATTTCAGCATATTTTGAAAAATTGCATTTAGTTCACATTTTTATTCTCATCTCTTTCCAAAGCATTCTAGACATGATTTATGACTCAATAAGGATTAATAAGCTAACAATGGCCCCATTTGGTAGAGCTGTGGGAAAGTGATTATAGTTTATAACTGTGAACATAAACTAATTTTTGACTTATAAATTATGCTTCTCCTCCCCCACTCAAAGAATAAGTTGATTTTTGACTTACAAAAAGCTATAAGCTGTATTGTTAAGCCGAACCAAACACATCAAAACAGCTTAAATTAAGCTAAAAGCTGAAATAAGCTGGAAATAAGCCCTACCAAACAGGGCCAATCAACATTAATTATTTGATTAAAGAATAAGTCATTAACTTAGTAATATTTGATTAAGAAGCCAAGTAAGAAATTGGTTTATTCATAAAAGAATCATTTAGTAATGAATGGGGTTTGTGAAATGAGAATCCGATTCATTTGACTGAAGAAAGGCGTAGTAGACCTTTGGATTATTTAGACAGAAAACAAGAAATTCAAGTTTGATCAAGGAAGTAATATTGTGTTTCTATGTGTATACGTTATGTGTTTGTGTAGCTCACACGCTATTGTCTGCCTGATCTGTCTGATCTGCTTTTGTTGCTATCTATGAGTAATAATTTAGTAAAGCTATGTTTAACTTTATTTATTTTCTGTATGATGAATTAAGATCTGTTTTCTGAAATGATAAGTTCTGTACAATGAATGATTGTCCAATTTCTGATAGTGTATTCGTGGCATCTTTAGCATCATGTGTTATTTGTCAGCTGTTACCCAGTATCGGAGGTTCCATTATGGAACTTAATATGTCTGCACTTTGTTACCCGTACCGGAGGCTCCATCATGGGGCTCAGCATATCTATTCTCTATTACCCAGATCCGGAGGTTCCTTTATGGAACTGGTTACTCATAACCACCATCTGTTCTGCATCTGTTCTGCATCTGTTTTGTTAGCGCTAATGGATGTACCAGATATGATTAAGCATGAACTCTAATTTGTATATATGATTTGGACAAGATTATGAATATGGATCTGCTTCTGTTTCTGAAATAAATATGAATCTATTTTCTGAAGCTGATATGGGACAACAGTCTAAAATTCTTTACTTTGTTATTATTCACTGGGCTCCAACTCACTGTATTATTTATGTATGTAGGTGATCAGGTGCGTGACCAAGCTTAGAGGCGTCTGCCTGGAATCTGTTTTTGTCAGCCAATCTATGTGCCTCCCGTGGAGGTTCCAGATATGCCAAGTGGTTATGGCTATGTGATTAAGTTCAAGTCTTGTTTTTTTGTTTGGTTAAACAAGTCTTCGTTAATTGTAAATTGGGCTAAGTCCTTTTTTGTCTAATTTGTATATATATGATGACGTAGGGATGATGTGTAGATATGTGTATAAAAAGTTTAAAATTCTTCTGTCTCATATAAGTTTGTACAGCTCAATGGATGTTGTATATTTGTTATTTGCTTCTGCTAGCCCCTAATATTATGTTAATCTGTCTCAGAGGTCTTCGGTAATCCTAGGATTATTAGCCGGTTACGATGCTAAACCTATAAGGGCGGATTTGGTTCGTGACAACAGGAGTTCGACCTAGGTGAACAATTTTGAAAAGATCAGAACTTACAGGAGGCGAACAGAGTTGAGATAAAACAAAGCTTACCTAAGATTAGAAGATCTTGACGGTAAGAGATTGTCAAGGCCTTGGAATGTGGCTTGACGAACTTTGGAGTTCAGCTCTAATGGTGTTAATAACCTTAGCCGAAGTATTAATAAAATACTAGTATCGACTTTGTTCATTACAAAATGTTGTTTATGATTGTGAGATAAGATTGAAAAAGTATAAGTCGATGTTTCCCTGGTGAACAAGGTGATTAAACTTAGATTTGCCATGATAGCAGAGTTGAACTAAGTATAAGGCGGTGTTCCCATGGTGAACATGACAATTAACTTAGACTTGTCATGATGGTAGAGTTGAACTAAGTCAGTGATGTTTCAACATGAAACACGATGATTAACTTAGACTTGCCATGATAGTAGAGTTGAACTAAGTCTGTGATGTTTCATCATGAAACAAGACGATTAACTTAGACTTGCCATGATGATTAAGAGTGTGCATAATACCGCCAAAACCGCTCCGAACCGCTCCGAACCGCGCATTTTTTGAACTATGGCGAGCAGGTTGGACGGGTTGGGTTCTAACTTTGGCGGGTTGGCACGGGTGGCTGGTTAAAATTTGCCAACCCGCGGTTATAACCGACCCAACCCGCCTATTATGCAAAAAAATATATATAGGACTGCACAGCCGGCAGTGTAGGCACGGCCTACACTGTCAGCTTTGTCACTTGTTCCATCAATGAACATTTTACGATTTTACCCCTTGATAGCAATTTAAAAAAATATTTTTTTAGGGACAAATTTGTCATTTTAATTTCAAACATCATTTCAACACATTTTTTAATACAATAACTCAAATAAAATCCATCTTATCTTCCCAAACACAAAAACTAAAATAGTCAAAAAGTCAAATAGCCTACTAAAATAGCCACTTCCCAGACGAGGCCATACTCACACACACACACACACAATAATTCTTCAACTAAACCTAATTGACCCACACATTTCATCTCATTCATTTGTATCGATTCATCGCCGTTGTCTTTTGGTCTCATTCCTCATCTCGTCGATTGGCTCACCGCTGCTGTAGTCTCTCTTCATCGCCGCCGCCGCTGTCTCCTTCCCTTGCCGATCTGCGCCTACTCGTCGTCGTCGACTCATCACGTCGGTACGTGACTCTCTCGCTGCTCACTCTCTCTGTTCTTTTCTCTTTCGCTTCGCTGATCTCTCTTTCTCTCTTTGCTTTTTTTCTTTTTCTCTGGCTGATCTCTCTTCTTTGTTCTTTACTCTGCAATGTTGTTTGTTTGTTAGCCCTCATTGAGATATATATAAATGAAAAATCAAAAACTAGTTTAGATTCAAATATATATATATAATCTGAGTGCATAGATTCAAATAAATCCCTCAAACTAGTCATAATCAACATTTCAATTTCTAGAGTTCAAAGTGTTCACGCCTGTCATGTGAATTAATTTATAGCCAATTTGCCATGCACGCTGGTGTGCCTTTCTTTTTGTTTATACACATCCAGAATGTTTGGTACAATTTACTGAAGTTGTTTATAGTTTTTTTATTTTAAAAATTTATGTTAGATTGCTTAGTATAACTTTTGTTTAGAATTTATTAAGTAAAAATAACTCAAATAAATTGAAAAAAATTAATTTCTAAAAATTACATGAAGGATGCCTTTAATTTTTGTTTTAAAATTATTAACTTTTACATTGAAACTTGTGAGTTTGAAAGCAATTTAATTGTTTTCATGCTTGTTAGCCTGTTCCTGTCAAGGTGATATCACAATGCCTCCTGGACTTTGGATAAAGTGGGAAATTAAATAAAAATGAAAATGTGAAATAAAATGGCAAATTGTTGGATTTATTGTCTTGCTAAATTGTTATTGTATAATTTATTTAAAGTGTTGGATTTTTAGTTTACTAGTTTGTTAATGTTTTTGATTCAAGTTTTATAATTTGAATTACATTTTTTATAAACCGCTAATCCGCCCGAACCGCCAAGGAAAATCCTCCATTATTTGCCAACCGAACCGCCGGTTTTTGATAATAAAAATGGCAAATTCTAATGATAATTTTATCAATTTGCCACCCGCCATACGGTTTCCATTTTTCCTTTAAATCGCACCGCACCGCACCGACCCTCACCGCACACCCCTAATGATGATAGAGTTGAACTAAGTCAGTGATGTGAACTAGAGTTGAACTAACCTTAGAGTTGAACTAGAGTTGAAACAAGGCGAAACTGGCCATGACTTGGTCAGTTTGTAAGAAAAGCCGAGGTATTTAGTACTTTCGGTGCACTAAGGTTAAGCCTTAACTGCTTTGTTTAGGTGAGCCAAATATGATGACCTCGGCCAGAAGTGTCTAAGTACGAGTTAGGCGATAACCAAGTGATGCGTCCTTAATGTGAACATAAGTAGTACTTAGGTTCACATTAGGGGGCAGGAAGTAGGAATGAACATAACAATTGTGAAATTTTTTTGAAAAATTTTACAAGTTGAAGTTATTCGAGACAAATGTTAGAGATACTACCCCGAGATACATTAATCCGAGATAATTGATCAGTTCTAATCCGAGATAATGTACTCGAGATATTCTGATCCAAGGTAAAGGACCAAGTTGTCAGACTTGGAAGGATAAGAAAAAGTCTTAAAGCGATGTTCCTGTGATGAATAAGGCGATTAACTTAGACTTTCCATGATGGTAGAGTTGAACTAAGTATAAGGCGATGTTTCAATATGAAACAAAGCGAAACTAGTCACGTTTTGGCCGGTTTGTGCGAAAAGCCGAGACAACTAGTATTCTCGGTACACTAAGACCAAGCTTTAAGTGTTTAGTTTGGGTGAGCCAAACTCGATAACTCTGGTCATGGATGTCTAAGTCTGACTTAGACAAGGTTCAGATGATGTATTCCTAATGTGAACCTAAGATGTATTCACATTAGGGGGGCAGAGAGCAGAGATAAGTTAATGAAGACTGAGTTAGTGATTTCAAAGCAATACTTGGTGAAATCTTCACAAAATTTTGGTGAGATAAAGGTATTCGAGATGACACTTATACCCGAGATGACATGATCCGAGATGATGGTTTTATCAAAGATGTTGACCTGTTCCTTATATTGATCTTGGACAGAGTCTTGGCCTTCTTGATAGGCCTAGTGCCTCTGTTAGTTTCTTTTTAACTTTGACAGCTTTCTTTTCAGCGGCCTTAGCAATGGCCTCGGCTTTGGCAGCAGCAACTTGGTCCTTTTGCTTCATGTGCTTCTCTTCTGAGATGTTGAGTTGCTGGAGGCATGAGCATTTTGGATTACTATAAGAAGATGGAGTGGATTACACAGTTATGACATTAGGGATGTTAGCAAGGTCTTCTACGACAAGAGTTTGGTGAGACATGTCATTATTGGTTACGATGATGGTTACTCATTAGTATGTAACAGATAAAGCAATTGGAGGTTTGTCAAGGTTGTAGGCTAGGAGCTTAGGACCTTGGTGTTTGCTGCTCCTAGTTTTGGCAGTAGGATTGTCGCTATATCAGTGTTTGCACTGCCATTGAGATTGTGGGTTAATGCGTGGAGCAACTGATAAATTGCTTAGCTGCTAGTCCGGTTCAGCTGGTAGAGTTTGAACCTTGGATATGAACAAAGTATTCATACCAATGAAAGCTTCAAGAAGAATGATGATGGTTTGTAGAGGCAAAAAAAGAGAGTCTGGGGACACAGATAGAAACGAAATGGGAAAGTGAAAAGGTTTTGTTGGAATTGGAAAAAGATGGCAAAAAGTTATGATTGCGAGTCCTTGGGTGATGTGCCTGTGCTGACATTAGGCGACGAGGGGTAGAACTGATGCGACACGATGGGGACATGATTGGTACGCTCCAATCTGATGGTGATCTTGATTGAGAAATGCAATCTCAGTGAGATATTGATCTCGGTAAAGATGATGATCTTGATTGAGAAGTGTGATCTCGGTTGAGATGGTGATCTTGGTTGACATGATGATTTCAATTGAGATGTTGATCTTGGTTGAGGTGTTGATCTCGGTTGAGATGTTGAATTTGGATGGGGGCAAAACTTGTTTATTCTTGGATTTTGATAAGTTGATACTAGGATCTTGATGTTCTTGAACTAGCAAGTCATGATCTCTGCTAGTAGTGCGATCTTTGTTGAGATGTTGGACCTGGATGAGATAGAACATGATGGTTCTTGGTTCTTGATTCTTGATGAGTGGACATTTGAGTCCTTGTTTCTTTACGTCAGTGAGTCATGATTTTGGTCAGAAGAGTGTATCTAGCATGTTATTTAGCCGACATGTTGAAAAATGAAACGATGTAGGTTCCATCACCTCAGGTTGCCGAGGTTAATAGAACCTAGGAGGCAGTTGTGGAGACATATTTTTTGGGTTGTCCATGTGGCCGATGTTGTTAGCCTAGGTGCCACGTAGATGGACCAAGTTGTCGAGATATGATGTGATCATATTTGAACCCGAGATATTCGGATAGAGAACAAGAGTCCTAGATGACATCAAGTTACCTATTTGGATAGAGATGTGACTCTTGAGGAAGTTCATCTTAATCTGAATAGTGTGAGTTATGATAGATGTTATCCTTGTAAAGGATAGAGTCCCATAAAGTAAGACTTCTATGGGAACTTGAATACTGATCATTATAAAAGTAAGGCACCCCCATGGGTCTAAGGTATGTTCTTTATTATGAATTGAATACTTGTGCTATATCTATGAGAGATAAGATTTACCGACTTGAGCATCGGAGTATCCCTGGGTGGACGAACCACCGCGATATTCTCATCTTCTTGTTGGCAGGTGGTTAGCTTAATCTATTCTGCCCCGTGCTCTCTAGCTAAGTTCCTTGTTTGGTTGTGTGGTTGGAAATCAACACCCACAAGGAGATATAATATTATTGAATAGAGTGAATTTGATATGATAAATAAGGGATGATAGTTACCTAAGTAAATAAGAGTCATTTAGTCCAATAATTAAGAAATCCAAACAACTTGAAAATATGCCCCATACTTTCTATACCATGTTTGCATAGACACAAGATTTACAATCAAAATGGCAGCCTAATTAGATTAAATTTTTATTATAGGCAATTGGAAAAATTATTTGAATACAAAATTAAGTGTGTCAACCGTTATAAGATCCATAAATCCATTGGTATTGAATCTGTCAAATTGTTCATTGACAAATCTAATTTAATCAATTCCAATGACTCCATTGAAGTTGAAATTTCATCCGACAATTGATTTTTGTTTAAGAACACAAAACTTAAGTTTTTCAATTGAAATAGTCCTTGAGAAATTGAACCTGTCAAATTGTTCTCTGAAAAATCCAATTTAAACAAGATCGATAATTCAATTGGAGTTGAAATTTCACCTGACAATTGATTTTTGCTTAAACTCACAAGAATCAAGTTGTTCAATTAAAAGAGTTGATGAGGAATTGAACTAGTCAAATTATTGATTGAGAGATACAACACTTGAAGATTGGATAGATTGGCAAAACTTTCTGGTATTTTGCCAATCAAGTTAGTCGTACCCATCCACAAAAATTCCAACTTCTTCAACTTTGCCCAACTCCAGCGGTATGGTTGTGGACAAAAATAGAGAGTTGTAAGTCATATCTATTTCAAAAGAAATCTAAATCCAAAATCTCAAGTCAAATCAATAGAAGAAAATAATAATAGTTACAAATACCAATGTCATCAGTGACATAGATCAAGTATGAATGTGTAGCATGGAAATTTCATGTAATATGATCCCTTATCATGTCTATTTCCAATTGGTCCAACTTTATAACTCAAAAGGGTTCATGTATTATCTTTTGTTTAACCAGAATAGAAAAATACATCTTTATTTTAGAATCATCCAGCAACTAAAAGTGATCATTATAAGTGTCAATTAACTAAATAGTGAGTAATATAGACTCCCACTAACAAAGCACATCACTAGAACTAACCGCTCCCATATGAGCTACATGCTCATTGAACACTTTATGTGGTAAGTCCTTAGTAAGCAAATTCATAATCATGATTATTTTCTTTACGATAAGAAACTTTATGTCAATATGTTTTGATTTTGATGAACTCTTGTCACTCTTAGAATAAAGTTCAGTAACTTTATTGTCACAATAGATCCTTAGTGACTTCTTAATGTAATTTACAACTTGAAGTCCAGAAGTGCACAAATATTAGCCAAGTATTCCAATTGCGTATGCGATATCCAGATGCGTACAAACTTGAGAATACATGAGGCTCCCTATTGCTAAAGCATAAAGGATCTCCTCTATTTATTTCTCTTTTATATTGTTATTTGGGTATTAGAGCAAACTCAATTTATCACCTAGTGCACAAAATTTTGCATACCAAATTTACTGAGGGGTCTAATTGATTGTTATTCCGTCCAATTGTAGATGGAAGGTAACGGCAGGGGTCTAATTGATCAATTTGTGGAAAGTTCAGGTACTAAATTGAAATAAATCAAAGCATGGGGGTCAACGTGAAAAACGCGTGATAGTTTGGGGGGCAAAATGATATTTCCTCTGCTTTAAACGATAGATGAATTTCTTTAGTTTACAAACCAAATGTTTTGATCCCTTAGTCTTGAAATCTTATAGTTGCATCATTATGGTTTCTTCAACGTTGTCGTTAGGAAACACAGTCTTTACATCCATTTAGTAAAACTCCAAATCATAATGAGCCACAAGTGCCACAATAATCTTAAACAAGTCTTTCAATAAAACCATAGAGAGAGTCTCTTTATAATCAATGCTTTCCTTTTAGGCGAAGTCTTTTTTGACAAGACATACTTGATATCTTTGGACATGGCCTTTAGAGTCTCATTTGGTCTTAAAGACCCATTTATAACCAATTGGTTTTACTCCTTTAGGCAATTCAATAAGATTTCAAATGTCATTGTGTGCTTTAACTCATCAACTATAGCATCTATCTTTTTAAGGAGTAAGCATTTTGTTTGGCTTGACTGAAAGAAATTAGAACATTTTCAATCCTTTATCAAACTCATGCTCTTGGAAATAAACGACATAATCAACCAAAATCACTGATCTCTTCTCCCTATTTAATTTTCTTATAAGCCCTTTCAATTAAAGTTATTGAGATTCTTATGTATTATTAGGAGGTAGCACCGGAATATTTTGGTGACATAAATCCACTTCCTGTACAATAACAGGTGTCACAGCCTTATCATTTTCAATATTTACTATAAGAATCACTACTAAAAAAAGTTCTTTTTGTGATCGTTACAAGCCGTCGCAAATAATAAAAAAACAGTCGCAAAAGACTTTTTGCGACGGCCTATGCGACGGCAAATAAGGGTTGCGAATGTGGCGGTGGCAAATACTTTTTGCGATCGCAAAACAGCAGTCGCAAACTATTTGCGACCGTCTAACCTACTTATAGCGACTGATATTTTGCCGTTGCAAAAGAGTTTAAAAAATGCCTACAATTTATTAGCGACCATCTTCTTCCATCAAAAAAAAAAAAAAAAAAAACCTACAATCATATACATATTCAAATATTATATACAATAAACTTAAAGACATATTTGCAAAAATCTCAACATTCATGCATTATTTTCCATTTCTTCCCTTAATAAAATTATCTTTCTTCAAAAAAAAAGGAAAAAGTGTGCAACAATAACAAGAGTTCCTGAAAGAATCGTACAAAGGTTTTTCATCTCTTGCAATTACAAAGAACATTTAAGGTTACAACAGTTTTGATTCTAAGAATCCTTCACAATCTTGTTATAGAGTTGGAAGAAGAGCAGCAACTCTTAAGATTACAGACATCTTTTGATTTCACCATCTGCTTTAAGAGAGAGAGAGAGAGAGCAAAGTAGCTCAAGTATTAATCCAGGGAAACAATGGAGCTCAAGAATTCTTTAAAATAGCAACAATGATCTATACAATATCTATAAATTCATTTTAAATTCTGACAGATGATAGTTAGGTGCTAAATAGTCAAAATTCACAAGCCCAAGCATACAAAGCAACATGAGCAATATGATTATGAGAAAAATAGAGAGAAAATGTTAAGCTATGAACAAAAAAGTGATTTCTGGACACATCAAAAAGTATGAAGCATCAAAGACTGACAAGAATGGTTGTTTGTCTTATCTTTATTCATTTTCATTCTTAACAAATTTGATTGCATATTAGGTAAGAATTATCCATGGTGGTTTTTCAACTGCCTCATGGTTTCTCTTTATCTTATCAAACATGCGACATTAACACTTCTTCTACACTTTCCTTTTTTTCTTTCCTCGGAACTATCACAAACCTCAAAATATACTTTCTATTAAACGAAAGAACTAAACAATCAAAAACAATTGAAAGTGAATTAATACATTACACAATTAAAAAATTAGACTACACTTTGTGACTCTTGTCATCCTTTGTACCTAAATTCTTCCATTTCCCAATTAGACGACAATCTTGAAATTTAAGTCAGCAATGAAAAACTCCGAACAACACAGAAGAAAATATCCAGCAATCACTTGGTCAGATAACAATTTTAAAACTATAAGAAACTAGTTAGTCAAACACGCTACAAGTAGATGACAGAAAAATTCTCTTTTAAGTAGTCGATACTCATTTTCTACAATAAAACAAATACCTTGTCGAATACAATAAATTAAGCCACAATAGCATAAAATATGACAATGCTACTAGTAATGCTTCCAAATTCAACATGTGATCTTGGAATTTAGAACAAGAAATTAAGAAAGGTCCTGCTATTGTGAGATCATATAATTACTACCAAGCTAACAAATAAATCTTCAAGGTAATAGGTGATAAATTAAAGGCATCAATTTCAGCAGCCAAAATCATCTTAGAAACAATGGGAAGGTAAATTTAGCACCCAAAAAAAAAAAAAAAAATCATGTTAGAACTTGAAAATACTTGATCGGGCGAGGGGTTTTTGTTTTTTTTTTTTTTTTTTTTTTTTTTTTTTTTTTTTTTTTTTTTTTGGTGTAAAATGGTGACCGGGGGGAGCCCCGACATGAATAAAATGAGTTTGGTGTGCAGTTCTGCCTCTTTGTTTTTTTTTTTTTTTTTTTTTTTTTTTTAAAAACAAAAACCCCCCCTATAAAAAAAAAAAAAAAAAAAAAAAGAATCGATAACCTCAGATTTATTGACATGATCTCTTATATCATGCAGTTTGTGAAAAGTCCTAGAGCACCATCATATTCTCAAAGATGCAAAAGTTACTGCTCAAAAATTGAAGTTATTAGCAACAACCAATTCCAAATTAGATTATGGACTACTCAATGTTTGTTCGAATAGTGGCATACTTATTCATTTGCTTTTGAAGCTTGTTGCCCACTAGATGCATTTGACACCTACAATATGTTAGAATAATGTATTAATAATTTCTATATGTATATATACAATTGATAAAACATAAAATTCGTCAATTTGTAAGGATTTCACCTCTCTCAAGCTCGTACTCCCAGCCACACCTGTGACTCTAAGAACAAAACGTGTGTCGTCAGGTTCTTGATCGTTGTAGTGAACCTAGACTCAACGTCTTGTGTCACATGTTGTGTGATCTCATCAATAGATGAAAGGGCTGCTAATGATTAGGATGGGCCGCTGCCTTGTGCATACACTGCACTCCAGGGCACTCCTCTCCCATAGGTCTTGCAATATCCATGATCTTTCCCAACGATTTTATGGTAAATCCCATCGTAATACTCAATCATATGTTGCTCCTTAGGAACTTTCCAAAGATGAAGATTGTATTCCTCCTATATTTTGAAAACATAAGGACAATGTTTGGCAAAAAGAAAAATATGTGTAAAAACTTTTAAACCATAAACATGCCACAATTGCCACCACATCGGGATCATTCAGGTTGGGTGCCCTCTTCCAGAGACTCAGCTTATCTATTTGATCTCCTTAATGTGCCATCTGTAATTTTTTTTCAAGTTAGGAGCTCAAGTCTTCACAACATAATAAGTCACAAGTGCAACACCAGATATAGCCACAACTACAACCACAAGTGTTACACCAAGTGCACTAGGTGCGGCTGTAGTTGCAGTACCAAATGCAGTCTCAGATGATGCCTTAAGCCACAAAATCAATACATTGAAATGAATATCTAAGAAAAATGTCCTTCCGATCGTATGTGAAGGCCCACGAAATCCCCGATTAGAAGAATTCTTCTTAGCAATTGCCTATGACATTGGTTAGAATATCGAACATTAGTTACTTATCATTAAAAAATTAATTAAAATTTTATAAAGAATACTTATACCTGCACTTCTTTACTTGCCCAATATTGCACAAGTTTCCTCCACTGGGTTAGCACTATGTTACTAGGTACTCTAGAAGCAATGTTTGGATCATTCTTGAATGGAACCCAATACTTGGACTTTGTCTTGCTTTTATGATCTTTCCAAGATGTCCTACAAAGTCGCATACAAACCTCATTGAATTCATTTGGACAATATACCAAGTTGTCCTACAAAGCACAAATTGAATGCCAATTTCATCCTCATAATTATAGAGCACACACAAATGCACAAGTAAATGATCAAAATTAGAAATCCACAGACCATCACATAGCATATTAACACTAAATACAATTAACAAGAAATCAGAAATCAAATAACTAATAACTAATAACTTGGAAAAATTCAAAAATCTAAGCATAAACCCTAACCCTAATTAGCAAAAGGGAAAACTATATACCTGCACCTCTTGCCAAATATTCTCCTTTATATCAACATGCATCATATTCCAACTGAGATATGTAAGTGGGACTCTATGCCTGCTAGGCACGTTCAACCCCAATTGTCCCTTCAACTTTTTTCCATCATCCTCCACCAGTTGAAACTTATGGTAGACACCCATTTTTGACCGCCCTTAAGACTTTGGCGCCTCAGGTTGATCACTCGATGATGAAAGTTACGCTATACAATTGTTCAAGTTCTTCAGCAAAAGAGCTTCAATTTTGATGCTTCTAATCCTAACCTTACACCCCATTTTGACCAAAACTATTTTAGACCTTAATACCCTCTCTTTCAAAATACTCTTCCAAATACTTCTACGATGTTCCGAGGCTCGCATTTCGTTAAATATTGCACTTTTCAATAAATCGAGTAAGGACAAAGTGGAAATAAGTGGAAGGGAGGTGAACTCTTTAAAAAATCTTTAAAAACATCTTATAAGGTTTGGAGTTGGAGGAAATAGGAGGGGACAGAAGAAAACTAGTTGGGGAAAAGTTGGGCATCAAACCGTTAAGATAGAAATGAGCAGTCTTCACTAAAATAGGCATATCTCTCTGTACACTTAGAATTTAGATGTGAGGTCACCACCATTGGAAATTAGAATTCTGGGGCTTCAATTTAAACTCAAGAATCACGTAAAATCGAGTCCAGATGAAGGAGATATGCATGTTTGAAGTCGGGCTTGAAAGTAGTTTTTTGTGTACGATCGACCACTTTTTGTGTACGGCTGTACAAGTATTTAGCTAGCCAGCCAGGTGTCCCGAGAGGTAGCTTTTTACATCCAAGTGTCCCCACAAGTGTACGGCCGTCCCCTTTAGTGGCTAGGCAACCACTTGTGTCAAAAATCAGATATTTTGCTGCCAGCTGTCTCCACAGGTGCATACACTACACCAGCTATCTTTATAATGATATTTCCAACTGAGGCACATGTTTTTCTATATATAGATGACCACCCCTCTTGAAATTGGGTTAGAAAAAATTCCTAAAGCTCCAATACTTGCATAGCACTCTCTCTCTTTCTCTTGTAACCTACACACTCTCTCTCTACACTTCCTAAAACAAAAATTTGGATTTTCTTGTTGAGGTTCTTGAGCTCAAATCTCAGCCCTTGAGAGTGTAAACTTTGTGGTTTGTGAACAAAAGTGTTACTCCTCTTCAAGAGATATAACTACTAGCTCCTTTGCACTACTTCTTTCCTATCTTTTCTTATTGTTTTTGGACTGTTTTTCAATTGTTTTTACGGGCTGAAGCTTGTGGTTTAAGGCTATTAAAGGTAGAAGGGTTAATCACCCTTCTTTGTACCTTGTCTCCCAAGCCTTTCCCCTTGTGTTTCCCATCTATTCATCAACTTTTTTTCAACTTTTTACCACTAATTTTCAGAGGCTAAAAATGTAGTTTTGAAGTCCCGAAAATAGAGGGGTTAGCCACCCCTCCTTATTCTTGTTTACTAGCTCAATTTCTCCATTATTTTAGCTAACTTTTTCTAGCTTCTCCATGTTATTTTAGCACTATTTTTAGCTATTTTAGGACTGTTTTCGTGTGTTTACTTCATTTATGCTTTGTATAGCATGCTTGTAGTGTAATGGTCCTCATAGGTTTGGTGATTTAGGCTTTAGCCACCAACTTATTTGGGTTGATAGCATTTATTTAGTGCTTTCCATACTTGTGTTCACCTCTAATCACCTCTGCAACCTCTCTCTTTTCTTGCCTTTTTCTTTTCTTTAAGAATTGCTTCAACCGAGTGTTGTTTAAGCTTGAGAAAGGAACCATACAACGCTAAATGGTTTAATCTCTTCGGAGGTTCATTACCAGGGCATTACCTTTTTCTCATGCCCAAAACAACTTTTTGTTTGACACTCTTCACCATTTAGTGGACTTAACTTTCATTTGTGGACTAAAATGACTAATGAATGGAAAGGTAATTAAAAGAGGTAATAAAATTGGGCTAAAATGGAACAAGATAATAAAATCAATTTGGGTTCAATTAGACATTAATTGAACCTCTTGAGTTTTGTGTCATTTCATACTTGTTAGTGATGAAAATAGTTCAAGATTCAAGGTCAACCACTTCCCTTGATCAATTCCATGATAGGGAGGGGGTTTTGTGGGTCTTTTACTATCATTTATTGAAATTGTATCCTTTGATTCGTAAGTCATCAGACAATGAGTTTGCGTCGATTGATGGCTTACGAATCAAGCCTACCCCTCATTTGATTTGATTGATGAGAAGGAAAGGCAAGTTAGACAAACATCCCCTAAAAATACTCTGTTTGTGCTCTGTTTTATATCTGCTGCAGCGGGGCAGTACCAAACATTAGTGGCCGGCCGGTCACCTTTAATATACGGCTATCCACTTCTTCTGGCTGGCCGGCAACCTTTTTTAGCCAAGCAGTGCCCTTTTTCCTGCAGAACAGAGTAGAGGCTGAGGTGAAAAACAGTGCAATTTTTTGACTGTGCAACATAAACATTCTGGCAGCAGAACAAAGAGCATTTTCAGGTGGAAATACTCATGCATGCATGAATCATTCCTCGCTTCTCGGGGCCCGTTAAAATTATGTTCACTAGTAGTGTATTGCAATTAATTAGCTAGTTAGAATAACAACTTAATTTGTATTGTAAATAGTTAGTTAATTCATGTTGTAAAGTGATTAATTAGTTAGAGTAGCTAGTTCATTTTGATAATTAGATAGCTATTTATTTTTGTATTGTAATAATTAGCTAGCGTAGTTAATTTATTTCATTTGGTTTGTAATAGTTAATTAATCCGATAATTAGTTAG
Organism: Camellia sinensis; assembly: GCF_004153795.1. Taxonomy (NCBI): domain Eukaryota; kingdom Viridiplantae; phylum Streptophyta; class Magnoliopsida; order Ericales; family Theaceae; genus Camellia; species Camellia sinensis. Next base: position 815,075 of record NW_021028977.1, read on the forward strand.
GACATTTATTCGAACCCTCCTGTGCAAGGGCAAATATGTAATAATGTGTATGTCTTCCAACCCCTATTTCTTTTTCCATTTTATTTACTTGCTTATGATGGGTAGCATAGAGCATCATGTTTAAATTAGCATTTTCCATGCCTTGCATCCATTTGTTTTGCATACATAAGGGTTCAGCTCATCATACTAATCAATGTCAATTTCAAAATTCCTAACTCGAATACGTGCTTTTTCGCACGCCTTGAATTGATTCACATGCCATGTTAGTAGCCGAGCTTATTATTTGCATATTGTATGTGTTGCATTAGTCATATTGCATTGATTAGGAGCATGCATTTTTTCTAATTATTTTATTCTCTTTAGCTTGTCTTGGAGTATTAGGTGAGCATTTATGACTTTAGCATATTGCATGCGTGTGATTGTTGCCATGTCAAACATATATACCATGAGGCTAATTGCTTAGTTGATATACCTGTTTGAACGCCAATGGATGAAGGCTAATTGCTTAAGTTGGGATATTTTGCTTAAATGTACATACGAGCCCACTTTTTCAAGTGGTATGTATCCAAACAACTTTGAAAATACTTGTGTGCATCACATAGTAGTCTAAAAATCGAAACAAGAGCATATAATGTAAATAAAAATCACATCATGATTAGTAGAGGCTGATCTTTGATCAGGCGAGTGGGGTGCTCAATTCATGACCTTTCCCTCTCGTACCTAAGTTCCTAAGCCGAGACACTTTGGTGATGAAAGATAAGTGGCCTTTGGCACGAGTCTCGAGTTTCTTAAATTTCTCATAAATATTTAGGTGGTGACTCTGTAATCTAGCAAAGCAGTCTATTTTTGGCATTTTGATTCAAAATCGATTTTCCAAAAGAATTGTGAAATTTGGACTCATTTGTGCTTATCTATTTCACATTGCACTTGTGGAATCAGATTCAGAACCATGAGAGTCCTAACTATAGGGCTATCGTATCTGAAAGGGGCACAAAAAGCAAGCTACACTTATCATCAAATTTTACTTGGATCTTAGTGCCTGTACCCCATTCCTTTATTCCTCGGGTGAATCCTCAACCTCATTGTGTTGAGGTAGTTGATACTATATGTGGAGATGAAATAGATGAAGAAGATGCTCCATCCATAGTGCGAGGTAGCGAGGGACTTACCCGCACACGTAAAGCCTCATCCATAGTGCAAGGGGCCTTAAAGGTCTTCCTCTTTTGCTTCATCCTAAAATGAAAGAAATACAAAAAGGTTAATACACAAGAAATACAGCTATCAATTTACTAATAATATAACACAAGATATAAATATAAACAAATAATATAAATCAGTTTCAGAACAAATAAAAATTTAACAGTAAAGTTTACCTCGAAACATATGGAGAAGATGCTCCATCCATAGTGCGAGGTAGCAAGGGACTTGCCCGTACACGTAAAGCCTCATCCATAGTGCAAGGGGCCTTAAAGGTCTTTCTCTTTCGCTTCATCGTAAAATGAAAGAAATATAAAAAAGTTAATACACCAGAAATATGTAACACAAGATATAAATATAAACAAATAATATAAATTAGTTTCAAAACAAATAAAACTTTAACAGTAACGTTTACCTCAAAACATATGGAGAAGATGCTCCATCCATAGTACGAGGTAGCAAGGGACTTGCCCGCACATGTAAAGCCTCATCTATAGTGCAAGGGGCCTTAAAGGTCTTTCTCTTCCGCTTCATCCTAAAATGAAAGAAATATGAAAAGGTTAATACACAAGAAATATGGATATCAATTTTCTAATAATATAACACAAGATATAAATATAAACAAATGATACAAATCAGTTTTAGAACAAATAGAACTTTAGCAGTAAAGTTTACCTCAAAACATATGGAGAATATGCTCCATCAATAGTGCAAGGTAGCCGGGGACTTGCACGCACACGTTAAGTCTCATCCATGACGCAAGGGGCCTTAAAGGTCTTCCTCTTCCACTTCATCCTAAAATGAAAGAAATATGAAAAGGTTAATACACAAGAAATATGAATATCAATTTACTTATAATATAACACAAGATACCTGTTAGCATCCTCCATTGTTTTCCCAACAATTCTTCCTTTGGGTTATACTGATAACTGTCAAGAGTGCAAGTTAAATTCAAAACCAATTTAATACATGAAAAATAACATCAACTAACAAGATAAATTCATAAAAAAAACTCCTATGAATACTGACTAGAGAGACAATATCAACTCCAATTTCATCTAGGACATGGTAAGTAAATAAATAAATAAATAAATAAACTGCCCAACATGGGTTATTCAATTAACAGTAACAAAAAACATAAATCATCTTGATTCAACGCTCTAGGTAACACAAGTAGCCCAAAGTTGGAGATTACAATACCAACAATTCAGAAAGCAATAATCAAATATGTATGAAATATGGGTGATGCAAACCAATAGAAGAACAAGAAAAATTAAACAATGAACCTAGTTGGTTAGCTCTTCAGTTTCCTCTTCAGTCTGCTTTGCCGGGGACATTTGTTGTAGGCAAGCTTGTAATTTTGTTATTTGTTGCCTAAGCTTGATTAGCTGACATGCTGAAATTTTAGTTGCTGCCTGCAGAATGCAGAAACAAATAAAAATAAGAAGATAAATCTGAATATAAAAGCAAGAAAAAGAAATATGTCCCATAATGTACCTCATTTCCTGTTTTAGCAGTTCTCTTTATCTCCGTTACAAGCTTCTTTTCCTATTTCAACAAATAATTTATAATTAGATCAAACACTAAAAACTTGCAACATAAACATTACCTATAAACTCTTTAACATACTTCCAATTGCAAGGTGGTGATTTCCCTCTCAATTGCATTGGCCATTTCAAAGAACAGTGTGGTTAGTTTACTTGCAAAGCTTCAAGAAGTTCTTGGTGGTGAGGGGACAGAGATTCATATGCAAGTCCACAACGATGTCTCCTAAGCTCGTAACTATCAGAACTAACATTGTAATTGAATGAAAAACAACCGCCATAGCAAGTAAACATTCATTATAAAACGAAAGAAAATCTTTATGAAACTCTACACCAAGCTCATTTTGGGAAAACTGTTAAGTTGATAAACACTTGATAATAAAACAACACATAAACATATATAAATTTCTCACAAATTCAGCAATTAGGCACAAGACATTTTAATAATATTTAAACTTTTCTTATTTACAAATAATAGAAACCTAAGAAACATGGAGCATAGTTCAACCCTCTTCCTCGACAATCACAAATGAAGTTCAACCTTCTTCCTCAACATCAATTGTTGCTCCTTCTATTCCTTCTCTCACCCAACCAATTTCTTCATCACGAAGCATAGCGTTGTCTTCGAAATGTTGAGTCATATAGGGTTTAACTTGTGGGTCATCAATAGAATTTATGTAAAAAAGACCTCTTTGAGACATCTTTACCACAACTTGCCAATCTGGTTCCAAGGGATCAAGAATATACCAAACTTGCTCGGCTTGGGATGATAATATAAAAGGATCATTGCTAACACGATCAGTTGAGTACAACAAACGATTGAAGTTGACTAATGTGAATTTGAAAGTGTCTTCCATTTCCCCCCTAGTGTTATCAACCCAATCACATTTAAACAACACATATTTCATATTGTTAGTGTACCGGATTTCAACAATACCAGTCAGCTGTCCATAGTATTACACAACACCCACGCGAGGACTCTTGCCCTTCTGACTAGCATAACTCATTGTATCAGTCTTTAAAGCTACATCACTATTTTGAGTCACTCGACGATCATCCACAGCCTTCACACGAAAATGAAACCCATTGATAATGTAACCATTGAACCGCTTAGTCAAGGTATGAGAACCATTTGCTAATCTATTGATTTCATCAGTAAATGTAATATTACTTGTCCTTCGCAAGGTCTGAACCTATTAAAAAGACAAATATAAATTCAACTTCAACTTCAACTTCAGATAAAAATTTATGTATATTTAGATATGTGAAATGAAATGTCTAAATACATACATGGTCCTTAAACCAAGTGTAGAATGTTTCGAAATGCTTAGATTGAATATGATGATTGCTTACACGTGGCATTTTGCTCTTAATGACTTCAAGGTGTTTTTTTGTGTAAATTGAAAGAGAATAGTAAATATCACATAGATTTCACTTTAGGATTTTACAATAATGGGGGAGTGATAAATTACCTTATGAATGGTGCAGCTGAACTTGTGTTGAACAACACATATCGGTGACATTGTTGTAATTCATTATCATTAAGATAAAATGTTGAACTTGTGTTGAACAATCACATTCTTAGGCAAGGACCTCCGTATAGCTAAAGGAATAAGTTGTTGCATCAAAATATGGCTATCATGACTCTTACGACCCCAAATACTTCTATCTTGTAAGCGCACGTGTTGCGAGATATTGGATGCATAACCGTTCGATACTCTTACTTCCTTGAGTACTTTGAGAAACATATATTTCTCATCATTGATCATAGTGAGTTGTGCAGGAGATACATAAACTTTATTGGACCCTCTTGACTACAAGTGCAATGGTTTTCTGATATTCATTTCTTGCAAATCACGTCGAGCATTCACATTATCTTTGGATTTTCCTCCAACTCCTAGTATTGTCCACAATATATTATCCCAGACATTTTTCTCTATGTGCATCACATTGAGATTGTGTCTTGTTAAATTGTGCTCCCAATACAACAATTCAAAGAATATACTTTTTTTTCTTCCAATTATGGCTTCTTTTTCCATTATTTTCCCTCTCTTCTTGTCTCTTGAACATTTCCTTAAGATCATTCCTCTTGTACTGACTAAGGACACCTTTTGACTCCAACTGATGTAACATCTTAGATCCAGATAACATTTGAGGTTTTAGTCTCCATTCTCGACTACCATCAAATGATACTTTATCCTTTCAAAATTTATGATTAACTGGTAAGAAAAGATGATGACTCATGTATGAATACTTCCTACCATGCTTCAATTAACATGATTGAGTTTTCACATTGCAGCAAGGACAAGCATATTCACCTTTCGTACTCCATCCTGATAAGTTGGCATAGGTAGGAAAGTCATTGATTGTCCATAATAGAGCTGCATGCAATTGAAACATTTCATTGGTTGATGCATCAAATGTTTGTTCACCTTCATCCCATAATTTCTTTAACTCTTCAATCAATGGTTACAAATACACATCAATCTTATCGCCAAGTCTTTTTGGCCCATCAATCAGCACATACAAAATCAAATTTGGTTACTTCATGCACATCCATGGTGGTAAATTATACAGAATCAACACAATTGGCCAAGTGCTATGAACTATGTTCATCGATCTAAATGGGTTGAATCCATCTACAGCCAACCCAAGATGTACATTACGACTATTACTAGCAAAACAAGTGTTTCGCCAATCAAAGTCCTTCCATGCGAGGGAGTCAGCAGGATGCCTCAACACACCATCATCAACCTGTTCTTCTGCATGCCATCTCATGAGCTTTGCCGTTTTTGATGATATAAACAATCTCTGCAACCTTGGTTTCAAAGGGAAATACCTCATCTGTTTTGTTGCTAGCTGTTTACCAGATTTCCTTTCATCATTTCCAATACCACCATTTTGTTTCCATCTAGAACTACCGTATATAACACATTTATCAAGCTTTGCATCCTCTTTTCTGAACAACATACAACTATTGGGGCAAGCATCAAAAGTCTCATATGTAAAACCCAAATCTGTAGTAACCTTCTGAGCTTGATAATATGAACTGGAAGTTTTGTGCCTGTAGGAAAAGTCTCATTCAAAAGTTCAAGTAACATGCCAACGGACTTGTCGGTCCATTGATTGAGCACCTTTATATGCAAAATTCGAACAATGAATGATAGTGAAGTGAATTTGTGACAACCCGGGTACAGATCAATTTGTGCATCTTCCAAAAGTTTAAAATATTTCAAAGTTTCATCATTTGCCCTATCCGAACTGGACCATCTTCCTCCACATGGCTTGGATCACTTGCCCCTGCTTGGGTTGGATCACTTGCAGTTGGTTCATCATTCCCAACACCTATATGTGGAATTCCTAGGGCCTCTTGTACCATCCCAACCACATCATCTCTAGTCGCTGAATCCACCATTAATGTTTGATTTTCTTGGTTACCATGTAATTGAACATAGGATTCCCCATGATGAACCCATTGGAAATAAGATGCTCCCTTATAACCTCTCGTGAAAAATTGTATCGATTACTACAAAATCGACACAGACAACTAATAGATGAACTTTCATCTTGTTGTATGCAAATCTCAAGAAGTTATCAATCCCATTCACGTAGTCAACTAATATCCAATTTGGAAAATCAATCCAATTCTTGTCTATCTTTCTATTTCTTTAATTGTTTTTGTACACATCCATAAAAAGAATGAGTTTGCGAAGTATCACAATAATAAGTGCATGACTCATTGGCACAACTAATCATTGTCATAAAAAGTTAGACGAGAGAGAGAGAGAGCATAACTGAATCTGAAAAATAGTGGTGCCAAAAGCCATTGATGTTTGAGCTATAAGATAGATGTCAAAAATCTACTGTAACTCTCAAAAGAATCAAATCCAAAATCAATGTTCTCTTTAATACGTTAGATATGAATTTTTCAACCAAAATCATCTACATGCCATACACATTTACTTTCCCACTCCAGAGCCAATATTCACCTGCTTCTAATTTTCATTTTGTACATTCTATAAATTAAACAAATAACTCGGAGCTGCTACTGCTTCTATGGAGAATTAAATCCACATTCATCGGAGGCCAACAGTTCAAAAGATGATAATTAAATACTACTTTGCACAGTGTAGTCAACAATTCCAACTACGACTGACTTTAATGAAATCTAAAAGCTAACTCGTGAATGAACTATCTATGTTATTATTATTAGAGTAATAATATATAAATAAATTTTTTAAGATAAATTACACTTATCTCCCCTGAAATTTACCTTAACTACAAATATCTCCCTTGTAATTTTAAAAATTATACAAATCTCCCTTACTTTTGAAAACAATAGCTAGATTCCCCCATGTATTAACTTTGCTCTAAATGGTGTCAAAAATAGCATTAAATGACTAAATACCCACATTTCATCTTTCTCTCTCTATTAACCTAACTACTCCAACATTGCCTCATCTAATCCATCAACTCCCACAGAAACATAAATTAGTGATCCACTATCCAAGGCTATTGTCAATTTCTATCTCCAAGTGAGTTTACATTTAAATTTAAAAAAGATTATGTTTTTAATTATTAATATTATAAAATTTACCATTTTTTTATAAATATTTTTCAAAACAATTCCTGAAATAAATTTTTTCTAAATTTAAAGTTAGCATAACTAAACTTTTATATCCCACCATGCAAGACAATTGATAAAAGGAAAAAAAACAATTGATAAAAAGAAAAAAAAAATCTCACAGGATTTAAGAATATAGTCAGCATAACTAAACTTTTAAATCCTAACTTGCTTGGTTTCACTTTTTGGGATTCACTTTTCAAAAAATTAAAATTTTTTATTTTTCGTATATTGTTTTTAATATTTTAAGTAATTTTTTTAATTTTTAGATACACCTAACATAAATACACTTAAAAAGTATAATATTTGTGAAAAAAATATTTAAAAATTTCACGAAATACCAAAATACAAAAAAAAAAAAAGAACATTCAGTACATTTTTGTATTCTTGTGTATTTATTGATTTTTCAAAATATTTTTTTTATAAATATTTTACTTTTGAGATACATCTAAGTAAAGTGCATCTAAAAAAGTAAAAAAAAAAAAAATTGCTTAAAATTTAAAAAATACTCATTAAAAACAAAAAATACGAAAAATAAAAAAAGCTTAATTTCCAAAAAATTGAATCTATCAAATTAAAACCAAACATATTAGATTTTTTATTTTTATTTCTCTTTTTGTTTCCTATTAGAATTCTTATTTTTATTTCTCTTTTTTGGTTTTTTTTTATTTTATTTATTTAAAGGTCAAAGTATTATAATATCATAACCAACCTTTCCAGTCCAAAGCAATTTAAAATATATATACACACTATATATGGAAAGTGAATCATGACACTTTTTTGTTTGGTTTAATTTTACATTCAAGTTTGTAATCAATTATTTGGGGATAAATCCACATTCCAACAATAACATTTTGGAGAGGAAGCTTTTATCTTACTTTGTATGCAGGGATTTCAGAATTGGTTAAGTGAGGGGGGTCAGCAATCCAATGCTAGAGACAAAGTGATCTGCTACTACTACCATAGTGCAACAAAAACTTGTTAACAAAGATAAAATTCTTACATGGTTCTATTGGTTTTTCCTCTCTTCACTTGAGAAACCAGGAATGGTCAAATGCAAGTTTTTCTCTGCAAATGATTTCATTCAATTAGATCAAGGTTAACTGTCTAAATGTAAACAAAAATAGGAAAAAAGATACTTCACGCCATTGAATGTGGTGCATACCATCGTTATGCCCAATAGGTAATGCAGCTACACACCCTTGCATTGTGAATCAACAAAAGAAAACGATAACCATGGAAGCCTCTTTTTTTTATTCTTTCATTCAAGCCATATGTAACCTACTCTCTTCCTAATATTTATCCAATGATATTAACAAGGGAAAATTCAGTGTGTTTGGTTTGAGTTTTTTGGATTAAGTTTTTTGAAAATTGAGTTTTTTGATTTTCGTGTTTTTTTTTGTTTTTAGTGAATATTTTTAAAATTTTAAACATTTTTTTTTACTTTTTTAGATGCACCTTATTTAGATGTATCTAAAAAGTAAAAAATTTGTGAAAAAATATTTTTAAAAATTAATAAATACATAAAAACTTTTCTCAATATTGCCATATAAATCCAGATCAAATGCTGGTAGTGGCCAATACACCTTAATTTTGTATTTTGGAAAATTTCCTATTATTTGCTTAAGAATGTTTAGTGACTGAAAAAATCCTCTATCATAAATAGGTTTCCTATGCTCGAAGTCAATTGTCGTGTAATTTCAGTGCTTAAGAAGCTTTTTTTTTTTCTTCTTTTTTATCTTAAGAAGTTTGTTTGTAATTTGCTAGCAAAAATAGTTGTGCTTGCTCTGAAACTAAGACCTCTGTTGCTTCATGCACACAGATGTGGGAGATATCCTCCAGAGGTTAAAACTGCCATACCAGTAGATGGAAGATTTGAACATATTGTCTTATCATGCAATGCCACATCTGATCATGCAATTATTTGGATAGAAAGAGAAGCAGAGAAGGCTCTGGAAGTACATGGAAATCAATTTTGCTCTTTGTTTGTTTGCATTAAGGGTAATTTTCTTGCACTAAAAGTCTATTAAGGGTAACCATTAAGGCATTAGGATGGATGGTAAAGGCAAGCTACTTAACTGCAATTTAACCAACTAAGCAGAAATGTAGTGTTCCTCAATAATTTCAATTAAATCATCTGAGAAAATTCATTCAAAAAACTCAATCCAATGTAAAAAGATGTATTTGCATTCCTCATGCAACTTACAAGCAGAAAACAAAAATTTCCCCCACAACATTTGAGAATGTGAGGCATGTCCCATAATCATATCCAATTGATTGCACATTTGAGATTGATATCCCCAATTCTAAACAAAACAAACTCATAATTTTATTAACCTAAATGCAGAGCTTGCACACTGGTATACCACTGCTTATCTTAGCTATAGGATTGACAAAGAAAGAAAACACAACAAAAGTAAGCCATGTATAATATCGTTAGAAAAACATCCATAAAGTCGAAAGAGGTAAAATGCATCCGCTATAAGTTGATCATAAACCAGACATGTTTACCTCACTAGAATCAAGGAAATATCAAAATAGCAGAGTTGTATGAACCCAACTTAACTGATTTGTCCCAATCCCCACTGGCTCTTTCTATATTTTGTTAAGGTGATCTAGGTTAGGTAATAAGTAGTAAACTTTGTAGTTAAAAACCAAACTAACAGATTACTTAGCTAACTGAAGAAATAAAGTCCACAAAGTCCACAAGTGCTGAAAAGGCTAAGCTAGCAACAGAGGCTAAGCTAGCACCAGCTGCTGAAAAGGTGCAAGTGTTTTGTGTTTAGCATAAGTAATGTCTTAAAGTGTTGCTGTTTTAAGTGTTATTTAACAAGTATTATGAACTTAGGTTGTGTGTTGTGCTCAGGGTGGAAGGTTGTTCACTCTGAATGCACAGGCACCAGAGTCAATATGGCCAGAGGTGAAATCAGACTTCTATAGAATTGCTGATTCCTTCAATCTAACATCTTGAGAGAGAGAGAGAGAGAAAGAGAGAGATGTTTTTCCTTTTCATGGAACAATGTTTTTGCCCTAATTTGTTATGTTCATCATACATAGAATCATTCAAAAGGCGTGCCATCAAAAGGCGTGCCCAATTCATCAAAAGGTGTGCCAGACATGATGGCGAGGCACATGGGCGCCTTGGCTTGCGCGCCAGTTTGTCGTCTGTCGGCAAGTGGCGCGCGATGCGCGGATCGGCCCTGGCTATTTAACCAAGGTTGAGGCAGAGGCTGTGCAAACCAGTGTGAAACCTCTGAATTTTGGCAGTCTGAAACACTCTGTAAAACCTGCTCTGAAACACTTAGCAACCCAAAACATGGCCTCTTCTTCCCGTCCAGCTACCCAGAACCTGCTCACGCTCTTTCCAGAACTGAACGAGCCCACAAGAGAAATAACTGGTGCGGTGGCCAGTGAACCCCAACCAAACACCTCTGGTTTTGCTCCATTGAACTTTCCGATGCGGTCGGTGGAGCAAAAAATGGCGGTGCAGACTGATATTGAGGCCAATCAGTATACGCTGAAGTCATGTGTGGAAACCATGACGGCGGTCACAAACTTGTCGAACCGGCTGCAGAGTAGGACAAATGAGGTGCAGCATTTAAACGCCCAGCTGGCTCTGCTCCAACGCATGTATAAGGATGCGCGAGCAGAGATAAGCGTGCTAAGGGCAGAAAACAAGGAGCTGAAGCGGAAGGCCACCGTGATGTTCCGATTTGGAGGGCCTCCATATGCTGCAGTGGAGGAGTATGGGGGAGTGATCATGCCCAGTGGAGTGGGAAACACGGAGGCAACACCGGCAAGGGCCGTCCAAGACGGAGGCAAGAAGAAAAGACCGGCGGAATAGGCGAAGAAGTGAGGCCGAGTGGTAGCCGGCTGCAGAAAAGAAAACAAAGCTTTTGGTTTTTTTGTTTTTTTGTTTTTGTTTTTTTGTTTTTTTGTTTGTAAAATTGGGATCGGGGTGGATCCCTGAGATGAATAAAATATGGGTTGGTGTGCAAACCTAGATGGTATGAATGGAAGTTGGAAAAAGATTAAAAATAATGTGAAAGAAAAATAAAGAAAAAATAATAAAAATATAGTGGAAAGCAAAAATGAAAGATGGGGGAAATAAGCAAAGTAGATGGAGAAAATAAATAAAAAAGAATGGAGGTGGAAATCAAACGGAGGAGAGATGATGATTTTTTTTTTATAATATAATAAAAAGAGATATATATATATATATATAATAAAAAAAAAAGTGGGGAACAGTCTGAGAGCATCAATGATGGTTTAGAATAAAAAATAAAGTTTGATTAAAAAATAAAGTGGGCGGTGGAAAATGTGATGATGGTCTTGGGTGGAGAAAAAGTGTAAATAATAAGAACAAGAAAAGTGAAGTGAATGGCCTGTGGCTTATTTATTGATTTATTTTATTGGTGTTGGGTGGAGGGGATCACATGGGTGAATGGTAAAGGAAGGAAAAGAAAAAATAAAGAAATAAGAGAAGAAAAGTAAAAGGGGTTTGAAAAAAAACGAGAGTGAGAATCAGGAACCAAAGTGCAGCTGTATCCTTGAGTTCTCAGGAGATAGGAACCAAAGTCTGGTTGATGAATCAGTTGTCTTTGGACATCCAATAACCCGAGTTTTCATATTTTTACTCCTAAAGTTTTCAGCAAGGAGGCAAGCATTTGTGTTTGAGTCATCTCCACCAATGACAACAAGCCCATCCAAATCAAGCTTCAATGCTGTTTCTTGAGCTTGCTTAAACTGCTCTGGAGTTTCAATCTTGTCTCTGCCACTGTTCGGGGGGCTGTTCTGGCAACGCGAGGAAGGAGTGGGTGCCGACGAAGCCGGCGGCGCCTGTGACGAGGATGGAGAAGCAGGTCTGTTTGAGATTTGATAACAGGTTAGGGTCCGGCGGGTGGTGAAGGCAAGGTTGCCGCCCGCCGGAAGGTGAAGCTCACCAAGAGCTAACCTATTGCTTTGATACCATGTTAAAATGTATGTATTATTGATTTATATATTACAAGATTGTTGTTTACAATTCCTATACAATCTATATATAGAAGAAAATGTGGTAGTAGATGTAGTGGAGGTGATAGTGGGTTAGGTGAAGTGGAGTGTGTGGTGAAGTGGAGGTAGGTGAAGTGGAGTGTGTAGTGGAGTAGGTGAAGGTAAAGATGGGAAATTCTAACATGTATAATATCGTTAGAAAAACATCCATAAAGTCGAAAGAGGTAAAATGCATCCGCTATAAGTTGATCATAAACCAGACATATGTTTACCTCACTAGAATCAAGGAAATATCAAAATAGCAGAGTTGTATGAACCCAACTTAACTGATTTGTCCCAATCCCCACTGGCTCTTTCTATATTTTGTTAAGGTGATCTAGGTTAGGTAATAAGTAGTAAACTTTGTAGTTAAAAACCAAACTAACAGATTACTTAGCTAACTGAAGAAATAAAGTCCACAAAGTCCACAAGTGCTGAAAAGGCTAAGCTAGCAACAGAGGCTAAGCTAGCACCAGCTGCTGAAAAGGTGCAAGTGTTTTGTGTTTAGCATAAGTAATGTCTCAAAGTGTTGCTGTTTTAAGTGTTATTTAACAAGTATTATGAACTTAGGTTGTGTGTTGTGCTCAGGGTGGAAGGTTGTTCACTCTGAATGCACAGGCACCAGAGTCAATATGGCCAGAGGTGAAATCAGACCTCCATAGAATTGCTGATTCCTTCAATCTAACATCTTGAGAGAGAGAGAGAGAGAAAGAGAGAGATGTTTTTCCTTTTCATGGAACAATGTTTTTGCCCTAATTTGTTATGTTCATCATACATAGAATCATCTCACTTCCTAAAAGCAGTTGTCATTGTTTACATTGTTAATCTCAAGTTTTGCGAAGCAAAATGGAGGATTCACATTCGAGCTTGACTGCAAGTGCAGTAGGAAGTAAATACAATGACCAAGGTAAAATATGAAGCCCTATTTGATTGTGGGATTAATTACAGTGAGTTCAACAGAGGCTATAGAAATCAACAATTCTATAGCCCTATTTGATATTTGTTTTCAACAGAGGCTAAGCTAGCAACAACTGCTGCCACCAATGCAATTCTATTACAACACAAAACACTGACAAACTAAACATGACAGAAAATAATAATAATAATAATTTGAAAATTATAGGAGTTTTTTGTAGTAAAGATCATGGTGTTAAATACAAAACCATAGAATTTTTTTTTTTCGTTTGAAGAAGTCATGGGTTTGTATACCTTCTGAGACTCCAGCATCAACCAATGGTAAGTAGTACTCAAGCTCGATAAAAATGTGCACCAGTAAGATGAAATATAAAAGCTCTGTTCCTCTCTTGTTCTTTGGATGACTTGTACTTATCTGGGAACTGAGTAAGCACTTTTCACATTTAAATAATTAATTCAATGATTATAAATTCTACGCTGTCAGGTTCACTATGATTATTTGGAGAGCTTTGTAGCGTTGATATCTAAAAATAAGAACCCATGGTTTTAAATATGTATAGTTTATCATCTATAGAAAACACTGCTTATAGTTGTTAGATCAATAATGTTAGATCAATAATCTTAACAGATGAACAATACATTTAAATATGCATAGTTTATCATCGTTGATCTTTGACCTTTCTCAGACCTGAATTACGGATGCTGCTACAGATATGGAGTCTGATTCTGGAAACAAGCTCCCTGTGCTACAAACTGCTGCAGCGCTTGCAGTTTCCTTTTCTATCTGTAAAACTGCCTCTTGGCTCACCAAATTATCTGTAATTAAATGAGGTGAAATCAAGCATGTGAGAGCAATGCTATATATATATATATATATAGAGAGAGAGAGGTGAGAATTGGAAGGTGAAGCGATAACAATTAAGAATTGAATGGTTAAGCTCGTACTTGTAGTAGATGAGAAAGGATTGATTCAAACCAAAGCTTGTTTCCAAAATTAGACTACCTGGTGGAAAAATCAATAGATTGACGAAAAAGTGATCGAATTACAGTGAGTTCAGACGATAAGAAACAAGTGATCGAAGTAGAGAGATGAAGAAGTTGAAATATGAATGAATGATTCGAAGAGACTCACTGAGACGCGAGAGAGAGAGAGAGAGAGAGAGAGAGAGAGAGAGAGAGAGAGAGTTCAGTTGGAGATCTCTTCTTCAAACGACCATGGTGATCTATAGAGCGAAATCGAGAGAGGGAAATCAGATTCTCTTACTCAGACACGATCGATCGAAATCAGATTTGGGGGAAATGAGAGTTTAAGAAAAAAGGAAAATATAAATAAATTGGGCTGAGTGGGTTCCCAATAGCGGGTTCACAAGTTTTTTGCTTTGGCTGATTTGCCGTTGCAAATAGTTTTTTTTTTTTTTTTTTTTTTTTTTTTTTTTTTTGCGATTGTCAAATAATTAGTAGCAAAAAAATAGACGCAAAAAATTATTTTTCTAGTAGTGAATGTCAATACTTTCCTCTTCAAACAAAATATTACTGGGTTGCAAACTCCCACTACTTTTAGTATTCTCTATAATTTAGGCATTATTCATCTCAATAATGATATTACTGAATAGGCAATAAAACTTAAAAAAGCCCTTAACCTTTTTCCGAGTATCCAATAAAGTAGCACCTATTGTTCATGGGTCCAATTTTCTTTCATTTGGCTCATAAAGCGGAACTTTAGTTGGACAACCCCAGACATGAAAACACCTAATATTAGGTGTCTTTCTAGCCCATAATCCATATGTGTTTTAGCTACTGCCTTACTATATGCTTGAATAAGAATGTAAATTATAGTCTTTAAGGCCTCTCCTCAAAGGAGACTCTGTCAAAGAAGAATGATTTATCATATTTCTAACCATATCTTTTAGGGTCCAATTTCGCCTCTCAAATACACCATTTTGACACGGTGTCCCTAGCATGGTATATTGAGGAACGATGCTACATTCTTGTAAGTATCTCGCAAATGGCCCTGGACGTTGTTCACTTGATCCGTCAAATCTACTATAGTATTCACCACCACAATGAGATCTAAAGGCCTTAATTTTCTTATCTAGTTGATTTTCAACCTCAACTTTATATGTCTCAAACACATCCAATTCTTGTGATTTTTCATGTATTAAGTATAGATACCCATAACAAGAATAGTCAGTTATCTATGAAAGTGATAAAATACCGTTGACCATTCCAAGAAGCCATAGGGAATGGACCACAAATATTGCTATGAATCACTTCTAACACACTTGAACTCCTGTTGGCACCTAACTTCCTTATGTTTGTTTGCTTCCCCTTTATATATTCAGTACAAATTTTAAAATTTGCAAAATCAAGAGGACCAAGAACTCCAATTGATACAAGCTTTTCAATTTTCTATCAAAAGAAATGGCCTAGATGCTTGTGCCACAACATAAAAGAGCTCTCATTAATTAATCTTTACTTTGCACCATAATTTATCAAATGCAAAGGTTTTTTTTTTTTTTTTTAAAAAAAAAAAAAAAAAAAAAACCTTTAAGTGAGAGGTGTCCAAGCCTAACCTATAGAGATTATTAATTAAAGAATCATTACCAATAAAATTTGAATTTTCAAAGAGACTGAATCTTCATTTTCCAAATGAACAAGTATGACTGGATTTGTTCAAATAGGAAAAAGAAATCAAAATATGTTTAAATGACGGCACAAAAACAGTCTCATCTAAATTCAAATAAAAAATATATTCTAATTTAATCTATAGACTTTAATTGCCTCAACACATACTTTATGTCATCTCCCATGTAAATGAACCTTTCGGCGTTCACTAGCCAGACAAATCCTTAGGCAACTCTGCATAGTAATACTAATGTGAATAGTAGTTTCCGTATCTATTCACCAAGTGTGGGTTTGTACTTCAGCCAAATTAAATCCAGAACAAATAAAAAAAAAAAAAACTAGAAATTGTCACCTTTCTTTGCGAGCTAAATAATGGTATTTGGGACAATCCTTCTTCACATATCCAACAACCTTCTTGCTAAAGAAACAAGAAATAAACTATATCCTGTTTCCATTGCACTTTTGCTTGTGAAGTCTCAATATCTGCAGTTCCCTTACCTTTATTATCTCTTGTCCCTTTTTTTCCCCCCTAGGGCCTGAATTGCCATGAGAAAAATTATCAAATGAGCACTTTTATCTTTTCTTGTTTTAACCTTATTTTGTCTTGCACACTAAGTAATGAGCTCATTAAGAGTCCATTTTTCCATTTAAATTTTATACTTAATTTTAAAGGGATCAAATTGTGCAGGAAGTGAAATCATAATGAAATGCACATGAATTTCATCAGAAAATTCTAACTTTAGTGCTCTCATTCTGGTAACAAGATTAGGCATCTCCATAGTGTACCCATTTATATTTCTTTTGCCATTATACCGCATGGTGAGAAGTTCGCTAAAACCATACTTGCCTCCACCTATTCCGATGCAACAAATTGGTTTGCAATTTGGCTTAGAAATTTCTTGACATTTACTTCCTCAAACATTGCACCTCGAATTGTGTCAGAGATAGAAAAATTTATTATCATAAGACTTACGTGATTTAAGCCTTCCCAATTTTCATATGTAACTTTATATCAGCTGCACTTTTATCAGTAGGTGCAGAAAGCTCATCAACACGAAACACATAATTCAAATACATACACCAAAAAACAATAGCAACATGTTCTTTTCAATTTTGTAAAATTTCAATAATTAAGAGCTGGAATATTATTCAAAATCACAGACATAGAAGATGCATTCACTTTTGTTGGCTATATATTTTGTATAAGCCAATAGCAGCTTAACACGTAGCTCGTAAAGGGTAATTTGGGGAGTTAATGCAAGTCTCTAGTTAACGACAGACATGCGGCAGTTTATATTGGTAACAATGTGCAGCATTAGAGCAGTTAGAAGGCGTAAGGTGACGTGGCCCAACGGTTACTCACAATTCAAATTCAAATTCAAGAGGGAAGTCCAACTGCAAGAATGGCGTAGTGGAAGCAAATTGTTCAAGGCCATGACTAGTGATCGTGTAAGGACATTTCGACGGTTAGAAGACTATTTCGACGGTTACCATTAGAGGGTATAAATAGAAGAGAAGGCTAACAGAAAAAGACCTAGACTCAGATGCAGAAACCAGTTATTTACTTTATATTTTTCTTTCCAATTTCTACATTTCCAGTTCTTCAATTCTTGTATTGCACTTCAATTCTTAAGAGTAGTTCCAAATAGTCTATTGCTATAAAACCCTTTGAGACTGTGGAAGTGCGAGAGTATCATTGTAAGTTCTTATTATTTAATGAAATTCAGTTCGTGAAACTATTTTCAATTCGTGAAACTATTTTTATCCATTGTTATTGTCAATAGCTTTAATTTTCTCCTAAGTAAAGTCACCAGTAAAAGTCTTCTTCATTGAGGCTGGAAAAACTTCAACACAGTCATCTGATAATTGGTTGGCAATTAAAATTTCTGTAAGGACTTATTGATCCTTGCTGGCATGCTTAAAATTGCATTATTAACCTTCGAAAGCCAAATAGCCAACATATATTTTTGGCACGGCCAGTAGGACTTTTAAAATGGCTAGACGTCGAACAAGAGGAGAAAATGACCACCTCGAAGAAGGTGTAGAAGGAGCTAATATAGAGGAAAATGTTGAGCCACATCCTGAAAATGTGCCTACTTCAGCCAATCCTCCACGGTTGGTTGAAGAAACCATTACTTCAGGATATACAACCCAAGTCCAGAATATTGGGCAAGGCCAAGAAGCTGGCCCTTTGACTGTCTCATCCACACAACCAGTTAATCAATGGGGAGGCTTAGTGGATATTATGGGACAACAGTTAATGTATACAATGGAGAAGTGTGCAGTGTCATTTTTGGATCGAATGCATACATGTCAACCACTCATCATTAGAGAAGTTGAAGAAAACATAAATCTGCTTCAACAGCAATTGGCTTGAAATAGACAACCTATACAAAATAATGGTCAAAACAATGGTCAAACCAGTAATCAAACACCTGAAAGACCAGTACTAATGCCTCAATCATGGTATAAGCCCCTTCCTAGAATGCCAACAGGCCAAAACTACTATATATAAGACAGAAAAAATCTTACAATTAATAAATGTCCCATCTACCTTAATACATTCATAAAAATACAACCATAACTATTATTATTATGCAAAAAAATTAGTCTAATTGTAGGGGCAATTAATTAGACTATAGGGCATTAACTTTAATAATAAAAAATAAATTTGTAATAATGAGCCCTCATGAGAAACCTAACGCATCATTACAATCAAGTCTTTGGATAAGTATTTTAACATGTAAGTGGTCTTCTCCCAATAAAGCTAATTAATATGAATAATGTAAAAATAGGTCGCCAAACAATAAATCTTCCTTTGGGCCGACTATTGAATGCATAGATTAATCCCATAATTATATCACTCATATTATTTATCTTATACCGTCTATACCCGGCCAAAATAATAACCTTCCTTTGGGCCGATCAATGCTCGCATAGATCTAGACGTAACCATATGCAATTCAATACTTTTACTTCAAATTCAAGAAAATTTACATGATAGAGGCCACTTAGGCGAAATGCCACTTCTAGGTATGAATTGCTAAAAAAAACTTTACGTCTCAAAAATAATCCAACTTAATTAAAACTTTATGAACACCATGCTATGGCCATGGAACAAAAACAACAAAATAGTACTGGTGATACTGAAAAACAAATCAATCCGCATACATGGTCCGAAAAACATATGATTATTAGATTCAATATGTGCATACTCTAAACCTAAATATGTATAAAGTATATCTTTAAAAGTAATAAAAATATTCTTTAACCAAAAGAATCTGACATATGTGCACAATCATGTAAAATATAGAAAAATCATAAACCATAAGCCATATGTATGCGCTAAACATACAGATCAGACATGAGCCATAATTCATTGACGTCAAAGACATGAGCCACTATTCATTGACGTTAATTAGTGCGGAAGCAAAAAAAGAAGATATACAATTGACGCCAACAATCCTCACAAAATAAATAAATACTGCAATCATAGTTGTGTATCATGGTCGAACATTAACAAAATTAATCAGAGTGAAAAACTTTATATTTTCCTCAATGATCTGACAAGAAGATTTGATACCTTTTTTGAAATTTCGAAAGAAATCTAAACTCCAAAATTTCAAGTCAAATCAATAGAAGAAAACAATAATAATTGCGTCCCTGACGCCATTGATAATGGTTGCGTACTTGACACCATTAATAATAGTTGATCTAAGCGGTAGACTTCTTAATGATTATTGTCTTTCGTTCCAAAATCCTACTCTTATTTGCTCTCACACACTGATGGGAAAATATGAGATGGAAGCTAGGGTTGGAGTGGGGACTTAACCACATATTTATAAAGCACCCATTTTAGCCCATCATAAATAATGAAATTATAAGTGGGCCTAAACTGGTCTCTATACATATGGTTTAGCCCATACTCCTTTAGTGCACATAGCATGACCAAAAATTTGTGCTATTAGAGATGTGTCCATGATCCGATCATGTTTCTGTATGGATCATAATTTAATGAGTCTAACCGACACCACTCGTACTTCATTTAACAAAATACAATGTATAATTATTTGATCTATGTAGGCCACCTACAAAAAAATTCCTTACAATCTAGACTCAACAGATTTGACAGGTTACCGATTTCCACTGGAAACGTACCGGTGAACTGGTTTCCGCAGAGTTACAAGTATTGTTGCTCCAGCAACCAGCATATGGCCGGCGGGATATCGCCGGAGAATTTGTTGTGGGCGATGCAGTGAATATCCGGCTAGTCACACAGTGAGGACGTGGAGGTCCACGACATTGTCCATGGAGGATTGCCCCAGTGCTGTTTAAGGTTGAGTAGGATAGTCTGGTCGGTGGCTGCCGGAGACTCTGAAATTACCTGAAAGGGCAGTGTTAAAGTGAGGAACAAGTAAAAGAAAGAGAGTAGAAAGTTTAAGAATGGTGAGGGCATTTTGGCAAATTAATCTCCCCTTAATTCTTTTGTTAGCACTCCCCGAATACTAATTTTATAAAGGCATGATTAGATTAAGAAGAAGATGGTTCATTTCTCTTTAAATTTTCCTAATATCTTAATCTGAATTTTATTTATTTCAAATCTACTCGTGATGAGGCATAATGGATTTTTGACTTGACATTGTCTACATTATGGTAAAATTGCACACAGAAAAAATAATTTCATATAATTTATTTGACCAATTGGAAAGTGAAATAAAGCAAGAGCTCCATTCTCTTGTTGGAAAATGCAAAAACAAATTAGAAGAGAGATGGGAATTATTGATATAAAATGTGAGTTCACTATCCTATTTAAGTCACATCATCTTATTGGGAATTAGATGAGTTCCATTCTCTTGTTGGGAATTAAATGAATGTCTATTGTTAATTTATTTGATAGTATCCAAAATTTTGTAGTCAATTTTGATGACTATAGCATTATTATTTCACAAAATAAGAAATTTGGAAAAAGGAAGAAGAAAGATGTGGTGGGTGTTAGGGAAAATCCGTGATTCCCCACAAGTAAATCAATCAATGGGAATAAAAATTAATGCGAAAAAATTAAATTAAAGGCAACACAAGAATTTTTACGTGGTTCCCTCAATGTGAGGTACGTCCACGGGATCGAAATCCGATTCCACTATCAACCAAATAAGTTTCAAACGATTACAAACGAGACACTAATGGTTTCACAAAACCACCCTTAGGTGAATTCCAAATAATCACAAATAAACAAGAGGAAAGACCTCACCAAATAGATGAACCAAATCTTCTGAACCAGAGTTGAAGAAGACCCAAAATAACGAACCCAAATCAACTTCCACACAAAGCCGTGCTTCGGAAACAAAATGTTTGCAGCCGCCGTTTTGCTTTTCTTCTACCAACGACACACAGCAACAATGAACCATTAATTGAACTTATGCCTCAAGAATCAATGTTCGGCTCCTGAATCTATGTAGCTGCCGTAGTGTGTCACTTGGGAAAAATAATACACCCAAAAAATATATTGTGAATCTAGGGTTTTGTAGTCAAACCTAATTGTTACCAAATTAGATTGGGTCTCCTTAAATATAATATATAAAAATATATTATACCTAAACCAAGTCAAATTGAAACTCTTTAACAAAGTCTTGTCAAAGATCTGTATGATACGTTGAATAGGAGCTTATGTGCTGGATGTGGCATTGACATTTGGAATTCCAGGTTGTCTTAGAGAACAGTAAGTCATATTATCCATGTTCAAGAGTTTGATTGGGCTTGACAGACTTGTCTGCAGCAATTCAATGAGCAAGGGGGCACCCACATACACTACAAGAAAAGTAAAACAAAACATCTAAAACTCCCATATATATCCGTTCACTCAGAAGTCTCTACATAATCCCTGCAGCAATTCAATGAGCAAAAAACTGTACACGAATTTCTGACTACTGTTGTTTGTAAGAAATATTTTGTTAATTTTTTTATCCTTTTTTGAATGTCATCCTTGGTTAGTGAGTGTTTTTAGATTACAAGGGGATGTGGCAAAAATGTTTTATGTTGACAGGTTCATGGGCCTGGGGCTGACATGGATACCTTGTGTGCCGGACCATCTTACGTAAATAGAGAGGTTGGTTATAGTTTGGGTCATTCTTTCTTGTTAGGTTTTGCAAATCCAGAAGCTTTATATTTAAAGGTTGATATGATGTTTGTCTGCAGGAAGATTTCTTTATTATATTGCATGATATGCTGGCTGAAATGGAAGAAATTACTGAGCTTCAACCAATTCCAGATGCTTATGTCCCAGTAATGAAGTTCAAGTATCAGGGAATATCAATTGATCTCGTTTATGCAAGTATATCGCGATTGATTGTACCAGAAGTGAGTGCGGAAGACCTCTCTTTCTTGTTGCATGGTTGTTAATTATATTGTCTGCTATTTTCTCTCATTTTGAGGCCTTCCCTTCTCACTTATTATCTTCATTTTCCCTTTTCCAATCCCTGCTCTGAAATGATTTCTGGCAGTTCTATTGAATACACTTGTCTACTTTTGAATGTATCATTAGATAGAATTTTTTTTCAATAAAATAAATTATTCTATTTTAATTTTGATAAATCATGCCTTGAATACACTTTGCTGTGCTTAAGAACCTAATTCATGTTCTTTGTCCGATGCTTGGATAAATTATCCTCTCTTCTCTATTTCTTCCCATCCATTGTTACTGTTTTGTTGGGTACCAAACTCTCTCTTCTTACTTCCCACTTGATTTGTATTGTAGCCGACTATTGTACTTGAAATGGCGGCAGAATCCAAGAATCGGGCTAGTTCTGAATCAGTGCAGAAGCCAGTGATGAGGCATGTTTTTTGAAATCGTAAATTTTGTGACGTGAATTCAGGTTATCTTTATACTGTCCTGTTTGGTTGTTTCTGTGTCATTTTTTCCTAGCAAGTTGAGTCTGAAATCAACAGCATAAAATTTGGGAGCCGAGTCGTTCTATAAATCATTGGTATGCAAGGAGAAGAGGGGAGGAAAGGAATACCCCCCTGCTGCAACTTGGGAATGACTGCTTAATGTGGCCGGTTAGTGTGTGCCTCCCGTTTTCTGTCTTCTGTGCTGTTGAAGCTGTATTTGTATCACTATAAATCAAAAGGAGAAAAAAGAAAAGAAAAAAGAAAAAAAAATGCTTTGAGCAGTGGAAGTTACTTTTGGAACAGAACTTGGGGCTTTACCAAACTTGGCAGCCTGTTATTTGATCAGCTTTGCTACTTTCTTTGTTTGGTGTTGAAAATCTTATGCCTTTCTGTTTAGACGATATGGAACAGCTTGTTTAATAAGGGTTAGTTTTGTGACCTTCATGTCTCTGCTAGGCCCTGTGACTTTCATTAAACCTTTGTGTTATGTGTACTTGTGCTTTTGCAATACAATTTCTAGTATGGCATCTCTCTCTCTCTCTCTCTCCACCAACATTGTTAATTTTTCTATATGGAGGAAAAAACGTGTCTTGATGGTGTTTTGATGCAACGAGGGTGGTTTTAGCCATTTCTATTTTCTTTGGATTGCTTTTACAAAACAGAGTGCAGGAGGAGACAGTAGTTTGCTTTACATATGATGGAGAAAGGGCAAAAATAGTGCCTAGATGTTTGCAATTATGAATGTTTAGTGCGGTGAATAAGGATGTAATCAGTTTGATTCAAGTCTGGGTTGAGAGCAAATTTACCGTCAAACTGAATTTTTTGGTTTTTTTATGTTTCAGTTTTATCGCTTCAGTGTGAGTGAGTGATTTAAAGGAGACTTTTAAAACTGTATTTGGATCATGATTAGGGATTGAGAAATGAAAAGAAAAAATGTAAAGACAATAATATGAATAAAATATAAATTATTATTTTTTTGTTCCTCTTTCCATTTTTAAATTTCTATTTAAATTTATGATCTCAACAAAATTGATAGAAATCTGCATAACTAATAAATGAAGAGAAAGGGTAGAGCTATTTTATAAATGTCTTTCTTCTTAACCTACTCACTTATTTTTTTAATGCTTAAAAAATTAAAATATAAAAAATATTAAAGTAGTATAATAATTTTAATCGGCCTCAGTGTAAAATTTTGAAAAGAAATTGAATTTTCCGAATTGTTATTGCAGTTGGGACAAGGTAGATTGTTTTATTCTTAATCAGAAGAGAAAATCATCTTATTCCAAAATTTACATTTGCTACTATTACTTGCGAGAAATTTTACGTCCTTTGCATGCTTGATGTTGCAAAAAAAAAAAAAAAGAAAAAAAGAAAAAAAAAAGCTGCACTAGATCATCTAATACCTATGACTAATTTCAACCTCAAAAGCTGCAAATTTAACTAAAACTATCCTCATCTTCATCTAATCCCTCTATTATGATGATATGGATTTCATTTGTCTAGTGATTTTTGAAAAGTGAGTCGTCCCTCTTCAGAGTCGAATTCTGGTTTTGATACAGATGATATTGGTGAGAGTACTTATTAACTACTCTGCAACCAATTCCAACATCACACAATGCATGCTACACTGTCATCATCTTCATCCGAATGCCTGTAGCTAGAAAGGTATGTGGCGCTGTCAAGGAGTGGGGCAACATCATACTCACACACCACCTTCTTTCCTTCGCTGCCCTCTATAGGACCACAACGGCGTAGAATCTGCGAAACCTCCTTCATGGAAGGCCTACTAGAAGGTTGTGTCATTGTGCATGCGAGCCCTAGTTTATAGACAGTGGTCATTTCTTCCAAATAATGTGGTTCCTTGATGTCCTTATCAAAGGTGTGGGCAATTGAGTTTCCTTCTCCGTATTGGCGCCACGCCCATTCTGCGAGGCCCGTGTGCTCATCTCCGTCGTTGGGTTCTCTTCCCGTCACCAGTTCCAAGAGTACAACTCCGAAACTGTAAATATCGATCTTCTCATTCACTTTTCTCGTGTAAACGTATTCTGTAACCAAATCAACATTTTCAGTTCAAGTGGGAAAAGGAGAAAAAGGGGTAGTGTCTTTTGGTTTCAGTTGAAAAATTTTCCCAAGAAAAGTTTTTTTTCACGAAAAAGACATTTTAGAAAATATATTTTGGTTAAAATATTTACCTATATTTGATTGGGACCCTAAAAATGATGGTGTGAAATATTTTTAGTAAAAAAGGTTTTTTGGAATTTTTTTTTATATTTCTATCACAATCCTAAAAAATGATGACGGTGGTGGATCTGATAGTGGTAGCGGTGGCAACAATAATAATGATAATTTTGGTAAGACTTTTACTTGTCTAGTAGGTTTAAAGCAAATTTTTTTTTTTTTTCAAAAAAAAAAAAAAAAAAAAAAAAAAAAAAAAAAAATCCTTTCAAAAAGTGAAAAGTATTTTTCACCAAAATCAATTTAGTTTCTAGTTAGCTTTTGTTTACTATTATGCCAATAGTCATGAAGTAGAAAATGTTTTTTTGGTGAAACAAGCAGACTAATAAGAGTTAATGCCTCAAGTGTCTTACCTGGAGCAAAGTACCCAATTGAACCAGCAACAGCAGACATAGTATTAGGCACATCAGACTTGGCCAAAATCTTGGCAAGTCCAAAATCAGCAATCTTTGCCTTGAACTCAGAATCCAGCAAAATATTGCTAGACTTCACGTCACGGTGAATGATCGGCGGAGAGCAATCATGGTGCATATAACATAGTCCTTGAGCAGCCCCAACCGCAACCTGCAGCCTTGTCGGCCAATTCAACACCGCGTGGTGGACCAAACTACTCAACACGGTGGCGGAGCTAGTCCTCTTCTTCCCGTGTAACCACTTGTCCAAACTCTGCTTCTCCATATACTCATACACAAGCAATTTTGAGTCATCACTTGAAATACAACACAGCAATTTCACTATATTGGAATGCCTAATTGTGCCCAATATCTCCACTTCTGCCAGAAACTCTTTCTCGAGCTCGTGATCTGACTTCCCATTGCTCCAAATCTTCTTGACAGCGACACAGTCGCCTAAATTGTTGACAGCGATGCGATATATCTTCCCGGACCCACCACTTCCGATCAAATTGTTTTCAGTCAAACCCGACAAAATTATTTTCTTTGTAAAATCAAACCTCTGGAATGAGGTCAGTTTCCACACCGCAAGGTCTCGCTTGATCTTTTTCCTCGGGTAGTCTCTGGTCACGAAGACGGTTAATACAACAGTAGCTATGAATAGAATTACAGCGAAAACAAGAATCACTGCAAGAGTTGCGGGGGATAAGCTGTTGGATTCGCTGTTTTTGGTGAGACAATTGGGGAGATTTGAAATCGGCGTTTTAGCACAAAGTTTTGGATTGTTTAAGAAACTGGTTTCATAGGCCAAGTTATCAAACTCATCTGGGATTTTCCCGGAAAATTGGTTGGAAGAAAGGTTTAAATTGGTTAGCTTCAAATGGCCTAATTCAGGCGGAATTTGACCGGAAAATTGATTTTCCGACAAATCTAGATTGAGAAGGTCAGGCAGAGAACCAAAAAACGCCGGAATTTGACCCGAAAGCTTGTTCCGAGCAAGATTCAAACTAGTCAGCGACTTCCACGACATTATTGTCGATGGCAATTCACCGGAAAGTGAATTTCCATCAAGAACAAGGTTGCTTAGCTGAGAAAGAGCGGTTAAAATGTAATAATTGTATTACTCCACCGGAATTGGACCAGTAAATTGATTGTTACTAGCCTTGAACTCAACCAGACTCGCCCAAGAACCGATTCCTGTAGGAATCTGACCGGAAAACTGGTTGTTACTAATCTCAAACCGGGACAAATTCCAAGCTAATTGACTAGGAAGCGTACCAGACAAAGAATTGTTGCTCAGCATTAAACTCCATAAATTGCGCGATGTCCAGAGGCCTAATGGAACCTCACCGGAAAATTTGTTGTTGAATAGCTGAACACTACGCAAAGCTTGACAATTTCCAAGCGATTCAGGCATGGTCCCGGTGAGAGAATTTGAGGAAGCCGCCATGCCAAATAAAGTCTTCCCGGCGCATAAATTTTGAGGCAAATCTCCGGTGAACTGGTTGTCGGAAATCTCGAAATATTGGAGTTTCGAATGAAGACCGAATTCCGGCGGCAAAGTGCCATTGAGTTTGTTTTCGAACACCCGGAAGATCTCTAGGGCTGTGATTTGGCCGATGCTGGGTGGTAATTCACCGGAAAGTTGATTCGAATACAGAATCATGACTTTCAATTGATTCAATTTGCCGAAATCAGATGGTATCGAACCTGTCAAATTGTTCATCGACATGTCCAATCCGGTCAAGTTTGACTCGATTGGAGTTGGAATTTCACCGGACAAACTGTTTTTAAACAAATACACTTCGCTCAAGTTTTTCAATTTGAACAGTCCTTGAGGAAGTGGACCATCCAGATTGTTTCTAGCGAGATCCAAGTGTTGAAGACTGGACAAATTCGCAAAATTTTCCGGTATTTTCCCGATCAAGTTCGTCATCGTCATCCACAAGTACTCCAGCTTTTTCAAATTCCCAAACTCTATCGGAATTATCGATGGCGAAAGCATAGTATTATAAGCCATACCTAGAGTCACTAGATTGGCTAAATTTCCGATTTCGATTGGAACCGTACCATTGAACTGGTTTTCGTACAGGTGCAATGTCCGGAGCTCCGGTAACCGGCTAATCGCCTGCGGGATCTCGCCGGAGAAATTGTTGCTGCCGACGTTGATGAACTGGAGAGAGGATAACCGGTCGATGTCGGAGGGTATTGGGCCGACGAAGAAGTTCTGAGAGAGGTCTAGGTATTGGAGACCGGAGCAATTGTAGAGAACCTTAGGGAAGTCGCCATGGAGGTAATTGTAAGAGACGTCGAGCACGGTGAGGTTTTTGAGGTCGCACATCGACGGTGGGATTGTGTCCGTGATGTTTTTATCGTGGAGGAGAAGTCCGGTGACTGTGCCGGCGGTGCACTGAATCGCCGGCCAGGTACACGGTGAGGATGAGGAGTTCCAGGAGGCTGTCCACGGCGGACTCCGCCATAGCTTTTTGAGGTTGAGTAGGGTTGTCTGGTCGGCGATGGTGGCCGGGGACTGTGAAATTACGTGGAAGGGCATGAGAGTGAGGAAGAAGTAGAAGAAAGAGAGTGAAAGTTTTGAGAATGGTGAGGTCATTTCGGACATTTTGCGGGGTTTCAGTTGGTGACCCGATGGGTCTGTTATTTTTATTCCCGGGCGTTTTGGATTGTTACTTATAGGTGTTGCCGTTTTCGCTTTTCATTATTTGGACCCACATTTTAATAATTTTTATTACTCTCTTGTTTTAATATATTAATTTCTTATTTTATTTTTTATTAACTCAAAATATCAATCAGTACGTTTGATTTGAATTTTTTGAATTAAAGTTTTTGAAAATTGTGTTTTTTGATTTTTGTATTCTTTTGTTTTTAGTGAATATTTTTTAAATTTTAAACATTTTTTTTTTACTTTTTTAGATGCACTTTAGTTAGATGTATCTAAAAAGTAAAAAATTTATGAAAAAATATTTTAAAAAATTAATAAATACATAGAAATACAAAAAATATACTGAATTCTTGTATTTTTTTTTATATTTTTGGTATTTAGTGAATTTTTAAAAGATTTTTTTATAATTTTTTTACTTTTTAGGTGTATTTATGTTAGATGTGTCTAAAAAGTAAAAAAATTGCGTAAAATATTAAAAAAATTCAGTAAAAACAAAAAAATATGAAAAATAAGAGAGTAGAATTTTCTGAAAAGTGTTTTCTGAAAAGAGAAAACAAGCAAGCTTACGTTTTTAAAAATTAATAATTAAAATAATACGAATTTTTTCTTTTACCATTTTTTAAAAATTCATTAACAAAACAAAAAGTATAATTATGACAATTGATATTTCTTAAAAAAATATACTATTAAAGAGTAATTTTAGAAAATTAATATTTTTAAAATGTAATAATTGTATTATCAAAAAAAGTTAAATTTTCCAAAATAGACTATTATTTTGAAACCTAAGAAGTATAATTTTTCTAATGCAAAATTTTAAGAGTTAATTGGTAAAAAAATCTATTTGTATATGTCCGTATATTATCTAGTCTAAGGTGTCGTTTGGTAACACTTATGTTTTCAGTTTTCTATTTATATTTACAAAAATTTAAAAAACTCAAATAAAAACTTGTTTGGTAAAATTTTTGATTTATAAATCAGTGGTCTCAGTTTATAAATTTGGCCAAAAAAAAAAAACACAAAAAATGTGTTTCTGTTTTGGGTTTTTAGTTTTTTTTTTTTTTTTTTTACCACTAGCCACCACCCGCCACCCGCCACCATTTTCCACCACCGTCTTCCAGGATGGCCACAGCGTAGAGATGGTGGCTTCGGCGGCAAGAGAAGGCGAAGGGTGGTATAAATCTGGAGGAAGGGAGGTAGTTAGCAGAGCTGGTGGAGGATGTTCGCAGCGAGGAAAGGTGAATGGTTGTAGAACCGACGGCTAGAACCTGCAGATCGTGCTCCGAAACCAAGGGAATACCTTGTTAAAATTCCATCGTCCATTACGAGGTATGCAATCTTCGCCATTACCAACCTTCAACTACAAGATCAAACCTCAAGCCAAACACCACAAATAAAAACAACCAAAGGCTATCAGCAGCCACACCCAGATTCAGAGCATCACAGCCATCTGCAATATTTGTGTCTACTCTTTGCTGCTGAAAATAGTTTAGTTATTCAAATAAATAATAATAATAATAATAATAATAATAATAATAATAATAATAATAATAATAATAATAAAAACGATAATAAATAAAATAGAAAATTGTGTCCATTTGTGTAAATAAATAGACTCTCTTATTTGATTATGAGAATTTATATGCTCAGTTCCCAATTGTGATTTCTAATCAAGTTCTGCAAGGACCAAAATGCTTTGGCTTTTGATTTTTATTTCCCCAAAATATTGCCACCAGCACCCATCCATCCACCACCACCACCACCCGCTCCCACCACCCACCGTCACCACTTTCCACCACCGTCTTCCGCCGCCACTTGCCATTTCTCACTCTTTTTTATATTTTTCAAATTTTTTAAAGATTTTGTCAATTACCAAACGCGTTTGTAGTTTATGTTTTTCTAAAAATAAATAAAAACAAATTTATAAAATTTTTATAAATATAAACTGAAAACGTAAACGTTACCAAACACACCCTTAATGTCTTATGTGATAATTACATGTGTTGAAAAGTTATCAACAATGGCAGTTGGTGGTAGTGAGCAGACAAATTGGTGACATTTATATATTATATAAAGAGAAGGGGTTTCTAACCCACAAATTTTCTTGGAGTTCTACGTTTTCAATCTAAATTTTATAAATTTTTGATTTTAAAAATTAAAAAAAAAAATTCTATTGACTATCTCTTATTCCAACAAAACTAAATAAATAAATAAAAATTGATATATCTTGATTTATGACTTTTAAATAGAAAGTATATCAAATCTATATATTATATAAGTAAAAAGGAGTTTCTAATGAGAAACATTCTTAGAATTCCAAACGCTTATTCTAAAATTTTTAATTTTTTGATTTTAAATAATTAAAAAAATATTTTATTGGCTAGCCTCATTCAAGCCAAAAAAGAAAAAAAGAAAAAAAAAATTAATATTCCTTAATTTATGACTTTCAAATAGACAGTATATTAATTCATTTCAAAATTCAAATTCGAGGGCCGCTAAATATGAAAAACAATCTATTAATTTACAATTTTACATAATTTAAAATTATTTTAAGTTCATCATCTCTCCAAATATTTATCATTGAAAATATATAATGCATAATGCTCATTTTAAAATTTCTAATTTTTTAAAATAATGACTTAGAGACACCATACCTTATATTCATTAAGCTCATTTGATTTTAAAAAAAAATTAATGTATCAAATTAAACGCTCAGAGCTGCTGGGTAGCTCGAATAAGGCGTGGCCTGAATGGCTTGAAATGCCAAAACGACATCGTTTTGGCTCTCTCTCTCTCTCTCTCTCTTTTTTTCCCTCTCTTCTTCTTCTTCTTCTTGTTTCTTCCCCCTCTCTCTTTTTCCTTCTGCTTCTTTCTCTATTCTTTTTTGAATCTAAACTCAGAATCAAAATCCAAAATCAAAACCAAATCCAAAATAAAAACCAAACCCAAACCCAAAACTACAACCACAATTTTTTTTTAAAAAAAAAAAACAAACAAAAAAGTAGCAAAACTAAACAAGAAAAATCAAGCTCAAAGTTGGCCAGCCGACAGTTTTTTTTATGGTCGGCCGGCTATAAAACCAATATCAGTGTTCATAATACATATATATCGGTATGTGTATGCATACATATCAGAACTTCTTCAAAATCAACAAAAACCAGACAACAATATGAATCATAGCACAACCAATAGATCATTTGGTTGTTGAAATTAATCATTTTCGTTATGTTGATTTTGGGGTTTTCTGAATCCAAACTAAGATTCAAAATCAAAATCAAAACTCAAAAACAAAACTAAACCCAAAATCAAAATAAAAAAATCAAACCTAAATCTGTTGACACAACCATAGATCGTGGTTCCTCTTTGGAGAAATCGAATCAGAATTTGCAAACTCTATTAGGCATGAAAGGGATGCTTTGGAGAAGGAGAGAAATACAGAGGAGAGAGAAAATTTGTTGAAGAAGAACAGAGAGAGAGAGATTCGGGCCATTCGAGCCCTTTGCCTGTCGAGCTACTAGGCATTTTTCTTAAACACTACTTTATGTAGGATTGATTAGTCTATCTATATCTATACTATATATTAAGTAAAAGGGATTTTTTATTAGTTCCAAAGCATTAATTTAAATTTCTTAATTGTTAAAAAAATTGGGAACCTTAAAAAAAGGGCACGGAAATATTAGTCTATCTAATAATATCTATAGTTTTGGAATTTAAAAATCTTAATATAGAAAAAAAAGAAGAAGTCATATGTTACTCATATCTAATTTGAAATTTAAAATATTTGAAAGAAAATTTTAAATATAATTGTAGTCTTATATAATTTCAAATTTTAAAAATATTTACTTCAAAATTTTATATTTTTACTTTTGAAAACTAAACAATACATGTGGTGTCTTAGGTAGCGTTTGATAACGTTTACGTTTTTGGTTTATGTTTACAAAAGTTTTATAACTTGGTTTTGGTTTATTTTTAGAAAAACATAAATTACAAATGCGTTTGGTTTGAACAAAATGTTTGAAAACTTTTAAAAATATAAACTAAAAAATATGTTTGTTCAGGCCTAAAATATTAAATATTTATTTTTTATTATTTATGATAATGGGATCATACACATTATAATTGAAAAAAAATTAACTAAAAAAATTAATTGGAAAAAAAATTTGTTAGTGAAATTTTTAAATTTTTGTTTAAAAACCAACATAAAATCATTTTTTTGTTTATGTTTTTTCTCAAATTTACAAACTGAGACAACTATTTATAAACCAAAAAAATTATCAAACATGTTTTTATGACAACTTTTCAAATCATCATGTCTTCCTCCGATTTCTTATATAAGATATTCAGTCCGTCAGAATAGAATTTAAAGAGGGTATTTTTGCTCGTCGAGTCCGTATAGCCCTATAAAAAAAAATAGAATTAAAAATTCTAAACAAAAAATGAGAATTCTATTTCGAATTTCTTATTTTTCTATATATAATAGAGAGGGGTTTGGATATTTATATAATTCATTTCATTATTCTTTCGAGTACAATACTTCCGTAGATTTCGCTTCATTTATTATTTTATAAATATAAACTGAAAACTGAAAATTGAAAACAAAATAGTTACCAAACAGGCCTAGTGTTAAAATATTTATAGCACCTTTATTAATTGAAATAAAAATTTCACATGACACATGTAATCATAAATTTAAAGAATACATGTTTAGTGCAAATTTTTATGCCATATCAAAAAATACATGTGCCGTGTTTAAAAACACATATATTTTTAACTATATATTTTAACTATATCTAAACCTTCTATATATATTTATATATAAATAAATAAATAAAAATTTCTAGCATAAGATATACATGGTATAAAACTATTGGTTTATATAATTATTTTTTTAAACATAAATTAAAAAATACATGTGTAGTGCAAGTTTTTATGCCACATCAAAAAATACATGTGTCGTGTTTAAAAATATATGTTTTTAATTATATATATATGTGTGTGTGTGTGTGTGTGTGTAGTGGATAAAAATTGAATCATCTTTGTTGCAGCGGCACTCCGGCGTGAACACAGTGGAACTTAGCCTGAAACACTTAAGAAAATATGAAGAACCCGACTGACGAGCAGCCAGGGGACTCTCCGATGCTTAAGTTAGTAATCTTGAAAGCTATGGAGTAAGAAGTTTTAGCTATATATAATTTGACAAGCTTTAACATAAAATACAATAAAATTGAAAAACTTATAGGAAGTCATGTATTTTTATTTTATCATAAATATAATTTTTGTAATTTTTTGTATTTTTTCTACTTTTACCAATTAGATTATGACATCTATTTCATATTAATTAGAATTTAAAAATATACAATTAATGATATAACAATTGTAATACATATATATATATTCTAATGAAATGGTTAAAATTTAATTCATTCTAAATTATTTTTTTGTACATTTTAAATAAATTTTACATTATTATTTAATTTTAAAATTATTTTTTGTAGCCTGTGCAGAGCATAAGTGATATGCTAATCTAAAAAAAATAAAAGTATACTAATTCATTTCAAAATTTAAATTTGAGGGTTACTAAATATGAAAAATAATCTATTAATGTAAATTTAAAATTGGCACAATATAAATTTAAAATTATAATGATTTATCCCATGATTTATAAGTTTTAAATACAAATTTAAAATTATCATAATTAACTCATAATTTTTGTATTTACAAGCAATAAGACTGACGTTGAGATTATTTATATATTTTACAAAAGAATACTTTTAAGAAGAGATATTATAAGAGTTTCAAACCCTCATACAAAATCTATATATTATTATAATTGAAAAATGTTGTCATCCTATTAAAGCTAAAAGTTACAAATTTTTTTTTTTTTGGTTTAATTTTTGTTAATATGTGCCACAATATGATTAGTTTATAAATTAATTTTATATTCTTAAAATAAAATTTTAAATTTAGATTTTTCCTTTAATTATGTTACCAGAATAAGATCAATATTCATTCATTAATTTATGCATATTTTATTAAATTATAAAATAAAATTTTAAATTTAAATTATTTTTTAAATTATGTTATTACAATTAGAATGAGATCAATATTCACATTTGTCATAATGATGTGTTATAATATTATTGGTCTAAATATAATATGTTATTAAATATACGTATTCAAATTATTAATCACTATTAAAAGTTTATATTTTTGATATTCGTCATTTTTGGTTTTAAATTTAAAAAGAAAAAAATTATGTCCTTCTAAACTATAAGGACTTAAACAATAAAATTTTTTTAACACAAATATTTTTTTAACAGAATACCAAAACATTAAGAAAATGAATGGCTTTTTTTTAACAATTGCCAAATATAATGGATTCTATTAATTTTTTTTTAATCTCATTTGTCCATTAAACAAATTAAAATAAAAAATATATTTTTTTAGCTTAAATAGTTAAGAAGTGACTTTGACTAAAATCAAATAGAAATAAATAATTTTTTTTTTATTAAAAGTAATAGTTGGTGAAACTTATGTTTTTAGATAATAATAAAAAAAAATGGGAGTTACATGTAATAATTTATTGTTTCAGCAATGTTATAGACCCACATTTTCACCCACATTGATGTGACACAGGAGTTAGCCCTATATCATTGAGTGTATAGCAAATCAAGAGTTGACACATATGATACCACATTATTGTGGATACAATTATGGATTTTTTTTGTGGGTCACAAGTATTTTTTTTGTTGTTCATCTAAATTTTTTTAGCACTTGCGAAACATGATGGATTCTGTTATTTTTATTTTTTATTTTTTTAAAATCTCAGTTGTCAATTAAACAAACTAAAATAAAAAAATGAAATTTTGGGCTCAAATTGCTAAAAAGTGAGTTTTGCTAAAACAAATAAAAATAAATGTTATTTTTCTAATAAAAGTGATGGTTTGTGAAATATCTTTTTTTATTTAAAAAAATGAGTATTATGGGTGATAATTTATTGGTTATCTATAATTATTTTCAGATCAAATGAGAATACCATTCTCAATTTTCTTCTAACCATTTTTTTATACAGATACTTTTATTTTGTAGAAAATTAATTTTATTGTATTTAAATATTTTATTGTAATTTTTAAATTAAAAATAATTTTTGAAAAATCATATTTAAATTATTTTATGCCATTATAAAATATAATTTTTTTAATATCAACTTATATGATGATCCCTTTCTAAAAGGTGTATTTGCTTTTATTCATTAATATTAAAATTTTAATTAATCTGATTTATTATTAAAAAATAAATTAGCAAATAATTTTATATATTTATATATACAATTTTGTTTCTATTGCTCAGGTTATTTGGTATTTATATCCAAGTCCATTATAATTTATTCAAAATTTTGAATTTTACATATGTTCTCACCAAATTAAAAATTATGTTGCACAATCTTTAACAATTTATAGGCTTGACTCGAGTTGCTTGGTTCAACTTGCCCAAATTTACAACTTTAGCAAAGGGGTTGAAAGTTATATTATTAAAGTTGTGACAAATTAAAAATTGATACATAAATTGTGATAGAATTGTAAGTTTCAATATATATATATATATTTAATTTTCATAATTTACATACAAAAATCTAACTATTTATATTATTTCATATAAACATATTTTATTAATTTTTTCACATTCTGTGCATAGCACATATTTTCACTAGTTGAACAAATATTTGAATTGATAGGTAACAAATGTATAGATAGGTGACAAATAAGTGATACGTGTATAAATAGGTAACATTTAAACAATAGATAAATAGGTAAGTTTTGAACAGATAAATATCTTTTTGGACAGATAATATCCTTTCAACCCAAAAAAATTTAAGATGGGACCTATTAGTCCAACAGTTTCAAAAATGGACCTTGACTTAAATCCCCAAATTTTAATCCCACCTGTTTCATAACATTTCAAATCATAATCTTTGTTTTTTTATATATTATTTTTATTTTTTTATTACATATATTGGAATTTCAAATCATAATCTTAACTCTACACTATCTTGGTCATCATTTTCAGTCATCATCTTTGATAGTCATTCCTGCCATTTTTGGCCACTCCCTAGTCCATTTCTACCCTCAAACTCAATTTTGTTGATAGTGAAAGAGATCTCGAAAGAGAGTCGCACGATAGAGAACAAAAATAGGAAAAAAAGGATAAAGAGGTTACCTTCGATAGAGAGTCGAGTGATAGATTGAAAATGGGGAATAATGAGAAGAATAGAGGGTTGCCCTTGTAAGAAGGGTTGCAAGTATACGGGTTGTGCCGGTGAAAATCTGACCACATTACCCGCCTAGTAATCAGCTGGAGAGCACCGGTAGAATAGATGGCTTTAGCAAACCTGTAACAGAAAGAAAAAGGCTCCGGCGGTGGCTCTTCCACCCGGGGGCACTCCAACGATCAAGTCAGTATATCTCTCAAAGATAATCAAGTGCAAAACTCACAAGCTTGAGTATAAAACTGCGTACCTTAGACCCACAGGGGTGCATCTCTTTTATAGCCAATTCAATCCTAGTCCCAATAGGAGCCTGGCCCTAATGGACTTAGGATTACTGCTAATTTGGGACTCCCAGTGGGATTAGGATAAACTCTCTAAGAGTCTTATCTTTACCCAAACTGAAGTCTTCTCTTCATCTAGGACTCTTGTCCCTTATCCGCTTATCTCGGATTCCGATATCTTCGGAGGAAACCTCGGCCTAGCCGAGATGACCTCGGCATAACGACCAAGACACGTGGCACCTCGGCTGACACGTCGGCGTCACCATGCCACGTGTTGATGTTCAGAAAATACATCCCCACAACTGCCCCCTAGGTTCTATTACCTCGACATTTGAGGTGATGAAACCTATATATGTATTTTCTTCCAGTACCTCGGCGTAAAAACTCTTCGGTCGAGATCATTCATTTTAGGCCGACATGCCTTCATCAGAGAACAAGAACTCAAACGAACTCCCCCATGCGCATGAGCTGCCATGCACCTCTTCTCAACTGTTCTCCTTATGTGTTCTATCTTCATTGGCCCGTGTCTGTGACGCGCTTGTAAGCCGTCTTTTATCCGTCTGCACCGTCTGACGCACGCGTTCCTCCAGGCGCAATAAATACCGTGTTTGCCGCCGCTTCAAGTTTTTTGATAAAACTTTACTTTCCCTCCTTACTTTTTTACTTTTGCACTCGAAAACTTTTTCAAATCCGCCATTCCTCTAGCTTCAAGCTCTGCAACCGTCTTCATTCTTCCATTTCAGCGAGGGTTTCGCCGTTCTGTCGTGTCTGTAACCGTTGCCTTATCTTGGCGACTTTCATTCCGGCTTCATTTGTTCTGGTAAGCCTCTGTTCCTCTCACTCCCAATTTCTTCTATGTCCTTTCGTTTACTTACTGCCATTATTGCTCTGTTCAAACCTTTGATTTGCTGAACTATTCATCTGGATGCGTCTATTCCATGATTTCACTCATATTCTGAACACTTGCACTGTTTCAACACTTTTCTTGCCACTGTTCTTGACCTTTTACTTCTGTATTTCTTTCGCTTCTGAGAACCATACCTCTGTTCTTTGATTCTGAAACGTCATTCTTTGTTTCTTGTTTTCCAGATTTCTCCACTCTGCCCGACGTCCCGAAGAAGAAGAAGAAGAGTCTTTCTCCACCTTCTGCCACAACTCTTCCCACTGCTTCCACATCACGAGCAAACCAAGTATCCACTTCTAACCCAGCTGATCTGCCATCTACTTTAGCCCCATACTTAATCCCAGTACCAGAAAGAAAACGTTGGCGACGTCTTGTCAAGACTGCTGAGATGGGTCGCCCGAAGCCTGTTGTTGTTGATCTCTTAGCCGACCTACCTGCCGACGTTGATGCTGTTCTAGCTCAATCCATGCCTCCACCAAAGCCAAAAAGAGTCAAAAAGGCTCAGCCCAAGGCTAAAGCCACTGTAGTTGAGACTGAAGATACTCTGCCAATTTCACAATTGGCTGGGAGTAAGAAGACTTCTTCTGCTCCTGCAAAAAGGTCTGCTGAAACCCAACCCTCTGAGTCCACACAGTCAAAGAAGCCGAGGTCATCGCTTGTGACGACCTCGGGTTCCAGAATACCAAAAGTCCCCTGGACACCTGAGATTACTCTAGAAGATAAGCCTGTCCTTGCCAGCGACAGCGCCGATGATATAAACATCGGCGTGGCACTCAGTACTACTCTACTCCTCCCAGGTGATCTTGAGCGGAATGCCAAGATGAGTGAGTATAAGAACTACGCCTTAATGCTCTAGCACTCCGTTCAAGTAAGTGTTCCTACTTTTTGACTTTCTTTCTGTTTCATATTTAAAATATTTTCTAACACTTCTGTTTTCTCTCAGGCCATCCAGCATGCTCACTCGTTTTCAGTACAATTTTTGAAGAACCGGGAAAGGATGACCGAGATGAAGAAGGAGTTTTCTGCCCTGCAGAAGACCAACAAAGGTCTTCAACTAAAAATGAGGAAGTTGGAAGACCAGGCCGAGGCTGCAACTAAGGCCCAACAGATAGCCAAGGAAAAAGCTGAATCAGCCGAGGCTATAAGGAAGGTCACCGAGGCAGAGAAGATAGAGGCCGAGGACAGAAAGGCCCAAGCTGAAACGGAACTGCAGGAGGCCCTGGCCACCAAGGATATAGAAATTAAAGAGGCCGACGAAAAGGCATACGCCCAGGGTATGGCCAATGTCACTGAAGAATACAAACTTCAGGTCAGGCAGGCATGTAACAGGGGCTTCTCCCTTGGTTGGATGTCCCTGATAAAAAAACTTGATCTTCCTGCTGATTCACCCTTCCACAATGCCGATGCTATCCCTCTTCCCTTCCCACCACCTCCACCTCCAAGTCAACCTGAGGATGCTTCTGAATTTGAGGATGAAGATGGAGGTGAGGATGAGGATGAGGCTGAAATTTTGGTAAGGAAGCCCAGAGAGGCTGTTGGGGCTAAGTCTCCTTCTCTGAATGAGCAGGTCTTGGACTTGACTCAAGATGAAGATGGTGATGCAATTGCCAAAGAAGCTACCCCGGAGCAGGGTTCATCCGACGTTCCTCAGGTCACAAGAGTATTGACGAAACTCTTGCTGAGATTGATGCCGAAATTGCTGCTGATAAGGAAGTCGAGGTATCTCTTTAGGAGACTTCTGAGGTTCAGATCCAGCCAGATGCTGATGTTGAAAAGTCTTAACTTTCATGTCTTTTCTTTTGCACCCTTGTACTTTGTTTTGCTTTCTGGACAATGTAAGCTTCCTCTCATGGCCGATGTGCCTTTCTTTGTTACTTCGAAACAATTTACTTCTGGTAGGCCGTAGTGCCTTCTTTTGTATACAACTGCAACTGTTTTTTTATGGATGCTTCAATCTTTTAATTTCTCTTGATTTGCTTTTGCATGGTTCTATACTTAGAATATTTTGTATGCCTTTCATATCTTGCCACCTTTGTGCAATCTTCTCGAGGTCACATATCTCGGGTTTAATAACTACAAGTTTTACTTCGACAAGATACTGACCTGCAAACTTTTTATAAGTTTCAACAAGTGTAAAACATATACTATTCAATGTCAACTTTGCAAACTTTTTTTTTTTTTTTTTTAAGTTTCAACAAGTATTTAAACAGTGATCTCTGTCTAACCTACTTGTAAATTGCTACAAATTTCAACAAGTGTTAACATATACTGTAAATTTTTCTCAAGTTATAACAATGATCTACTTGTAAATTGTTACAAATTTCAACAATATACTTAGCTTTTACCTCAACCTGTAAATTGCTGCAAATTTCAACAGATGATCACATGTCGGCTTAACATTATCTTGTAAATTGCTACAAATTTCAACAAGTGTTAAACATCTTCTTTAGTTGGACCAACCTGTAGATTGTTATAAGTGTGCAAACTATAAGCTCGGTTTCACTTCGACTTGTAAATTACTACAAATTTCAACAAGTGAAGAGAAACAGTAATCTCGGCTTAACTTCAACTTGTAAATTTCTACAAATTTCAACAAGTGAAGATAAGGAGTCATCTCGTCTTAACTTCGACTTGTAAATTGCTACAAATTTCAACAATTGAAGATAAGAAATCAGCTTAATTCCGACTTGTAAATTGCTACAAATTTCAACAAGTGAATTAAGGAATAATCTCGGAAGTGAAGATAAGAAATCAGCTTAATTCCAACTTGTAAATTGCTACAAATTTCAACAAGTGAATTAAGGAATAATCTCGGCTTAACTTCGACTTGTAAATTGCTACAAATTTCAACAAGTGAAGACTAGAGAGTCAGAAAATACGGTGGTATCCCTTACACCAATGCAAGTGTCAGGACGCCTACTATTTTTGAGCATCATTACGGTTTCCCGCTCCTTCGTACACTTCATTCATTTAATACGATTTGAAACTGCGTT
This sequence comes from Camellia sinensis, assembly GCF_004153795.1. NCBI lineage: Eukaryota > Viridiplantae > Streptophyta > Magnoliopsida > Ericales > Theaceae > Camellia > Camellia sinensis. Next base: position 855,644 of record NW_021028977.1, read on the forward strand.
GTCTTTTCGTCTGTATGTTCTTTCTTGAATGCTCAAGGCTTCTCGTTACCTGTCAGTTCAATCCCTCGCTTCTCACCTTCTGTAACTTTTTTTCGCTCTTCATTGTCGTCCTTATTTTTTGTAAGTTTCTCTTTCTAGGAGGCCCTGGCCACCAAGGATATAGAAATTAAGGAGGCCGACGAAAAGGCATACGCCCAGGGTATGGCCAATGTCACTGAAGAATACAAACTTCAGGTCAGGCAGGCATGTAACAGGGGCTTCTCCCTTGGTTGGATGTCCCTGATAAAGAAACTTGATCTTCCTACTGATTCACCCTTCCGCAATGCCGATGCTATCCCTCTTCCCTTCCCACCACCTCCACCTCCAAGTCAACCTGAGGATGCTTCTGAATCTGAGGATGAAGATGGAGGTGAGGACGAGGATGAGGCTGAAATTTTGGTAAGGAAACCCAGGGAGGCTGTTGGGGCTAAGTCTCCTTCTCTAAATGAGCAGGTCTTGGACCTGACTCAAGATGAAGATGGTGATGCAATTGCCAAAGAAGCTACCCCGGAGCAGGGTTCATCCGACGTTCCTCAGGTCACAAGAGTATTGACGAAACTCTTGCTGAGATTGATGCCGAAATTGCTGCTGATAAGGAAGTCGAGGTATCTCTTCAGGAGACTTCTGAGGTTCAGATCCAGCCAGATGCTGATGTTGAAAAGTCTTAACTTTCATGTCTTTTATTTTGCACCCTTGTACTTTGTTTTGCTTTCTGGACAATATAAGCTTCCTCTCATGGCCGATGTGCCTTTCTTTGTTACTTCGAAACAATATACTTCTGGTAGGCCGTAGTGCCTTCTTTTGTATACAACTATAACTGTTTTTTTATGGATGCTTCAATCTTTTAATTTCTCTTGATTTTCTTTTGCATGGTTCTATACTTAGAATATTTTGTATGCCTTTCATATCTTGCCACCTTTGTGCAATCTTCTCGAGGTCACATATCTCGGGTTTAATAACTACAAGTTTTACTTCGACAAGATACTGACCTGCAAACTTTTTATAAGTTTCAACAAGTGTAAAACATATACTAGCCCTGTTTGGTAGAACTGTGGGAAAGTGCTTATAGCTTATGCCTAAACAGCTTATAGCTTATAACTTTCAGCTTAAGCTAATTTCCAGCTTATTCTTAAAGCATCTCCTGCCCCACTCAAAGAATAAGCTGATTTCTGACTTCCACAAAGCTATAAGCTATAAGCTATAAGCTAAACCAAACACATCAAAATAGCTTAAATTAAGCCGAAATCTGAAATAAGCTGTAAATAATTTCTGCCAAATAGGCACACTATTCAATGTCAACTTTGCAAACGTTTTTTTTTTTAAGTTTCAACAAGTATTTAAACAGCGATCTCTGTCTAACCTACTTGTAAATTGCTACAAATTTCAACAAGTGTTAACATATACTGTAAATTTTTCTCAAGTTATAACAATGATCTACTTGTAAATTGTTACAAATTTCAACAATATACTTAGCTTTTACCTCAACCTGTAAATTGCTGCAAATTTCAACAGATGATCACATGTCGGCTTAACATTATCAAACAGTCTGAATGAGTCGCCGATGTAGATGCTGCAGGGTCTGAGTTTTTCCTTCCTTTGCTCTTTTGCTTTTGGCTGGGATTCTCCTTGCTTGCTGGGACAATGCTCATCCTGGCTCAACGGAGCCTGATGTTTGATGGTTTCGGGCGTGAATTCTGCCACGAAGTCGGCCAAACTTGGCCTTTAATTGCTGTTCTCGGCCTGAACTCCAGGTCATACTGACCCAGGGCTACTGCCCATCTTGCTATCCTTCCTGTTAAGTCTCTTTGTTGCAACAAGGACTTCAGTGGATGCTCTGTTAGGACCACAATCTTGTGTGCCTGAAAGTAATGGTTCAACTTCTTTAAAGCCGTTACTAAGGCTAGCATTAATTTCTCCAATGGTAGATACCTTGTTTCTGCGCTGGCCAAGGTTTTGCTTACATAGTAAACAACCTTTTGCTCCCCTTTTTCTTCTCGGATTAGTACTGCACTGACTGCGTGTTCTGAAACTGCCAAGTACAAAAATAGTTCCTCTCCTGGTTCTAGATTGGAAAGAACTGGAGTTGTGGTCAAGTACTTCTTCAGGTCGGTCAAAGCGGCTTTGCATTCTTCTGTCCATAGAAAGTCTGTGGCTTTTTTCACCAAGTTGAAGAAGGGTCTGCACTTATTTGAGCTTCTGCTGATGAACCTGTTTAGGGCTGCGGCCCTTCCAGTAAGCATCTGAACCTGTTTTGCCGACGTCGAGCTCTTTAGCTCTATGATGGCCTTGATTTGGTCTGGGCTGGCCTCAATGCCCTTTCTTGTTACCAGATACCCTAAAAACTTACCTGATCCAACTCCAAACGCGCACTTTGATGCGTTGAGTCGGAGCCGGTATGTTTTGAGTATATCAAAGACCTTTTTTAGGTCGGCAAGATGACCCTTTGATTCCTTGGTCTTCACGACCATGTCATCGATGTAGACTTTTACTGTTTTGCCAATCAGGTGCTTGAACATTTTTGTTACTAACCTTTGGGAAGTTGCTCCTGCGTTTTTCAACCCGAAAGGCATTACCTTGTAACAGTACAGGCCTTTTGGGGTGATGAACGCGGTCTTCTCCTCGTCTGGAGGGTACATGGCAATCTGGTGGTACCCTCTGTATGCATCCAAAAAAATCATCCTTTCATGCTTTGAAGTTGTATCTACTAGCTGGTCAATCTTGGGCAGAGGAAAGCTGTCTTTGGGGCAGGCTTTGTTGAGGCTGGTAAAGTCTACACAGACCCTCCATTTGCCGTTCTTCTTCTTCACTACTACTATGTTGGATAGCCATGTCGGGTAGTAAACTTCTCGGATGGCCCTGGCATCTAGAAGTCTGTCTACTTCTTCTTCTACTGCTTCGACGTGCATCAACATCGGTCTTCTGGCTCGTTGAATCACAGGTTTTGCCGACCTGTCGACATTTAGTCTGTGGCAAGTGACCTCGGGGTCAATGCCGGGCATTTCGTAAGGTGTCCAGGCGAACACCTCAATGTTGGCTCTTAAAAAACCTTCCAGTTCTCTTTCCTCTTCTTCGGCTAAGCCTGAGTCGAGAAAAAAGAAGCGTTCTTCGTCGCCCTCCTGGACAAGGATTTTCTTTAATGTCTCTTCAGTCTTTTCGGTTGTCTCCTTGCCGACATTATCTAGGACCTCTATGTCCTCGTCTTCAATCTCTGCCTCTTTTGGCTCTCAAATGCAGCAAGTAGACTTCATTGCTGCCATGGAGCAACTTTTTGCCTGCAGTTGATCTCCTCTGACTTCTTCAATCCCATGCTCTGTTGAGAACCGTAATAGTTGATGCAGTGTTGAGGGAACAGCCCCCATTGCATGCAACCATAGTGTAGACACCCCATTTTTGATCGACCTTAAGACTCAGACGTCACCAGTTGAGCGCTCGGTGATGTTTCATATTGTGCTCGTTCTGAGGTTTCAGAGTCTCGGCTGCGAGCCTTGCCTCCGAACTTCGGGGCTCTTTTTGTGCCTTG
>NW_021028977.1:876769-905705 GCF_004153795.1 Camellia sinensis
AGATATATTATGTGTATTATTATATTATACAAAGTGATGGTTGAACTTGATTTTCAAGTCTTTGTTTAGATTTCTTTATGTGATATGGACCTTCGATCTAAGAAAGAATGAATTTACCACTTAAACAATCGCATGTGTCACCTTTGAGTATACATATATACTATTTTATCAATATGGGCTCAATTTCATTTTTGTTGGGACTTGAAAAGGCCCAACTTTTATACAATGAACAGTCGGTCCATCACAAAGAACACCAGTAAATCCCGCATCAGGGAAAACAGGAGGGAAAATAAAATTGAAAATCATTAGTATAAAAATTTGAGCAAAACCTCTTCTTTATTCTATCATTCATTCATTCAATCACTTGTTATTCTTATTCAAATTCTCTCTCTTTCTATATATATGTATATATAATTTACACATTGATAGGTTTATTCAATTTGATTTTTATGGAGTAACATGAAAAATTCAGATTCAATTCGCAGTAAGCGACATCGATTTGATCATTTGCCCAATTCTTCTCAATTTTCTCACAAAAAACACTGACCTTTGGTTATCAACACAGCTTCAATACGTATACAACCTCTTGGATTGGCTCTAGTTTCAACAACCCAAACTTCTTCATCGGAATCGATCAATCTTGAGCCCTACAGACCCGACACCATCGGCCGAGCCCATCGACACTACGATTTTGTCTTCGAGGACAACCGAGTCAGTAAGAAGCATTTCCAGATTTTATTTGATGCTCTGAATCGTAAAATATGTATATCTGATGGTGTGTTTTGGTCTGGTTGCGGTGGGTTTTCTAGGGTTAGGGTTTCCATGAATGGGGTGTTTGTCAATGGGGTTAGAATTGTGGGAGGGGAAGTTGCTGAGTTGGGTGCGGGCAATGAGGTTTCGCTTGTGTGTGGAAATGAAGGGGTTTGTAGTTTGGGGGTTAGGATTGCGTTTGTTGTGCAAAGAACTGTTTTTGTGGAGGAGGTTTTTAATGAAACTGTATCTAATTTTGGAGAAAATGGATGTGGTAGAGTTGTTGCGTCGGTGAACTTGCGTTTAAGTCAGTGCAGACAGATATTGCATAGCAAATAACCCTATATTGTCCATTCAAGCTAAATAAATAAATAAAGTAATAATAATATATAATGACTTAATAAAAAATTAGGATTGCTACACCTACAATATGAATGATTCGGATCATCAAATGGGATCACGAAGGCCTAACAACACCTATTGTTGGTAAAACTAACTGAAGAGAAACTTTGCCCTATTTTGCATATAATTTTAAGTGTGTCTATGATTTGTATTTTTTAGTAATTTTTGTGTTGTCTTTTTTTTGTTTTTAGTAAAAGTTTTATTAAAAAATATTTATATTTTTAAATTCTACTCAATGGACCAGAAAATCAACAAACAAAAAAATATATATTAGGATATAAAAGTCCATTAAGACAACCAGAAAATAAATAAATAAATAAAAAGAGTGCAATTGGTACCTCATCAATTATTTTGGATTTTCTATTTTTTTGATTTTCCAAAAACACTTTTTAGAAAATTTTACTTTCTTATTTTCCCTTTTTTTTTGTTTTTACTGAATTTTTGTAATATTTTAAGCAATTTTTTTTATTTTATTTTGGACAAACCTAACATAAATACACATAAAAAGTATAATTTTTGTAAAAAAATATTTTAAAAATTTACTAAATACCAAAAATACAAAAAAAAAAATAGAATCCAGTGTATTTTTCGTATTTTTATACATTTATTAATTTTTTAAAATATTCTTTCACAAATTTTTTACTTTTAGATACATTTAAGTAAAGTGCATCTAAAAAAGTAAAGAATGCTTAAAGTTTTAAAAATATTCACTAAAAATAAAATAAAAAACATAAAAAACAAAAAATTCAATTTTCAAAAAACTTAATTCAAAAAACTCAAACCAAAACGCACACAATAATTTTGGGACGCCCTCTCTTACAATTGAGTCCACACACTTACTACATCATGAAATAGGATTTGTGAGAATACACCTCCATCCCCACCCATCCATTTTTTTCCAAATCTCACCTTCAAAACTTATTCATTCTCAAAACCTTGAAAATCTTTTGGCGGCAATATTCCAACGGCAACAATGGCAAGCATTCAATTACATACACTTCTCCAACAATAGCAATGAGCAGAATTTTTTTCGGAAATCACAATTACAAGAGACGAGAAGAGTACAACAATATAAGTTTAGAGCAGGTTCAAAACTTTGATGGTGTTCTTAACTAAGAGGAAATTGGCATTGTAAGTTAAGTTTCTTGAAAAATATGGCAAAAATAAAGAAAACTAATCGTCATTTTTTTAGGATTAAACTTCAAACATATGATCTATATTTCAGAACACAAGCCCGACATTGTTTATTTGTTCGGGAATAGGTAACCGAACATTGCTTATTCGTTCAGAAATAGATAATTGAACATTATTTTCTCACTATAAGGTCATGAACAAGTATATGGAGATGAAGTAGTAATCATCTAATAGAAGTATATAACTTTAAATTGACAATATTAGAAAGACCCCAAGGAGAAGAACAGTACTTGCAAGTACAGTGAGCCCATAAATGAGTGACAAAAAATCAACCAAAGAAGCATGAAAGTGAATTGTGTTGTGTGTGTGAAAAGAGATAATATGCACAAAAAAAATAAAAATAAAATTCAAGCAGATTGACAAAATTCACGATCAAATAAAGAAAAAACTTCTTAATCACCATAACAAGTAATCATAAGTGGTGAGCAAATTTTTTGCCACCGGTTTTGGAAGGTTCCACCGTCGTGGGTTTTGTTAGGGTTTTGGGAGATAGGTTTTTTTGGGATATGGGGGTGTGCATTTGAATAGGTGTAAATGTTTCCACAATAATAATTTTGGTATTATTTGGGGGGAGGAAAGAAATTTTAAGGGTTTTAGAATTTATAAGTGATGGTCCAAAGAAATAGGTGGTCCAAAATAATTGATGGGGTGCTAATAGTAGCACTCTTAAAAAATTCACTTTTTGGTTTTTTTCTTTTTCATAAACTTTTTTTAGAACTTTTTATAAAAAAAAAAATTACTTTTTTTATTCTTAAAAAATTCACTTTTTGGTTTTTTTCTTTTTCATAAACTTTTTTTAGAACTTTTTTAAAAAAAAAATTACTTTTTTTATTCTTCTACACTAGATGAATTCAAAAAGTATGAAAAAAAAGTATAACATAAATTTGCAAAAAAAATCACCAAAGGCCAAATATTCGGGAAAAAAATGTAACTTTTTTAGCCCGATTCCAAACTCACAAAATAGTTGGCATACATTTTTTTTTATAATCAACATGAGAGAATTAAAAATAAGATATTACACATAAATAGGATTTGAGACCTACTGATTGTCTAGCACATGTTTAGTAATTGTGTGATACCAACTAAAGTATTATTGAGACATAAAAAAAATTTCAAATTTAATCACCTTAATATTATTATTTTATATATTTATATTTTTTTTATTCATATTCGAAAAGAAAGTGAAAGTCGACCACGAGGGCAAAAAACCTAGCCCCCTTTTTAACAAAATTTCTGTATCTCTTGTGTGATGATGGGCACGAGTCACCCTTTTTTGAAAGCATCATTTTCATCAAATTTGTATCAAATTAAAAGAAAAATTAAAATTTTTACCAAATTAAGGATAGACCAAATTCTTCACTAAATTTCTAACAGTTATATTTTTATTCAAATTTGATGAAATTTTCAAAAGGATAAGAATTAATGATGATTTTCTTTCATAAAAATGATTAAAACATGTTTATTGAATGAGTTTGAAATTTTTCAAAAAGATCAGATGAAAAAAGAGTAAGGATTAAAATATTTCATATCAAATCAAATTTCTATTTAAAGTTTCACTCAAACTTGATAAAAAAATATAAAAAAAAGAAGGTAAGGATTGAAGATACTCTTAGAACTCCTAATCTAGAAGAAATGAAATATGTTCAAGATCTTTTTTTCGATGCTATATTCAATATATAATGTGCTCATAAATTTTTGGCCTTCTGGTGTTGGATCTGCTTATGAGATCACAAATGAGCTTTGGATAACTATATGGGATATGGCATAGTTATGGGCCAGTTAATTTATTTATCAATAAGTCCTGTTAATGTATAAATAACTATTAAAATGATTAATTTCTGAATTACATTGAGAAATTTATTAACTTAACAAATACAACTCATAACTATACATATAAATAAAAAATAAAAGTGAATAAGTTACACTAATAAATTTCTCATTTACCAGACTAATACATCAATGAATTTCTTACTCAGGACTTTTGAATAAATAAGTCCAGTCAATATAGGCTAGTAATTATCCCTAAATTTATAGGGTTATTTGATGAAAAGCCTATTTCTATGGATATGTTATTTGGTCTAATGTTTAATTTTTTTTTTTTGGGAATAAAGACACATGTCGAAAAGTCATCAGAAAAATCGTTGGCGTCGAAAAAGTCGTCATCGGTGGTGGCAGTAAGGTAAAGACATACGTGACATTGAATAAATAAGTAAATAGATAACGACACGTGTATAGATAAGTGAGATTTTAATAGATAGTTGGACAGATAAATAACATATGTACAAATAGATAGATAGTTAATCGTTGAACAGATAGATCCAAAAGGACAAATAATGTCCTATTGGCCCAAAATTTTTTAAAGAGCAATGTTACATCTACCGAATTTTAACTTGCTCGAATCGTTCAAATTTGTGCATGCCGGTGGTCTAGGTAGTCGATCAGCCGATCATCTAGCTAGTCATCTTGTAACAAGGGTGACAGTTGTAATTAACACTATTCTATATATATATATATATATATCTATACTATTTATACTATTATATTATACAAAGTGAAGGTTAAACTTGATTTTCAAGTCTTTGTTTACTTCTCATAATGTCATATGGACCTTTGATCTAAGAAAGAATGAATTTATCTCTTAAACAATCGCATGTGTCACCTATGAGTACACATAATGCTTGCTTGACATGTGTTAAAATAATACATGTTATTTTAACACATTATTTTATTTTATTTGGATCACAATTATTTTATCTAAGTCAAATTATTTCTCTATCACATCACTTTAAACTCAACCCATATTTCATATTTTTTTATAAAAAATCAAAAAATAACATCATCCCGCCCCCAAGGGAAAACTGGAGGGAAAATAAAATTGAAAAACAGTATAAAAATTTGAGCAAAACCTCTTCTTTATTCTATCATTCATTCATTCAATCACTTGTTATTCTTATTCAAATTCTCTCTCTTTCTATATATATGTATATATAATTTACACATTGATAGGTTTATTCAATTTGATTCTTATGGAATAACATGAAAAATTCAGATTCAATTCGCAGTAAGCGACATCGATTTGATCATTTGCCCAATTCTTCTCAATTTTCTTGCAAAAAGCACAGACCTTTGGTTATCAACACAGCTTCTATGCATATACAACCTCTCGGATTGCCTCTGGTTTCAACAACCCAAACTTCTTCATCCGAATCGATCAATCTCGAGCCCTACAGACCCTACACCATCGGACGAGCCCATCGACACTGCGATTTCGTTTTCGAGGACCGCCGAGTCAGTAAGAAGCATTTCCAGATTTTATTTGATGCTCTGAATCGTAAAATATGTATATCTGATGGTGTGTTTTGGTCTGGTTGCGGTGGGTTTTCTAGGGTTAGGGTTTCCATGAATGGGGTGTTTGTCAATGGGGTTAGAATTGTGGGAGGGGAAGTTGCTGAGTTGGGTGCGGGCAATGAGGTTTCGCTTGTGTGTGGAAATGAAGGGGTTTGTAGTTTGGGGGTTAGGATTGCGTTTGTTGTGCAAAGAACTGTTTTTGTGGAGGAGGTTTTTAATGAAACTGTATCTAATTTTGGAGAAAATGGATGTGGTAGAGTTGTTGCGTCGGTGAACTTGCGTTTAAGTCAGTGCAGACAGATATTGCATAGCAAATAACCCTATATTGTCCATTCGTAAATGCGATTTTTCACATAGAGTGAATAGTGTTCTAGGTTTGATGTTGAGTAATGTTGGTAAGTTTCCCGTGGGAGGTGTGTCGGAGCTGAGAGGTGGTAATCTTGTTGAACCACCCTCCGGTGAGGACTCACGTGCTGACCAGAGATTGGAAAATGTAAATGTAAATGCCAATATGGTACAGTTGAGTTCAGTTATTCGTGATAGAGAGACAACTGTGGTTTATGAGGCTAACGCTGCCTCTGAGTGTTACAATGTTAATGGTAACCATTTACAACAAATGGAACATGTTGGAGCTCCTCTTCCAAGCAATGTCGCCAATGGCAAACCTAAGACTTTGTGTTTGGATTCAGCTGTTAAAGATGGTTTACCATTACAACAAATGGAACATGTTGGGGCTCCTCTTACAAATGGTGTTGCTAATGGCAAACCTAAGGCTTTGTGTTTGGATTCAATTGTTAAAGATAGCGGTTTACCATTACAACAAATGGAACATGTTGGGGCTTCTCTTGCAAATGGTGTTGCTAATGGCAAACCTAAGGCTTTGTGTTTGGATTCAATTGTTAAAGACAGCGGTTTACCATTACAACAAATGGAACATTTTGGGACTCCTCTTGCAAGCAGTGTTGCCAGTGGCAAACCTAACCCTTTGTGTTTGGATTCAACTGTTAAAGATAACGGTTTGCCATTACAACAAATGGAACAATTTGGAGCTCCTCTTGCGAGCAGTGTTGCCAATGGCAAACCTAAGTCTTTGTGTTTGGATTCAACTGTTAAAGATTACGGTTTGCCATTACAACAAATGGAACAATTTGGAGCTCCTCTTGCAAGCAGTGTTCCCAATGGCAAACCTAAGACTTTGTATTTGGATTCAATGGTTAAAGAGAACACTCCGCAGTTTCATTGGGGTGCACATGATGAGAATCAGATTGGTTCAATTTCACCCCCAGGGAATAAGTTTTATCTTAACCGGCTTCAAACTATGGGACATGGTTCATTGGACCATCATGATGTTGTTTCCTTGCCAGAACGTCTGTATCCCGTTGAAAGCCTTTCACAAATTTTTATTGCTACTTTTACAAGCAATATTTTATGGTAAGTTTCTTTTCTCTTCTTTGTTTCCATTTTGTTTCTTTATTTTATTCCACATGTTGAAAAAAAAAAAGATAATTTATTTGTACAGGTACTGTTTTGCAAGTGTGGCATGAGGTGCAATATTTCAATAAATTTGTCAAATAGTGGCATATGGTTATAATATGCATGCATAAATTGATTATTTGATTTCTCTGTTGTTTTACTTGTTATTTTATTGTTAGATATGATCATTCCTTTAAATTATACCAATCAAAAGTTTCATATTATAAAAAATATTTGAAAATTTATTTGTTATTCATTAGGGAGTGCATTGGTTGGAGCTCATTGATTCTATATACAAAGATGAACACATTCACACACATATATGTGCACGTCTTCTGTTTTTAATTCAAAAGTGTTGTGATTTTGTAGGTTTTTATCATACTGTGATATTCCTGCCCACCTACCAGTGACAATTGCATGCCACAACCGTGAGGGGTGTTGGAGTTCATCCCCCGACAAAAGAATCTCAGTGCCTTTCTCAGATTTTCCCAATTTAGTTGTGGTGTAAGTTACCTTTGCATGTATAGTTGTTTGGTACTTACCCATTGATGAAAACAACATGCTGAAGTTACTTATCAAAAAAAAAAAAAAATGATGCTGAAGTTGTTAACCCATGTGAGCTACTAACAGTTCTGTAATATAGTCCAATTATGATAATAGGTATCCTCCATTTCCCGAGGTTATAGCCTTTGGTAATGACCGCAAACGATCAGGCATAGCCTGCCATCATCCAAAATTGCTTGTGTTACAAAGAGAAGAAAGCATCCGTGTTGTCATTACTTCTGCAAATTTGGTGGAAAAACAGGTGAATCTTTCTGTTCTTAACATATTCATGATGTTTTATTTGTAAAACTGGTAGTGAAGAGCCTTGTCCCCATTTTTATTTGATATTCTAACTCTTCTTCATATTTTATAATGCTCTCCTTATAAAATTGGTGAAGAATCTTTTTGTTTTCCATATTTAATTAATATTTTGAACTCTGATATATGAAAACTTGGACTTCTATTGCACTTGAGTTAAAAAAAGATTTCTATTATATGTAACTAATGCATTTTTTTTTGATAAATAAAGATAAATATTATTAAAAAGTATCAAGATGAAGCAAAGAATACAAAAGGCTAGCAGCCTATAACTGTTCAGAAATAAAAAAAACCATGAAGTCAAATCATTCACAAAATTTATAAAGGCTAACACATCTGGATCCACCGATACTGTGACCTAACTGTGAAGAACCAAAAAGAGCCTATTCTGTAGTCAAGACACCGAATGAGATGTCCCCTAAAAAGTATGTCTAATACGTTCCAACCAAATCAACCACATTAAGCACTGAGCAGTAAGCAATCACCCCTTCTGACGGCGCCTCCCAACTCTTGCCCCCCTCCAACTATGAAGAACATCCCAAACTGAACCCGGCTGAACCCAGGCCAACCCAAACAAACCAACAAGCGACCAAAGCCTAGTAGCTATAGAACAATAAAGAAGCAAATGATCCGCAGACTCAGGATCACTACAATACATGCAACACCAATTTACCAAAATATGCCGACGTCAAATTAGATTGTCAATAGTCAAAATGCGCCCTAGAGCTGCTGTCCATATGAAGAAAGCAACCTTGGAAGGAGACCCTGAAACCCAAACACTCTTCCAAGGACACACCACCCCTGCCCCTCCCACAAGCTCACGATAATATGAAGCAACCGAAGAAACCCCTTTGGAAATATGTAACTAATGCATTGCTGAAGTTTCCATCCAGCTTGATGGTAAGGTGTTGGGTGGCCATCATCAGGCTTGGGTTTAAGGCCAATCATCTTTGCCTCACTCTAGCTATGTTTCCATTTGTACCAAAAAATAGAAAAAATAAGTAAATAAGAAAACAGAAGGAAAAAAAGAAAAGAAAACGAAAAGTCTAATGCTTTGCCTTTTTACTTTTATTACTTGTGAATGCCTATCTTTTGCTCAGGCACTCACAAGTTGCAATGTCTTTGGTTATTCCTTCTTGTTTTCAACTACACTTATTTCAATGTAATCCTCACAGCTTCTAGTGGTTATATTAACCCATATTGTTTTTCTGTCTTTTCACTATTTGGCAACTTCAATTTGGATGTTGTATTTACCATGGACACACTATTAGTAGTGTTCTGCTTCTTGTTTTGTTTGGGACTTCTTCTCTCACTGTGTGTTTCTGAGTGAGCAAGTGTTTATGGATGGCAACTCTAAATTGTATTGCTTTTGAATTTGCTCTGTTTTTTACTCTGTATTTAGGGGGTAAATAGCCTCAATAAAGGACACAGTGTTCCAGATTTCTATCTCTGTCATTCTAATCATGTACGGTGTTTTGGATTACAAAAAGGACATGATTACTTCAAAGGCATGACTTCAAATAGAATCAATTGGAGGAAATGGATTGGTATAGCCAACCCAAGTAATTGTGACCAAGGCTTGTTGGGTTGAGTTTAGTTGTTGAGCACATTACTAATTGCATGGTATTATTGGTCTTGATTTCTACGAAAGACCTTGCTAAATGGATAGCATTTTTGTTAATTAATACTATTAATTATAACTTATGTTAGCGTGCATATTAGAATCTTCTGCACAAACATAATTAGTGTGATCATCTTGTGTAGTGTGTTTCTCATCTGGTCTTCTGTATTCTGCAGTGGAACAGTGTGACCAATACCATTTGGTGGCAGGATTTTCCTCGTATCAGCAGACCTGATTATTTATCTCTTTTAACTCAATTATCTGACGGGGACATAAATCAATATTCAAAATCTGATTTTGCTGCTCAGCTGGGCGGATTTATGGCATCTCTTGTTGCTGATGTACCTAGTCAGGCCCACTGGATCCTAGAATTGACTAAATATGACTTTAAGGGGGCAGTTGGCCATCTTGTTGCTTCTGTACCTGGAATTCATTCTCGCAGGGCACCTTCTATCTTGGAACCCATGTACTTCTTACCTGTGAGTACTTCATTTATCTGCTTTTGTGTGTGTGCTTCTAGCTTGAATTGAAAAGCTGATTTGTAGTAGTCAAGACAGTATTAAAAGGTCATTGTTTTTTCTTATTCTATTATCTAAATAATGGATCCATCACCATTCTATTTGTGCATCAGCATTAGTAAATGCCAGTGTTTTACTTAAATATATGCAGACCTGAGCCTGATTTTCTTAGCCTTTTAATGGCGGCATGTTCTGGATAATGAGGATTATGATTTGGAAACCTGGGAAGCTTGCTAAAGTTTGGAGAGTTTTACCCTTGAAACAAAGTGTGGGTATCTAGATCGTGCTTGGCACGTGGCGAGCCGTACGAGCATCACGTCATCATCATTGCACATCCACGTGGCAAACCCCTGAGGCACCACAATGAGCTAGGGTTGTGTGCCTAGCCTAAGTAGGGGCATGTACACCAAGTATGGAAACAGGACCATGGCTTACCTTAATAGAGCTAGCTCACCTAGAGCTCTCTATGGTTCTTTATGACTCATAAGAAATATATTCTTTGCCCACTCACCCTAGCTCCATAGCAACATAGTTGGACCCTTGGTTCACGTATGTTCACTTAGTTGCCCAGGATGAGTCCTTGGCTCACCCATGCACTCACCCCCTTGGCTGCCTAGGTTGGGATCAGGACCTAGGCACTCTCATTTGGGATCATCGGAGGATTGTGGATTGGAGGCTAAGACCTCGGGAACATCAAGGTCATGTACCTGTCTTCCTGCAGTGACAGTTCCACCTTGACTTGGCTTAGAGAAAGGGAATGTTAACCTTACACTTACACTTGTGTATATGATACGTCTCTCAAGATATTATACCTACACTTGCCGCTCCTATGATGCAACCTTCCTAAGGACTTAAATCATAGGACACAGCTAGTAGGGCTGATATCATCCTCTTGTCGAGTCGAGGAAAACTTGCCACTTGTCTTGAGGTTGCTTGGGTTCCAATACTCCTAGAGTCTATATAATGGCATCATAAGTGCAGTCACAATCATAACAAGAACAATAAGAATCATACAACAATATATACAAAGTGTTCAAGGTCTCTCACTGCCACCCCTTTCCTCTCTAAGCTTGCCTTGGTCTTCTCCTCTTCTGCCTCTAGTGATCTCAGGCCAATGAAGTGCTTGCCATCTTCCCAGAGGTCAACAACTGATCGCCTCTAACTTCTTTTACCCACACAAAGTTTAGTGGCCATTTATACCCTCCTTTAGTGGCCATTAAACGAAGTTTAATCTTTTGGTTGGCTTTTACTACCCTTTTCTTTATTGTCTATTTTGTAGGGGTGAGCGTGGTTCAGTTGCATTTGGTTTTGACGTTAACCAAGACCAAAACCTATGGTTTCATAAAATTTGGAACCAAACCGAACCATGAAAATCTTGGAACTAAACCAAACTAAACCATGAAAATGCGGTTTAGCTCGGTTTGGAACCACGGTTTTCATGAACTTTGTTATTATTCACAATATAATCATAACTAGTTCAAAGATCAAGCAATATATTATCATTTTACAAACAAAATTGTTTAAATGATTGTTTAGAGCTAGTTATACTATTATATAAGAACACACTAGTAAGTAAGGGGTTAACAACTTATGAATATATATAGGATACTAATAAAATACTTGAGTGTATACCATAAATAACAAATTATACGTATGCATATTTTTAAACAGTTTGGTTTGGTTCCAAACCGAAAACTTAAATATAAAACCACAAACTGAACCGTGAAGTACGGTACAATTCACCTATTTTAAAAATCAGGACCGAACCATGCATTGAGGAAACCAAACCAAATAGTGCATTTTGGTCTGGATTGGACCAGTTTGTAGTTTTTTATTATTTTATTTTTATGCTCAGCCCTACTGCTTTTGGGGATGCATGTTCTTCCTTCCCTGTTTGTACTTCCTCTTTTTTCTATTAAATTTAATCTTCAATACAAAACAATAATATGGAGGAGTAGATCATTATGGGGTTTTCTTTGTTGAGAATGTTGTGATTGCCGAAGTGATTTATAGAATTGCATCTTTTACTTTGATGGCAGGGTGAGCAATGTGCATCGCAGTCATATGGTGTGAAGGTCCTAGGTTCTATTGAAACATCTGTAGTTGGTTTAAGCCATCTTTTTCGCACTTCAGCAGATACAAATGGGTCACAGCTAAAGAAACTTGCTTCTTTCCTTGGAAAGTGTTATGAAAATGCAAATGGGATGCTGGAGATTGTTTTAAGAAGAAACACAATATACCAGCTGATGCAAATGCTGTGAGCATTCTTGTTCCTAATCCAGGAGAGTTCTCTGAGGGAGGTACAAGACACTCTGCTTAACACTTACTCAGCCTATATCTTGTGTGTGTGTGTGTGTTTTTTTTTTTAATCTTTTAAATTTCATTTATATTGTAGATATTTGTGAACATAGTTTCATTTATAAAACTGAACCAAGTTATTGGGAGTGAGGCTTGATACATGCATGTTTTAAATCCATTTGTGAGGCAAATCCCGTGATGTACAATATATTTATAGTAAAACACATGTAGTGATGCTTGCATCTATAGTTTGTTTACCGTGTTTGATAAATGATATGTTGAAATATGCCATGACATATTAGAGCATTCAGTGCAAGTAATAGGTGTTGGCTATACTGAAAGACCACAAATTATACACTAACTAGAAGCATGTGGTGTGTGCAGGAAGTATTCAACTCGCCCATCTAGTCTAAACATAGTCTATTGGTTTGTGGTTAGGATTTCAATACAATAGTGGTGTGGCACCATTTACATAAGCATAAGGGGAGTTGTACAAGTTAGAGAAATAGGTGGATTGATCATTGAACCATATTTAAAAAAAAATTCAGGACAGTTAATGACAATTTTTATGCTGTCAAGTATTTTTGAGCCATTATCATGTTTATTTTTGTTATCAGAATCTTGCGATTCGCTATTCGATTTGCAATTTTTGCAAAATTGATACAAATCTATAGGTGAATATATTTTGGAAGTGAATCTCTAGTGAATCGCACGATTTGCAATCGATTCACGATTCAATTTATTTTTTACGATTCATGCAATTTTTAAAACTATCGTGTCCAACATATTTTTTACTCTTTTTTTCTCCATCTTTTCGGTGAAAATAACATAATACAACTTCTAATAGCATTTAATACCAAAATAACCAATATATTTACATGATTTGTTATTATTTTAGTGATCATGGAGTTTTTAATAGGATCCAATTATATTCAGTCAGACCCAACATGTTTTTAACCTTTCTTCTCATTTTTTCTTTTAAAAAATCATAATATATCTTTTAAAAATGTTTAAAATTAAAGTAACTTACATCATGAATTATTTATTACTATTTTATTAAATTAATTATAGTTGAATATTTCATGGGTGAGATCAATTATACATTTTAAAATGTTTTAGGTTTTAAAATAAAATATTCTAAATAATTCTTTCTTATTATTTGGTCATTGTTATTTGGAGAAGTATGTATATTTATTGTCCAAATTTCAATATGGTTAAATTATTATTACTTTGAAAATTGAGAGTTTGTTTTTGTTTACTATCTTTATTAGCTTGGTTTGGGGTACACTAAATAATACAAAAAGTCAAAAAGTCACTATCCTATTTAAGTCACATCATCTTATTTAAATCACATCACCTCTCTAACACATCACATCAAACCCAACCCAAACCCAACCCATATAAGCCAATAAGTCAAAAAGTGCACTTTTTTAGAACATCCCAAACCAACCCTAATAAGAATGGTTGATAAGAAATATTTAAAAAAGGAAAAAGGTAAGATGGTGATCTTATATAGGAACCCTTGTTAACTTCTTACTTATTAAACTATGTGATCACCATCCAGAACAACAATTTCATTGATTTAAGTCTTAATGTTTCATATTCATAAGCTATGTTTAACATCTAAGTGTATAGATATATTTTTCTAAGTGATTTAGAATAAGTGACCAAATCTTTATGATTCACGATTCGATTCGCGATTCGGCACGAGGCCATTTCAATTCACCATTCGAATCCCGATTTGACAATTTATATAAATTTATGTTGAAGAGTTGCTCAAGTAATGCAGATTTTCTCAATCACTTGAGATTTGTTGGGTCAAAACTCTTCGATCCTTAGATTTGGGGTTTATTGATGTCTAAAACTTGTCGTTCAAAAACTACTTGCAAAGACTTATGATATGGATATATAACTACTTGCAAAGACTACTCATCGTTCAAAAACTACTTGCAAAGACTTATCATAAAACTTATGATATATAACATATGACATGGATATATAAAAGATTAAACTTTTAGAGTTCGTTGATCTAACAATGTAATATAGTAGGGAATCCAAATATTTGATAAATAGTTGTAGCGGTTCATGTGTTGATTTTCCCGTAACATGGGGTGATGAGTTCGAGTTTTGTGTGTCAAAGCCCCGTTGAGGAGATATGTTTTAATTTTTCCAAAAGGCTAGCAAAATTAGTTTAGGGTCATATCTAAATGTACCCCTACTAGTTTGAGCAAGTTCCTTATAATTATGTTTTAGACAATAGACCTATTATGACTGCTTAAATGGGTTGATGTTTAAATGCTTAGAAAGCTTACATAGGGGAGGGTAAGCAAGCCAGCAAGGTGAGTCCAAGACCATCCTAGTGCATGTCGCTTACTTTGCCGCCCTATTGAATTGTAGTCTGGATACTTTGCAGTTTGCTCCCTTAATCATAGTGCTTTTATTGCCTTAGTGTGCCTCTCATTGCTTTGTTGTGCCTGTACATTGCACATTAGTTTGTGCCTTTATTTGTTGCTCATTTGTGCACCATGGGTGTGTTTTCACGCTTGTTGCAAGATAATCTTTGGCATGCTTGCTTGGTGAACATCCAAGGCAAGCACCACATAGGCCCTACGCTAGTAAAAAGTGTTTATCCATGCATTTGGCTACATATCTTCATTCTAAATGGCCTTGTGGTAAATGGTAATCAAATTATGCTTGTACCACCAAAAATTATTGCATCTAGATAAAAATTGAAAACCTGAGAAAAGATGCTCTTATCTCTCTCTCTCTCTCTCTCTCTCTCTCTCTTTTAAATTGGGCTTTAGTAGTGTACAATATGAGCTCTAAATCAGTATTAGGCATTTTGTTTTTTGGGGGGAAGTGGATTTTTGTAGAAACCCTCATATTTCTAAAGTAATGTTGTCAAGAGCGCTAGGCATATTAAGCAGAACACTAGCATGGTTAAAGTAGCGTTAAATATGTAGACATGAATTCATTTTCTATTCCAAATCCATTAAGTGCTTGCCGTTAGCTTCTCTTGCCCTAATTGAGGTTTTTCCTTCGATCCCAAAAGTGGCTCCTGAATATAAGTCCTCATTTGTGGCACTACATGGTGTTTCCATGTTGCATTTCTTGCGAATGTGATGCTTTAAATTTGCATTTATTGGAAGTTGATCTTTTTCTCCATGTGTGTTTGGGCTATTGTGCTGTTACTACTGCATTTTAATTGTCTGTTTCGCTCCTTGCACTAGATTGCGTTCAACTTGGGTTTCTACCAAGAAATATTGCAAAGTGGGTTGCTCCTTTATCAAATAGTGGCTTATTCAGGTTTTCTGGATATGTTTATCCAAAAGAAGTCCTCGTGACTGCTTTAGAAGGAAGCACTAGCTTAGTACAAATGATACTGTATGTGTCACAGGTGATGTTCAAGTCATATACTGGATCCTTTCCTATAGTGCAGACTTTGTAGCTTATTTACTATGATAGTATGTTTTATGCCAAGTTTTTGTGGTGTTATCTTGTTCAGGGACCTATCTTTTCAGACATATCAAAAGTAGTACAATCTGAACATGTTTTTGCAATATGCTTGTTAGTTGCATCAATTCAGAGGTCTACAGGCCTTTGGCGACTTCAAGATGTAATAGTGATGAAGTTTGTGAGATTATAAGCTGTGTTTGGTGGAGTTTTGGAAATTTAATTCCACACCTTGGTTTGAGTGCTGTGTTTGATTAGAATTTTCAAACATTGATTTCACACTCACTTTTGAAAATATGTCTACCTGGTCATCCTCCCAGATGTTCCCCCGGAAATCCGGCCGGTTGACCGGAACAGTGTTTTTTGTTTTGTTTTGTTTTGTTTTTTTTTTTTTGGCACTTGTTATTTTTATATTTTAAATAAAAAATATTTTCGGAATTAAATTTTTTTTTTTATGAGCTTTGAATAGAATTTTGGGTTGTGTCTGGCTATGAATTGTAAGTTTTTGAATCAAATATCATGTCACATCAAAAATTTCAAACTCAATTGAAAACTATTTTCAAAACTCATGACCAAACAAATTTTCCACACTCAAATCATAATTCTAAAACTCATAAACTCAAAATACAACTCTATTTTCAAATCATAATTCTAAAACTCTACCAAACGCTACCATAGTTTTTCCTTTAGTACGTGGAACATTCGACTGTGGTGAGATTTGTGATTGGGAGGGCTGCATTGGAAAACTAATCATATGCTGTATTCTTTGGGGCCACGTATGTAATTTTTGGAGGTGTCCTCAAATGCAACTGGGAAAAGGTGGAACATTTAGATCCTAGGGGACGATGGCCCTCCATGCTCCTGCATCTCTTGGTACACAGTTTCTTATAGTTCTAATGAGAAACCTATTTTGCATGCACACACACTTTTTATGTGTTAGTCAAGTGTTAATTCATCACTTTGTTGTCGAAAGTTTCGGTTTTGCATATATTTACATGTTTATGAATGCATAACTCATTTTATGTTTTGAAAATTGTTAGTAAAATATGGTACAAAAGATTTGAGTCTAGGTTTTGTCTGAGCATAAAAAACTTCTCTTATTTATTTATGTTTCTTTTTCCTGTTTAGCAAAAAGGTATTTGTTATACGGTCTTGTGTGAAACTAAACCCCAAAAGCTAGCTATTGAGGTGAGGGTGCCTTCATGCTTATATACTTAATAGTACTTTAGTACCAAAGTGATAGGGGACTTCACTCAACAGTATTAAGATTTGTTTTATTTTTAACATTAAAGTTTCCATCAGATTTTATGTGCCTCTTCTTCATGGTAAGTAATGAGAAAATGAGCTATGAAACTACTTGAGCAAGCAAAAGCACCTTAAATTGGTGACTACTTGGAAGTTTTATATTATTAAACTAAAAAGGAAAAAATAAATAAATGAGAGTACTAAATATTGGGATTATGGATCAAAGTAAAAAGTTCAATTTGAATCTTGTTGAAGCCATTTTTGCCAAATCGCAAATCAAATTGTGAATCGTTTTGCTAAAATAGTGAATCTTGATAATTCTATGTATTTATATACATAATATAAATACATACAGTGTTTAAAATAAAGTAAATTATCAATAGGACTAAATTATATATATGTATATACATATAAAATCATGTATATCAATATAATTAATTAATCTCTTCTATATATTTTCATAGTTTGGTGAAAACAACGCTGTTTCATACATTATGTAAACAAAAATAGAAGTAGTATTGAATCGCAGTGAATCATGTGAATCGTAGTGAATTGCATTGAATCATAAATGGAATCTTACGATTCACTCAATTTCCAATTTAACAGCACGATTCGAATAATTTTTTGTTGAAACTTATATCGAATCGTATGAATCAAATCGTGAATCGTTCGATTATAATAACCATGGTTGAAGCTAACAGTTCTTTAAAAAATTCAATCTGAGTAGTATGCATTTGTTCCTGTCTGCGAAACAGTCATCTTATCCTTCTCTTCCCTTAAGTTTGACATTTATCTTCTTTTTGTTTCTTTTGTTTGTATCAGGTTTTAAGTCATTACAAATGGCCGGAATATTTGGAAACTGATTTTGTTTTCGGTGAGTGTTTTCTTGTATAATACTAGACTCTTCTCCAGAAATTTGAAATATATTTATCTCAGTTCACTTATATGTTCTGTTGTCAAGGTTCATCCTCAATTGGGTCAGTCACTGCACAGTTTTTAGCTGCATTTTCAGCAGCATCTGGAAAGACATCAGTGCAGTTCTCTGAGTCTGACGAGTCTGATCCAGATGTAAGAAACTTTTACTATTTGCTGTTCATGTAGCATGAATTAAAATCTGAAATACTTTAATCTTTGGAATCAGTAGTTCATTTATTGTTAGTTGTTTACAGTGGGGCTGCTGGAGTGCAAGTCAAGAGATAAGAAACCCATCCATCAGAATCATTTTTCCCACAATTGAAAGAGTGAAAAATGCAAGTTGTGGTATCTTAGCTTCAAAATTCCTTCTGTGTTTCTCGCAGGTATCCTGACCTTTGACCTTTTGATTACCTGGAAGATAGTTTAATGGTTTTTAACTGGAATCCATGTGTTATTTTGCTTTGTTTGTTTGCTTTATTAATAAAATATTCCTGATTATTTATATTTCATTAAGGTATGGGATAAAAGTATAGGTGTGCAACTAAGTCCCACACAGCCCTACGGAGGTTTATGAGGAATATCTCATGTCTAGCCTGGTTAAATCATATATTCTGAATTCAAAAAAAAAAAAAAAAGCATCTTTAAATCCATGTGGGATTGGTGACTGCCTGCCACTTCAATTGGTATGGATAAGGGTTTGTGGAAGTAAGCAAATATCAAATCAGCAGTGCTTTCAAGTGAAACATAAAATCTGTCTTCTTTTCCAGTTAAACCCTTGAATGTTAGTACCAATATGGTTTACAACTATGACATCAAAAAAATAAAAAATGAAGATACAATAGTTTTTTTTTTTTTTTTTGGGCAGCTGTGACTTCTCCATTATTATCTTAGTGAAGACTCGCTCATTTAATCTTGTTTAATAATCAATTGCCTATTTTTTATTTCTATTTTCCTTTTAACACTTAATTTACTGAATGCTGTTTTTTTTAACAGAAAACATGGCAAAGGTTGAGAAACGTAGGCATGCTTCATGATGCGATTCCTTATCCCAACAACAGAGTTAATCATCCCATGCATGTCAAGGTAAACACATAGTTCTGAAGTCTGTCTCTTCCAAGATTCCTTTCTCTTTTTTCTTTCTTTTTTTTTTTCTGATCGGCAACAAAAGGAAATTTTATTAAAAAGGAAGGAGTACAAAAAGAGGGCAAGATGTCTTCTACAATAGAAGAGAAATCATCAATCACCAAAACTAAGAAACAATTTAATCATTACATAGCACTTTTCAATCTCTAGAAGTAAAATTATTAAAAAACGGAATCCCCTTAAAAGGAGTCGAAATGGAAGTCCAAAACGATGCCAAAAAACCACCTCTTCCCACATGGATGCCGTATCATCAAATTTTTCCTCAAAGATCCTTGCATTCATTTCCAACCAAAACCCCCAAAACACAATGCCACATCACTTTTGCTTTCATCATACTTCCAAAGTCCGGAAAATCCATTGAAATCAATACTAGACAAGTTCCCAGAGCCATCCATTGGACATCAACCAGATGAAAGAGATGATGCTATAGATCAAAGTCACATGACAATGCAAGAATAAGTGATCCAAAGGCATATTAAGTTTATTTCGTGAAGTTGAGTGCATTCTTCTATTTCTTATGGATTCCCCTGCCATTCTAAACGGTTGTATTCACACAGATGTACACCTAGGGTGAATGCAGTGTTATTCACATTGCTGAAGAGATCTTGGTGCCAGGATGTCATGTACCCTTGTCACCTTTAAAAAAAAAGAGGCCAAATGGAAAACTTACCTTATGAGATGGAAATCTAACATTCTGTTCTGGAATGGCGATTATTTGATTCAAATGACAACCATAATGGATCTCAGCTCAATTCCTATGAACTTATGTGTTAGGTAGCCATTTCACATTGAAACATACTTCACATGTGTGGAGCGTCCAACTTCTGAGGATTCTGCTGGATTACCATCTCATGATATTTTTTAATGTCCTATGAATTCAATCACTTCTCTCATTACTAAATCATCCAGACCCTTGTCCAGAAACCCTTCTTTGTTTTACAAAATCCACAACCACTTGGGCAAAATGCAAACTCTGTTTTAAAGAGAGTCTTTCTAAATGTTTTCTTTCTTTTATTTGACATTGCATCAAGAGTTCTCTGCCTTCTGACAAATAGCCTGTTAATCACCTTCCAAATTGCTAATACAAATTGACCTTGCATTGAAATTAACTTCCAGAGAGAAGTTGCAGTGGCAAGAAGGCAGAACCCAACCCACAAAAGAAGGGAAAATTACAATTCTTTGTTAACCAATGACCATGACTGTTCTGCTACAAAGCTATCACCTGAAAGCATAAATGTTGACATTCAAATTTTTTGAATTGATCTGACAAGGCCTTTACATTCAAAATTTTGCTTGATATAGCTTACTTATTTGGAGCGTAATCAAAGAATATTCAAAGGTGTTGAGGAACCTCTGCATAGAATCAAGGGTTTTTTCTTGTCCATTTTATATTGCTGGTCTTTTGGGAGGGTTTTGCCTTCCATAGACACTCTTTTTGACTTTATAAGTTCTGTCTTGTAAGAATCCTAAGGCTTTTTGGCATATGTATAGGAGTTGTCCTTTCTGGTCTTCGGAGGTTATTATGGTGTAACCTCATTCCCTTTTTGTATTGGGCTTTCCCTTTCATTTTTAGTTAATGAATTTTAGTTACTTTAGCCATATACATATATATATTCTGCATACAAACATCATATTTAAGCCACAGTCCTGTAGCAACTCAATTCTATCAATCTTTAATTGTCTTTACTTATAAAATTCTTCATGTGGCTACAATTAAGGACACTAGGAACGTGACTCAACTTTTGAGGAGTCTTAAGGCTTATTTTATTTACCTGGACAATTTCCAGAGGTGCTAGCTGTGTGTATATATATGTTCCTTCCTCTTCTTGCATAGGAAGTTCCAATCTGTAGTGCTGCTTCCTTGCCCTAATTTCTCCATGATGCTGCTTCCATACCATCTCTGTCACTTTTATTCTCTTCTTTTTTTTCTTCTCATTTTCCAAGTGTTAACATTGAATTGAATATAGAAGAGATTTTCAATTTGTGCTCAAGATCATGCCTAGGTTTTCATGTATACATGAATGATCGTGATCTCAAAGATTTGCACACCATATGATGTATCTGAGTAGTCTTTCAATAATTTTATATAATAGACGTATGGGAAGAATGTTCTTCCCTAAAATCAGTATTTTTTGTGTTGCTATGTCCTAGTATTATGTGAAGTTACAATTTAAGCCACATTATGTACTCTTGTGCTTTAAAACATCTCCCTAGTTGTCATTTCTATTTCAATTTATGTTTTGAAAATTGCTGGTAGTTAAAAGATAATAGAGGAGAGAATGTATGGTAAAAGCAGGTAGCCAGAAGACGCTTCCAGTCTAAGAAGGATGCTTCATCCTTTGGATGGGTGTATTCTGGGTCCCATAACTTCAGTGCCGCTGCTTGGGGACACCCAATTTCTAATTCACTCAGGACAAAGGTTGTTGGAGTTGTGAAGACAAATTCTGTATTGGGTTCAAGACTTCACGTCTGTAACTACGAGCTTGGTATCGTTTTCATCGTTCCACCATCAGATGCAAACGGTAGTCCCAACCATAAGAGTAGGAGTTTGGATGATATCATATTGCCATTTGTCGTGCCTGCTCCGAAATACAGACCCAGTGACACACCAGCAACAAAACAGGCTATGAGAGAAGCATTGGCTGAATGGGAGAGAGAGATATCTCTGGAAGCAATTGCATCTGGAGAATTGATGGAAGAAGAGATCCCAGATGAGGAAGAGGAAGTATTGGAGGCAACTGATTATGTCGCGAAGGAGCGGGAAGATGAGAAAGCTTATGCTGATATACTATGGAGCCAAAGTTGATTCATCTGAGCTTCTGATTAAATTGCTTGTTGAGAGAAAAGTAATAGATGGCTTGAAATGTTCATGTATGTACTTCCTCCAGAGAAATGTAAAATCTGAAGAGAATGTTGTATTCTATATCTCTAGATTAGATCGGAGGGGATTTGATGTATATACACTTGGTTTTAGGATTGTAGATTTTAGAGGTGCCATTCTTTGCGGGATTTGAAGGGTTGGTATACCAAAGGACTATTCTTTTTATTGATTTGTGATTGTATTGGGGGTTGAGTAGGTCTTTAGATTTCCATTGTTTATATACTAGTGGCATGAACTGAAATAAAGAAAGAATGATATTGCAAAAAAGTGTTGATCTGTCTTCATTTTCATGCTTGCCGTCAATTTTTATAAGCAGTGGCCTTGGAGTTTCCTATTTGAAGTTGGTTACACCAGATTGATTGGAATAAATTGTTAAAATCTTCAGTACTTGGGACCCTATGTGTAGGAGTTTTTTATATTTCCTCTCGAGCAATGTTAGGAACATATAATCGATCACAAAATAATTTACAAAAAATGCAATAGATGGTTAGGGTTAAACCTAGTTATGATGGCCAAGCATTCAAAATAAATTTCAATTTGTCAATACATTTTTTGTGATCTATTATGTATTTCTAATATATGTTCTTAGCATTAGTGTTTCTTATTTGAGCAACAAAAGTCATTTCATTATTTGTTTCACTCCCTATTCATTCTTTCTTCCATATACCTCTTAAGTTTTGAAAATAACGGGATTTCAGGCAAGTAATTTAGGGCTCCCATTGAGCCGGTGTTAAGCTTAAAATCCTGTTAATTTGAGAATGTTTTTGTCATTTCATTGTAATTTTTATTATGGTCATGGGCCAAGTTAACATATAAGAGCTTTTTATATATTAATAATTAAAGTAAGAGAGATCTGTATGTATTCCTAGTTAGGAAAAAAAAAACAAGATAACGTAAGTTCAAAAATTAAAAATGAGATTCGCATATTTGTTAGATATTTTTAAGGGAAATTTGTACAATTAATTCAAACAATAATTAAAAGAAACATAAAATAATTGTCATCACAATGACCAATTAATTTGACTTGCCGAAGTTTTGCTACAATCATCGCTTAGACTTGTTATATATTAAATTCAATATAATAATTTCGTTTAAGAAAAAAGCATTTAAATTCACAATATTAAGTATTTTTTTATTTAATTAATTTCACAATGATATATATATATATATATATGTATTTGCCAATCGGTGAGAGAATAATTACAAATATACGGAACATTATATTTAAGGAGCATTTATTCATAAATTTCTCTTCACTTACTTGTATTTCACTTAGACTAAATTATTTTCTTTTATTCCAATAAATCTTATGGGTGACATAGTTACTAAAATATTCCTAATAATAATAATAGGGTGAAGTGCGCATTAATGTTCACATTGACAGTGTGAATGTTCCGTAATGTGAACATTCACACAATCAAATTTATTTATTTATTTTTATTTTATAAAATTATATATTGAAGGGAGATTTTATTTGATAAATCTCGGTAACTAGGTTTTAAAAATATAAATCTCATAAGAAAAAGTATTTACAAAAAAATTATGAATTTTTAAAGTTTAATAGATATGAAGTATAAAATAGTTCAAAATAATGCATACCAAGTTGCTAAGGATTGAAGAAATATTTGTAAAAATAAAATTATCTATAAAATACATTAAATATAATAATTAGAATTTGATAGATCAAATATTCAAATAATAAGATTTATTATAATATATGTTATAGGCTAATTGAGATACAAGTATTTTAAAGAGGAATTCTTAATAAATTCTTCTATATTTAACTGATTAACTGACCAATTAAAGTCCAATAATGCTTGGGTGACCAAGTCCAACCATCACAACAACAAACAGTCCAACTCGCATTATAGAAGAGAAATCAAGTTCAATAATACTTGAGTAACCCTGGGCCTGGTCCTAGATGGCCAATTTCCCTGATTGTGGCGTTTTGAATATTTTAATCCCACTTTAGGGTGTGTTTTTAACTTTATTCCCATTATAGGGTAAAACGGTTTTGCTAATGCCGTTTTCTAGAAAACGGCTTTTCAAAAACCGTATTTTGCGATTAAAATAATAATAAATTTTGGACTCAAAAAACGGCTTTACAAAAGCCGGTTTTACTTAATTTTTAATTAATTTTGAATTAATTAAAAACGGTTTTGGTAAAATCGTTTTTACATTTTTTTTTTAAATTTATATTTTCAACATAAATATTTTTTGTTCAAAATTTTTTTTAATAAAAACCGGTTTTAGAAAAGCCGTTTTTCAACAATAATTTTTTTTTAATTTATATTTTCAACATAAATATTTTTTGTTCAATTTTTTTTTAATAAAAACCGGTTTTAGAAAAGCCGTTTTTACATTAATTTTTTTAAAATAAATATTTTATGACCAAACATATTTTTTAATAAAAAACGGTTTTAGAAAAATCGTTTTAGAAAACGGTTTTGGTAAAACCGGCTTTACATTAATTTTAATTTTTTTAATTTATATTTTTAACTTAAATATTTTTTGATCAGAAATATTTTTAATAAAAAAAGGTGTTAGAAAAGTCGTTTTAGAAAACGGTTTTGGTAAAACCGGCTTTACATTAATTTTAATTTTTTTAATTTATATTTTTAACTTAAATATTTTTTGATCAGAAATATTTTTAATAAAAAAAGGTGTTAGAAAAGTCGTTTTAGAAAACGGTTTTGGTAAAACCGGCTTTACATTAATTTTAATTTTTTTAATTTATATTTTTAACTTAAATATTTTTTGATCAGAAATATTTTTAATAAAAAAAGGTGTTAGAAAAGTCGTTTTAGAAAACGGTTTTGGTAAAACCGGCTTTACATTAATTTTAATTTTTTTAATTTATATTTTTAACTTAAATATTTTTTGATCAGAAATATTTTTAATAAAAAAAGGTGTTAGAAAAGTCGTTTTAGAAAACGGTTTTGGTAAAACCGGCTTTACATTAATTTTAATTTTTTTAATTTATATTTTTAACTTAAATATTTTTTGATCAGAAATATTTTTAATAAAAAAAGGTGTTAGAAAAGTCGTTTTAGAAAACGGTTTTGGTAAAACCGGCTTTACATTAATTTTAATTTTTTTAATTTATATTTTTAACTTAAATATTTTTTGATCAGAAATATTTTTAATAAAAAAAGGTGTTAGAAAAGTCGTTTTAGAAAACGGTTTTGGTAAAACCGGCTTTACATTAATTTTAATTTTTTTAATTTATATTTTTAACTTAAATATTTTTTGATCAGAAATACTTAGGGCTTGTTTGGTTTGTATCTCAAGATATAATTTTTGAGAAATTTTTTAAAATTTTTTTGTAGTTCAAATTTTTTGAAAAAAAAATTCCAAAATCACTTTTCAAAAATTTCCAAAATTTCAAAGTGTTTACAAAACCCACCAAGGAGTGGGAATAAATATTTTATGTTTTAAATATTTATTTATTTTTTTAATGTGCACTATATTTCGGGACTTTTTCCATATTAAGCCAAATTATCATCTTAATTCCCAAACTAGGCCTAGTTTGGACGGAATTCTCAAACTAGGCTAAAGCGCTATTACAAAACACGCTTTCACTGTTTGGGGCCGAAAAGATGAACATTGAAAGCGCTAGTAGAAATCACGCTTTTAATTAAGAAAGCGTGCTTGCAAACCACGCTTTTAACATAATTTTTTTCTAAATTAAGAAAACGCTATTGGTAGTGTAGTTTTTTGTAAGAATGAGAACGTTATTTGTTATATTCAATGAATAATGGTTACATTATTGGGTTCTCACCATATCCTGTTTGATTATCTGATGGTTGCTCCACCAAACCACATGGATCTCGATAGTAATTGGGCATGACAAAATGTCGCTTCCCAAACCTATCATGATAAGCACAAGAGGCATCTAACAAAGGAAATTGTGTTTCATCTTCAGCATCGTCACTTCCCCTTCCCCCTCCTCGTCGTGAACTGTCACCCCTTTGCAAGTTCCTACCACCTCTGCGATTCCGACTCCCTCCCATGAACCATGTAGCCATGCTAATTTTTTAAAACAAATAAATGATAATTTCGTAGGGCGAAATGAGTTGTAAGGTTGTGTCTTCACCTTTAGTCGTTTATATAGTTGGTTGTGAACGGCTTTAGAAAGATGCCTCTGCATGACAATTCCACATATACGAACAAGGTATGAGTTGTCACTAGAATGAAAAAACAGAGTAAAGCAAATACTGTGTACCAAGTCACGTGACTTGACAATCCATCTACATATACCGACAAAGTAAGGGCATGCTCACTGTAAGGTAAATCAGTGAATTCACTGTTGCCATGTGACTTTCTGAATTGAGAATCCCGCATATATCAATAAGAGATGAGTTGTCACTGTAATAAAAAAATCGAGCAAAAAATTGAGAAAACCAAAATTTTGTGGTTAATGATGTAAAAGTTTATGGCTTGGTTACGATATTTTTTATTATGCCAATTTGTAGTTAGGTTATGCATGATGTAAAAATTTATGGTTTTGTTGTGGCATTTTTTGTTACGTCAATTTGTAATAGGATTACACATTTTGTGGCAGGTGCATATGGTAGCATTTTCCATATATCTAAGCTTGAATAACTCAATTTAGATCTGTTGTTATTGCATACGATGTAATGGGTTAGGCTAGGCTGTGGGCTCATACAAGAAAATTATGGGCTTATTGTAGGGCTTGGTCCAAATGGGCCAGACTTCTATATCTAGAGGCTCTGAATTATAGGATTTTCCTTCAAAAAAGGTTTGATTCCCTTATTAGATGTGGGCTTTTTCTTTTTATATTTGTTTAGAGGATCTTTCCTGCACATATTTATAATTTTCTTTTTATGTACTAAAAAAAATGTAATTAAAATACAAGGAAAAATATGTTAAGTTTGTTGGGAAGTTTTCTCAAACCTATTATATTATTATTTGAAGGCATTTGTTATTCCCAAACTTTTAGAATTATGAACTTTTTTATCTTGTTTTTTCTTTTTTTTCTTGCCATTTCTATTGACAAATTTAAAATCCAAATGTAGAAATTAAAATTAAATCTTCTAAAATATGCCCCTCCATTCCTCGGTCATTTGGCATATTAATTCTATGTTGATCATTCAAGAGGTAAAGTCTCAGAAACTTACGAAGTCCAAGTGTCCATCAATGGCCGTAGGGGGTTCGAGGACAACAATGTGATATTCAATCACCAAAAACTCCAAGCAGCTCATTGTTGTCCTTTGTTTTTAATCTTTCCTCAACCCACTTACAAAAATATATATATTTTTTGATTGGTAGCCGGCCGTAATGACTGACTAATATGATCTCAAAAATACATATATACACAATCATTTGCTTATAATGGAAGAATTAGATAGTTTCCACACCATTGGATTGTTGATATTTGTATATATATGTAGACTATTAATTGAAGATTTGAAGGCCAAAGGCATCATTTGGTCAAACTAACAAAGCAATGGTAAACTCTTCGTTCTTCCAATTCGAACTTTACTTCTTGTGAACTTGCTATTTTCAATTCAAACTCTCTCTACTTCCAACTCAAACTCTATACCATCCTGGAGATGCCCCAAGGATCTGTGTGTATTAATTAAAGAGAACATAATTAAAATTTTGATTTTTTAGGTGTATTAGCTTATGGCCAAACGTGTGG
This sequence comes from Camellia sinensis, assembly GCF_004153795.1. Lineage (NCBI taxonomy): Eukaryota > Viridiplantae > Streptophyta > Magnoliopsida > Ericales > Theaceae > Camellia > Camellia sinensis. Next base: position 904,537 of record NW_021028977.1, read on the forward strand.
TGTGTATACTTCTATAAATCTGTGTGTAGTGTGCTCAGCATCTCCATTGGAGATACCCCAAGGATCCTAATAATGAGCCAAGGCCACTTCATTGCTATTCCTACTTTTGTTCTAAAATTTTGCCCTATATTCCCAATACATTTCCAAACACAAGATTATGTCTCAAGATTTCAATATTTCAAAATTCCACTACATCTTCTGGCTAAGAGTGTATTGAAAAAGAGGAAAAAATTGGCTAGGTGAAGATTACTAGTTTGGAACAAAATGAATACGAAGAAATTAAAGCATAATTTCCTGCATAATTCTATAAATTGATGGCAAGAAGTAGTTAAATTGACTAAAAGAAATATATAAAAGCACAAACATACATACATACATATACTTGGGTTTTGAGAGCATGTAATCATATAATTTGAAGAAATAAAAATTGAAGGAAAAAAAATTAAAAAAACAATGACCTTCTTTTGAGTTTGAGCTGCTTTTCTTGATACCTGAGTTTTGCACATAAATATTCGATATCAGTATACAAAAACTCCTCCATCTCTGTGTTTTTTTTTATCACAACTAGATAGAAAGAGAGAGAGAGAGAGAGAGAGAGAGAGAGGTTAATTCTTGTACCAACACAGTTTCTTCTCTAGAGATTATTTCGTTGTCTAAAATGAATTAATCTGTTTAATTTGTTTTCTTTACTGGTGTAACTTTCTACTTCCTGAGTTGCTATACATGCCCCATTTAACTATCTACCACAAGATCAGAATATAGCAACAATGCCACAATGTTGCAAACACAAGACAAGCTAAAACCTAGTATAAATTTTATTTATTTAAAAATAAAAAATAAATAAAAATACATTTTCAAGGCTTATCTCATTTCAAAAGTACTTGCACAGGTTCCAATTTATTTACATCAAAAGATGCCATTCATAGCATGTTTTGTTGGGCTAGGGTTTTTATGGGAACTGACGAGAGAAAGGGGTTTGCAACCAAAGCAGGATTTATACAAAAAATTCCTGCATTGTTGAATAAAAAGTTTACAACCCTCATTTCGAAATTTCAAATCCGAAATCTGAATCCCTAATTTCGAAATTAAAAATCCCAAATCTGAAATGAAAACCCTCATTTATGCGATACAAACCTGAATGTGGGTGTTTGATGAAGGTGTTCCTCGTT
>NW_021028977.1:917769-1214900 GCF_004153795.1 Camellia sinensis
TGACTTGACTCTCTAAAAATTGGTTTTTGGACCCCTCGAGTCATACATGGAACATCATTCTTAGCCAAATTTGGCTCAAGAACATGCTCTTTCGTTGTGTTAATTTCATAATTTGGCTCTTTTAAAACGAACTCTTGAACCCCCCGAACCATTGATGAAATCAATTTTTTGCTTTTGCTATTTTTAACCATGGAAAAATTCTGGAAAAATTCAACAATTCCGGCCATTAAAGCCTCAGTTAAAGACTTGGTAGTGAGAGTTGATAACTCATCATTCCATTGGCGAATTTCTCTATCAAGTTGATGAATTTCTCCAATTAAATGGTGTCTTTTTTCTTCCACCAAATAATATTGTAATGGATGAAAGTTTATTTCATCAAGAAAATGGATCTCTTTTTGAAGATCCAAAATTTTTCTTTTACGCCAATATATTTCATATTGACAAGTTCGAATGGCGAAATCCAAATAGTTTGTCATTTCTTACACTTGGCTGTCCCACTGGGCGTGCCAAAAAATGTTGGCTTATTTTTCCTACGAAGGAAAATATCATAAATGCGAGCATGCCAGCAAGGATTGAAAAATCCTTATAGATTAAATTTAAGCCAATTATCAAGCGATTGTGTTGACGGTTCTGTTGCCTCAACGAAGAGGGCTTCAAATTTGCCAAGTGTAGCGAAAAGAAAAAGTAAAAGAAGAAAAAGGGACGGAAAAAGATGATTGAGTGAACAATCAAAGTAATAAATACTTACCTCTACTCCTATGCTTCGAAATGGAAATGCTGAAAATAAATACTTCGAAATATAAATCTATGTTAAACTACTCCTAAGATAAGGAAAATGACAAGAAATATTGAAATCAATTGTCTTTGATTTAAGTTCTGGATCCTTACAATGTAGCCATTAATGGCTATTTATAGAGGAAAAAATACAGCAATAACTACTTAGTAACTACCCATTTCTTCCATCTTCATTCTTGTCTTGCCATGTGTCCTTCCACTCACCCACTTTGTGCTCCCACTCATCCACTTTATCCTTCATATTCTCCATTATCTCTATAACTTCTTTTAACTTCCAAATGAATAAGAAGATGCCACGTGTCCTGCAATTATATAAATAATAAATAATAATAAAAATTGCAGATTTATGGTGTTAACAAGTTCGTAAAAATTTATGAAATTTTGTGTAGAGTTGTATACGGTGCATTGCACAGCGGAGCATTTTCTGTAATGGATTTGGCTTCTCTCAATAAGAGAGCATTTGAATTTGGTAGGTTTATTTTGAGAACAATTTTGGTGATCTGAATCATTCATGTAGAATTCGTCGACCATAATATTCGTACAAAAATTAAAATGATTGGATATTGATAGTTATATGTTTGAATTAAATTTGTATAAAAAAAATAGATAGTTATTCTTAAAATTATATTTGTCGTCCATTTCTTTAAAACAAATATTATTCAAACATATAACTACCATTGTCTAATTACCTTGAGTTTTTGCATGAATATTTTTCTCAATAAGTCCTAAAATGTGAATAATTTGGATTACTAAAATCAATTTCAAAATAGGCCTACTAAATTTAAATGCTCTCTTAAGTTGAGATGATAACTTAAAAAAGCCAAATCCTTTTGTAATTATGATTTGTTACATATATAATTTCCCTTGATCTAATTATTTTATAATAAAAAATACTCATGATATTATTTTTTTTATTTTATTCAATTAATCTCACAATGACCAATTTGAGACTTTGGGTGATTATTGTGTGAGGGCACAGTAGTCACGACTGTGCCTTTAATGGGATCCACTCTGGATCCCAACTTGATAATTCTAATCGTTCACTTTTCAAAGTCTATTGAGTAGTACATTCTTTTAAAAAATCAAGTTAATTGGACATCAGTATCTTTTTGATTAAGACACATTTGTGTCTAAAAAAAATAAACAACAGGTATGATTTTGAGTGTTAACCTGAATACAAAACATGATTTGACCAAAAGATTGTTGATATCCGATTAAATTACTTTTTTGCAAATGAACTTTAAAAAATGAACAATTTAAATTATCAAGATAAGATCTTAAATGAATCCCACCAGAAGAACATCAATGACAATTGTATAGCAACCATTCCATTCCCTCAAATTTTTACATCGCAAACTTTTGCTACAATCATAATTTAGACTAGTTATAATTATAATTCATTCTAATCACTTTATAATAAGAAAGTTTTTAAAACTCATTATATTATTTATTTCTTTATTCGACTAATCTCATGGCACGAGACAAACATGACCTCAAATTCTTTTAATTCCTCCGCCACTGACTACTAGTGACATTTCAAAGAAAAAGAAAGGTTGCAACTTGCAGGCAAAGTCTTGGTGCAACTGTGATGTGATCTCATCAAATAATTTTTTTCTTTTCCGGAGCAAATCGATCTTGGTTTCTCTTCTTTCACTCTAAGACTTAAACATAGACCTAAAATACTAATTTTATTTTAAATTTTAGGGTAAATTATAAATAAATTTTATGAGATTTGTTTAAAATACGAATTACCTCTATAGTTTGAAAAATTATAAACACTTTCTTGTCGAAATTTTTTATTTAACAAAATAAACAAAAAAAAAATTCTAAATACTCTTTTATACAATAATAGAATTGCTTGAATTTTTAATTGAAACAAAATTTTGATATCATTAAAACTATTAATTGACTTGATAATTTATTAATAAAAATGGCCATTTATTATGAATTAGAAGTTTCAAAGGACGAGATGTAATTTTCAGAATCATATAAAACAATTCGTATTTTAAGTAAATTTCAAAGAATATATTCGTAATTTATCTTAAATTGTTTTAAAAAAGAAAAAATATATATATTGAAAGGTAGTTTCCTTGTTCGATCATCTTGAAAGATTTCGGGGGTATAAATGAGACAAATTCACAACAACTACTTTGCAAATTTAATGATGTTTTTTAAAAAATTTATAACTATAATAATGTATCTTTTATTATAATTTACATATAATAATTTTGCTATGAATAAAATAATTTTAATTTAGCGATCAATTTTAAATATAAAATTTAATTGCCAACCCTCGTCCCCCTCTTTCTAATTCCTGACTGACTACTTTGTTGCAACTTGCAGGCAAAATCTTGGTGCAACTGTGATGTGATCTCATCAAATAAATTTTTTTTTAATGAGATTTGTTAAAAATATAAATTGTTTTTATAGTTTGGAAAATTATAAACATCTTCTTGTTTGAATTTTTTATTTATCAAAATAAATAAAAATAAAATAAAATTTCTAATTGCTTTTTTATACAATAATAAAATTACTTAAATTTTTAATTGAACCAAATTTTTGACATCATTAAAACTATTAATTGACTTGATAATTTATTAATTAAAAGAACCATTTATTATGAAATTAGAAGTTTTAAAGGATAAGATACAATTTTCAGAATCATACAAAATAATTAGTATTTTAAATAAATCTCAAAAGATGTATTCATAATTTTTCCTAATTTTTTTATTAAAAAAAATATTGAATGGTAGTTTCCTGGTCAGATCATCTTGATAGCTTTATTTCAGTGGGTAGAAGTGAGACAAATTCACATATAGATTATTATTTTCATTTTTTCATAATAAATCAATTATTATAAAATTATTTCATTATAAATCATGTAGTATAAAATTATTTCATTTTTTCATTATAAATTAATTAGTATAAATTTTTTTCATTTTTTCAATATAAATTTATTTCATTCATGGCTAAAATGCTTAATTATTATTGTTTTTTTTTTTGATTAAAAAACAGTGAAAAACTCCCCAAAAAAAAAAGAAAAAAAAAAGCTGAAAAGCCTAGCTCCGACAGCACAGCGGTGACGAATCGACGCTAGGGTCTGAAATCGCCTCTCACAGCCGATCGCGATGAGGGATAGGGGATGGGGGACGACGATGGAGGCACACACAGAGATAGAGACCAACATAAATCGCGACGATGGCGTTGGTTTAGGTCGCGATGGCGACGAACCAACGCCGAAGAGAGAGAGAGAGAGATAGACAGAGCTTCACGATCACGATGGTGACGAACCAAGGCTTCGCGATGAACCAATGCCAAAGAAAGAGAGACAGAGAGAGAACAAAGCGACGAACCAATGCGAGAGAGAGAGAGAGAGAGAGAGAGAGAGAGAGAGAGAGTAGCTCGAAACCTTAGCTAGAAATCGTCGCCGAAAATCGCCTCTCAAGCCACCGGAAATCGCCTCACGCTCTCTCTCTTTCTCCGGATGTGAACATTGTTTGATTTTCAAGTTTATATATTGGTATTTTGGTGATTTTTCAATTTTTGAAGGGGCATTTAAGTCATTTTTCCCTTCCACACCCAACAGCGCGCTTAAGCTAAAAACAAAAAAACACCTCTAAGGCAACTTACAACTTTTAGCTCAAAATCAATTAATTTAAGCTATAATCTATCTCTTATAAGCTCAACCAAATACTCCAAAATGGCTTATTTTAAGCCAAAAGCTGATTTAAGCTGAAATTAAGTGCTACCAAACACCACCATAATGAAAAAATGAAAATAAGCCATTAATTGACACTAATTAATTTATAATGAAAAAATGATATAATTTTATACTAATTAATTTATAATGAAAAAATGGAAATAATAATCTATAATGAAAAAATGAAAATAAGCCATTAATTGACACTAATTAATTTATAATGAAAAAATAATATAATTTTATACTGATTAATTTATAATGAAAAAATGGAAATAATAATCTATAATGAAAAAATGAAAATAAGCCATTAATTGACACTAATTAATTTATAATGAAAAAATAACATAATTTTATACTGATTAATTTATAATGAAAAAATGGAAATAATAATCTATAATGAAAAAATGAAAATAAGCCATTAATTGACACTAATTAATTTATAATGAAAAAATAATATAATTTTATACCAATTAATTTATAATGAAAAAATGAAAATAATAACCTATAATGAAAAAAAATGAAAATAAACCATTAATTGACACTAATTAGTTTATAATGAAATAATTTTATACTAATTGAAAAATGAAAATAATAATTTATAATGAAAAAATGAAAATAAGCCATTAATTGGCACTAATTAATTTATAATGAAATAATTTTATACTAATTGAAAAATGAAAATAATAATTTATAATGAAAAAATGAAAATAATTTTATACTAATTAATTTATAATGAAAAAATGGAAATAATAATTTCTGTAATACTAATTATATTAACTTTTATTAATGAAATATTTTTTTTCAAATTAAAACTGAAAAGAATGAAAAAATAATAATTTTTATATTATATAAGGGTAAAAATGACAATTACACAGCAAAAAAGTATTTTACAGCCTATTAACCAAACACTACTCTGCTGCTTAAATTCATAATTTCACAGCTGCACCAAATAAGTTAACAGCTTATGTTTAAAGATATAATTTATAATCTATTAAATTATAATTTATAATCACTTTCTCATACCTCTATCAAATGGGCACAGACTACTTGCAACGGTGGACAAGGGGGACTAGAAAGGGGCTGTGGCAGAGTCTGAACAATTTGTATTATTATAGGTAGTGTGTGGTTTCTTCTTTGCTAATTGCAAAGTTGACCCCTCCTTCAAAAAATACTTTAAGTTCTCACCACAATTAATTAAATTAAAAAGTTTAGTTAATAATTTATAGTTGTGTTTGATTATTACTCATAGTGATTGTTTTTATTTATAAATTTAGTTATATATCACCACAGTTTTTATATAAAATTTAATTTCAAAATAATGTAACAATGACAAAAATTATGTTCATATAACACTATTTGTTCGGTTTGTATAGCACTATTACTATATAATTTTTCTATTTATATAGCACTATTACTTGTTCTATAATATAAAAAGTATCCATATAATACTATTTGCTCACTACAAGAAAAAACATCTTTAGCGACTAAAAAAGCACCTTTGGTCGCTGAAAGTATAGGTTTTGGCAACTAAAAAGCATTAGTAGCTAAAAATAAAAAATTTTGGCGACTAAAAAAATTTAGTAGCCAAAAGTATAGGTTTTGGCGACAAAAAATCTGTTTGGTCGCCGATATATGGCTTTTACCGACTAAAAAAATTTTGGTAGCCAAAAGTAAGGCTTTTTGGCGACGAAAAAAAATTTAGTAGCCAAAAATGAGGCATTGGGCGACTAAAAAGATGTTTGGTTTGTACATATTATTGTACTAAAAAGATGTTTTGTACTAAAAACAAAAAGTGCTTTTTTGTTTTTGTTTTTGTTTTTGTTTTGTACATATTCTAATATTGCCTGAAAAATTTATTTGCAAATTTAATGATGTCTTTTACAAAGTTTATAATTATAATAATATATCTTTTATTATAATTTACATACAATATTTTTTCTCTGAAAAAAATAATTTTAATTTAGTGATCAATTTTAAATATAAAATTTAATTTGCACCCCCATTCCCCTCCCCTCTCCATCTTTCCAATTCTTGCGTTTCAAAGAAAAAGAAAGGTTGCAACTTGCAGGCAAAGTCTTGGTGCAACTGGTGATGTGATCCCATCAAACAATTTTTTTTCTTTCCCGGAGCAAATCAACCTTGGTTTCTCTTCTTTTTGTATAGCACTACTGCTATATAGTTTTTCTTTTTGTATAGCGCTACTACTTGTTCTATAATATGAAAAAAAGTATCCATATAATACAGTTTGTTTTTTTGCTTTTGTTTTGTATATATTCTAATATTGTCTAAGAAATTTATTTACAAATTTAATGATGTTTTTTTAGAAAATTTACAATTATAATAATGTATCTTTTATTATAATTTGCATACAATATTTTTGCTACGAATAAAATAATTTTAATTTAGTGGTAAATTTTATATGTATAATTTAATTGGCACCCCCCTCCCCCTCCCACCCCTCCTACATTTCAAAGAAAAAGAAAGGTTGCAACTTGCAAGCAAAGTCTTGGTAAAACTGGTGATGTGATCCTATCAAATAATTTTTTTCTTTCCAGAAGCAAATCAATCTTGGTTTTGTGAGAATTAAAATAATTTTAATTCAGAAAGAAGAATACATCCTGCCATGATATTCAAGCCTTTGAATTTTTATCTTTAAATGATCAAATCTTGAATGTATAAACAAAACCCACTCACAGAACACTTTTATAGAACCATATGGGAAAAGTGAAAGGAACAGAGTTTTAAGCCTATTCTACTCACAAAACAACGTCTGTATTTGATGGCTATCACATGCATATATATATAGATAGGCTTGAACCCATATCCAAGTGTAACTTCTTATAACTTCCCAGTAAGGTCCCATGAAACCACCATATGGGATAATGAACAGACATTAGTTACTCATTAACCATTAAACTAATTAAATATATATAATATAAATAAATAAATAAAATAAACATGTGACATATGGGCCACTTTATGGATATTCTTACAGGTTTCTCTTCTTTTACTCTAAGATTTAAACATGATCTAAAATACTAATTATTTTAAATTTTAGGGTAAATTATAAATAAATTTTATGAAATTTGTTTAAAATACGAATTGCTTATATAGTTTGGAGAATTATAAACATCTCATTGTTGAAATTTTTTATTTAACAAAATAAACAAAAAAGAAAAAAAAATTCTAACTGCTCTTTTATACAATAATAAAATTATTTGAATTTTTAATTGAAGCAAATTTTTGACATCATTAAAACTATTAATTGACTTGATGATTTATTAGTAAAAAGGGCCATTTATTATGAAATTAGAAATTTTAAGAGTGAAATGTAATTTTCAAAACCATATAAAATAATTTGTATCTTATATAAATCTCAAAAATATATTCGTAATTTATCTTAAATTTTTTAAAAAAGAAAAAAGAATATATTGAATGGTAGTTTCCTTGTCAGATCATCTCAATAGCTTTATTTCGGTGGGGGAGAAATAGGACAAATTCACAACTTACTTGCAACGGTGGACCAAGGGGGACTAGAGCCGGCTGCAATTTGTATTATTATAGGTAGAGTTTGGTTTCTTATTTGCTAATTGCAAAGATGGCCCTTCCTTTCAAAAATACTTTCAGTTCTCATCACAATTAATTAAATTAGGAATGTTTGATTAATGATTTATAGTTGTGTTTTTTTTTTATCACTCGTAGTGGTGGTTTTTATTTATAAATTTAGTTATATATCACCACAATTTTTATATAGAGTTTAATTTCAAAATAACTTGACAATGACAAAAATTATGTTCATATAACACTATTTGCAACTTGCAGGCAAAGACTTTGTCCAACTTGCAGGCAAAGACTTTGATCTCATCAAATAATTTTTTCTTTCTCAGAGCAAATCAATCTTGGCTTCTCTTCTTTCACTCTACAAGACTACAATCTATTTCCTTCATTTTCCTAGTCTCTGTTCTACCTCTACAACTAAAAGAAAAACCAACATGGTTGCAGCCTTGGTTGGAGGAGCATTTCTTTCTGCCACCCTTCAAGTGCTGTTTGACCGTTTGGCTTCTCGCGAGTTCGTCAACTTTTTCCGTGCTCAAAAGCTTGATGATAAACTCCTCAGGAAGCTCAAGTCAACATTGCGGGGACTTAATGTTCTGCTCGATGATGCAGAGGACAAGCAGATCACTAACCTTGCTGTGAAAGACTGGATGGATGAACTTAAAGTTGCTGTGTATCATGCAGATGATTTACTCGATGAGATTGCTACCGAGGCTTTGCGATGCAAGTCTGAAGCCAAGTACCATAGCGGGTCAGACCAGGTACGAAGTCCCACCTTGATTTCTTCTTCTAGTTCATTTGATGCAGATATAGTGTCCAAGATAGAGGAGATCATTGATAGATTAGAATGTTTTCCCAAAGAAAAAGATGTCCTCGGTTTGAGAGAAGTTGCTGGGCAAAAATTGTATCACGGATTGCCAACAACTTCTTTGGTTGATGAATCTGGTGTTTTTGGAAGGGATAATGACAAGGAGGATGTAATTAAGTTGCTGCTCTCAGATGAGGCAAGTGGTGGTAATCAGAAGATAGATGTGATTGCGATAGTGGGGATGGGTGGGGTTGGCAAGACCACCCTTGCTCAATTTTTATACAATGATGGCAGAGTGGATGATCACTTTGATATGAAAGCATGGGTTTGTGTCTCTGATGAATTCGATGTTGTAAGGGTTACAAGAACAATTCTTGAGGCAGTCATTCTGCAGCGTTCTGATATGATGGACCTTAGTAAAAAGGACCTTAATCAGCTTCAAGTCAAGCTCAAGGAATGCTTGAGTGGGAAGAAATTTCTGATCGTTCTAGACGATGTTTGGAATGAGAACTATGATAACTGGGATAGCTTGAGGAGTCCTTTTGGATATGGAGAACATGGGAGCAGGATTATTGTTACAACGCGCAATGAGAGCGTTTCGTCTATTATGCAAACAGTTCCTATTCATCGTTTGCAGCAATTATCGGATGAAGATTGCTGGAAATTGTTTGCCAAACATGCATTTGACAAGGGAGATTGTGGTGCACATCCAAATCTTGAAAGGATTGGTAAAGAGATTGTGAAAAAGTGTAAAGGTTTGCCTCTAGCAGCAAAAACATTAGCCGGTCTTTTGCGCTCTAAAAGGGATGTTGAGGATTGGAATAATATATTGAAAAGTGGAATATGGGATTTGCCAAAGGAGAAGAGCAATATTCTTCCAGCCTTAAAATTGAGCTATCATTACCTCCCTTCGCATTTAAAGAGATGCTTTGCTTATTGTTCTATATTTCCTAAAAATTATGAATTTCAAATGGAGAGATTAGTCCTAATGTGGATGGCTGAAGGTTTTGTTGAGCAACCCAGAAGTAAAAAAACGAGGGAAGAGGTAGGTTATGAGTGCTTCAATGAATTGCAATCAAGGTCATTTTTTCAACGATCAAATGCCAATAAATATTGTTTTGTCATGCATGATCTTGTTAATGATTTAGCTCAAGCTGTGTCTGGAGATTTCTGTTATGTGTTAGAGGATGACAACACACATCATATTTCTGAAAGGGTACTTCATTTCTCATGTGTTAGCAGCAAATTTGATGGCTTTGAAAAATTCAAGCTAATTAATGATGCTAAGTTTTTAAGGACTTTTCTAGCACTAAATCCTGCAGTCTATTCTTATTCGTGGTTGAGCAAAAAGGTTTTGGATGATATTTTGCCAAAACTAACATGCTTACGGATGTTGTCTTTGCAATGGTATAATATTATAGAATTGCCTCCTTCAATTGGCAATTTACTACATCTAAGGTATTTGGATCTTTCTTACACGGAAATCAAACAATTGCCTGAATCAGTTTGTACCATGTATAACTTAGAAACATTACTGCTGTATAATTGTGATAAGCTAACTACCTTGCCGGTAAATCTTCGAAACCTAATTCAGTTGCGCCATCTTGATATTACTGGGACTAATTTACAGGAGATGCCAAAGCAAATGAGTCAATTAAAAGGCCTCCAAGTTTTAACTGCCTTTGTGGTGGGCAAGTCCAAGGGGTTAGGTATTGAAGAGTTGAAGGAGTTTCGTCGTCTTCAAAGGAGGCTCTCCATTTCAAGTTTGCAAAATGTAACTAATGGCATGGGTGCAATGGAGGCAAAATTGGAGGAGAAAATGTACCTTGAAGAACTGGTACTCGAATGGAGTAGCAGTACCAATGATTCACAGGATGAGAGAGATGTTCTCGACAAGCTAAAACCTCATACAAACTTGAAATGCCTTGAGATTAAAAACTTTGGTGGCACAAGATTTCCAGATTGGTTGGGAGATAAATCATTTTGTAAAATAGTGCGTTTGTCTCTTGACAATTGTGAGTATTGCTTTTCCTTGCCACCATTTGGTCAGTTGCCCTCTTTGAAAGACCTTGAAATTTCAAGGATGCAAGGAATAACAACGGTAGGCCTTGAATTCTATGGAGATAGTTCTTTACCATTTCAATCTCTAGAGACTCTTAGATTTGAAGCAATGTTGGAGTGGGTGGACTGGTATATATTAGAATCTGCAGAGTTCTCTAAGCTTAAAGTGCTTCAGGTAATCAATTGTCCAAAGCTGATTGGAGGCTTACCCAAACACATTCCATCTTGTGTGAGCCTTGAGATTCAGGAATGCTCAAGACTTACAAGTGAATTAGTATTGAAAGGATGTGATGGGGTAGAATTGGGGTGTCGAGGTTTGTCTTCCCTTACAAAATTAGATATTTTAGATATGCCTAATTTGAAGGAATTGACACCCCAGCTGTGCACTTTAACAAATCTGAAGGAGTTCACGCTATTTAATTGTCCAAGCCTATTGTCATTCCCAGATACAGGGTTGCCGCCCAGGCTTACAAGCCTTTCAATCAGGTATTGTGAAGTTCTAGTGTTCCCCAGATCCGAGGATATGGAGAACTGCTACAGATCCCTTGAAACTTTGTACTTGTATCGCTGTGATGCTCTCAAACCCATGTTGCTTGGATTCTTTCCAAAGCTTCGATCTCTAGAAATCGAGAGTTGTAGAAATTTCGAGAGTATTACAGATCTAAACATGCTTGGGCTCCAAAATTTGACATCTCTCGAGTCACTTTTCTCTTCCCATCTCTTCAATCACTAGAATTATATGATTGTCCAGAAATTGAGTCTTTTCCGGAAGGTGGGCTTCCCTCCAGCTTACATTCACTTGAAATCCGAAATTGCGGCAAACTTACTGCTCGCCGAAGAGAATGGGATTTGCAAAGGCTCCCTTCTCTTAGACACTTCAGATTAGTAGGTGAATATTGGCGGCAGTTCTTTCCAGAAGATGGGGTGGAGTCCTTTCCGGAGGAGGGGTTGTTGCCCTCGACTCTTATGTCACTCAGCATTGAAAATCTACCAAATCTCAAATCGTTGAACAATAGGGGCCTTCAACTCCTTGGCTCTCTCAAATACATGAAGATTGAGAAATGCCCTCAGCTCCAATCCTTGCTCGAAGAGGGGCTTCCCACCTCTCTCTTTATGCTGGAATTCTTTGGCTGTCCAATGCTAAAACCTCATTACCTCAAGGGGAAAGGGCAGGACTGGCATAAGATTGCTTGTGTCCCTGTCATACACATGGATGGTGAAGTGATCTTTGAGCAGCTCACTCTTCGTCCAGCAATGGATTCTGCATTTGACACACTGTACGTACTTTCACATTCAGCTAATAGTTCTATTTTCTTTTTGTGTTTTTGTATGTCTATATTGATCATAAGGTTGGTTTTGAGTAATGATATACAAATAATAATCTTAATAGAGTGCTTCTATTAGCACTTCATAAATTATTTTGGATTCTTCAATTTTTAACTTTTTTTTTTATTACAATAATAACCTTAAATAAAATTACTAAAAAGGACATCATGAATTTTGGGACATCCCATCTCACAATTAAACCTACACACCCACTACATCATGAATTAGGATTTATGAGAGCACCCATCTCCATAACCACTCATCTATCTTCCCCTAATCCCACCTTCAAAATCTACCTACCCTCAAAACCTTGAAAACCCTTTGGCGACAATATTCTGGCGGTAACAGTGTCAACCATTTGACTACTTACACTTTTTTGGCTATGACAATGAGTGGAAGTTTTTCTAGTAACCACAAATCCATAATACAAGAGGAGTAGAACAATAAAAGCTTAGAGGAGATTCATAACTTTGATATTGTTCTTAGTTCAGAGGAGATTGGCATTGTAAATGTAAGTTTTTTAAAAAAAATGGCAAAAATAATAAAATCTATTCGTCATTTTTTCAAGACTGAACTCCCTGAACATATGACTGAAATTCGGGAATACAGGCCTAAACATTATTTATTTGTTTGGGAAGGCATTCCCGAACAAATAAGTAATGTTCGGGAATGTAGGTTCGAATATAGAAATTTCTTAATACATTGAACGGTCAAAATTGTTAACGCTTGCAGAAGTTTTCATTTTTTCAAGTTCAAGATTACAAGCCAAAACATTATTTATTTGTTCGGGAAGGCATTCCCGAACATTCGGGGATGCAGGTCCAAACATGAAAATTTCTTAACACATTGAACGGTTAAAATTGTTAATGCTTGCAGAAGTTTTTATTTTTTCAAGTTCGGGAATACAGGCCTGAACATGGAAATTTCTTAACACGTTAAATGGTCAAATTTTTTAATACTTGCAGAAGTTATCGGAAGTAGCCTAAATCTATTATCAAGTTTAAAAGTTATTCCTTCATCGTGTAGCTTTGATAATATTGCTGCGTAGTTCTCTGTTGAACTCATAATTTTATAATATCTACCAACAAAACCAACCAAACCAATTATTATAATTTTTTTTCCTGTAAGAGAAGAAATTATTACAAGAAAACTAAGAAATTATGTATCTATATAGATAGAGAGCATACCAACTGTGACAATAGTGGATGAGGCAGCAGAGATAGTAATCACATTGGCTCTTCATCTTTTTGGTGGGTTTTGTTAGGGTTTTTTGGAAGAGGGGTTTTTTTGGGGTGTGGGGGGTGTGCATTCAATTGGTAGAATGTTTTCACAAAGATAATTTTGGTATTATTTGGAGGGGAAAAAGAAATTTTGAGGGTTTCAAAATTATAAGTGGGGGCCTAAAGAAATGGGGGGTTCAAAATAATTCATAGGGTGCTAATAGCACCACTCTATTAATAATAATATGGATTGTTGTGGTTGCTTCATGTTAAATCAAAACACCCATTATTGTCTTCGTAATTTCATAAATGTCATTAACACATCGCAGGGCCAGCTCCAACTTTTCCTAGGCCCAAAGCAAAGCTTCTAAACATAGGGCCTTTTATGGGGGATTCTATTTTCACCTAAAAAATCATTAAGTACTCCCAATTTCTCAGTTCACTCTGTTTAATTATCTAGGGTTTTATGTTACTCTTAGTACCCAATCATTTTTCCCAAATTACCCTTCAATGTACATCCAAATAAAAACAAAGTCACCATGTTTGGACTTACAATGCCAAATAATATTGTTTGGTTCAGAGTTTCAGATATGAACATGGTGATTTTGTTCAGATTTGAAAGTTCGAGCAATAATGACGTTAAACAAATTGAATATTTATTTTTACTTAAAAAAAATACAAAAATCAAGAATTACATTCTTTTTTTTTTTTTTTTTTTGTCTAAATTGAAAGCCAAACTATAAAGCTTCATCAAGCACACAAGACACCAAAGCAGGTGGGACTTTTCAAACCAAACAGATGACCTAACACCACACCTTGCCATTCGGAGGCCCTTTTTCAATTAATTTTTGGAGGCCCAAAGCAGAAACTTCCTCAGCTTTGCCTCAAAGCCAGCACTGACACATCTGTCTTGATGTATTTTATGTTTGCAAATCGTTTAATTAGGAAGGCACATATAATTATCCGAAAGATTTTTTTTTTCCAGAAAGGAACTTGCATAGTTCGGGAATTTATGATTCTTCATTTGATGAATATGTTTGTTATTTGTGTTTGAAGTTCAACACTTGTAATGGTTAATGGTTTGCACAATGCTTGTTATGCCTGCAAGTTGAATTCTTCATTGTTAGAAACTTGTTTAAAGGACTATTGATGAAAACCAAAACCTCCTCTGCCTTCTTATTTTTTTTGGTAAAAAGTACTGCAAGTTTGCATAAATTTGCTGGTGAGTGCATTTTACTTGGTGCTGTGTTTGTGCATTTGGCCAAGCTTATGTTCTGCAGTGTTACATCAGTGCTTGATTTCTTACATTTTTTAGTTTTATCCTTTTCCTAAGCTTTCATTTTTTATTTATAAATTAAAATTTTTATATTACTTCATATTTCACTAATTTAGAAGTTAAAGTTAATTTTACTAAGTTGCTAGTCTATTGTACATCATTCTTTCCAACTCTCAATCATTTTTTTTCTAGTCAATGAACACATGGTTTGGTCTTCTTGCATGGCTTTTAAATAACTATCAATCTTGGATGTCCAAAAATGTCCAGGATAGAGGATTGGCAAATCATTCGGGAATGTCTAAGATGTTGATGATCTTTTACCATGATATTGAAGTAAATATGTAACCTTCTTGGCTTCAACTTTCAACTTTTATAGGTAACTTTTTACATTAGTTTGCTAGTCATATAGAGTTCTCTTATTGCAAAAATTGGAAGTGAAACACTCAGAATTTTTTTTGACATTCCATGATTTTGAATTAAAACAATTCTGGTGATGCAACATGTAGGAATCGAAGTTGGATAAAAAAAATTGACGGAAAGCTCTATAATGAAGTTCTGCTTTTTAACTTAGAAGACCAATCCAATTTTTGAATATTGGAGCAAAACAGATTGTGGCGATTCTGTTTTTTATGTTTTTTATTTTTTTTCCCTTTCCAGCAATTGGATTGTTGAACATATTTGAATGTCAATGTTCTACATTAGAAACATGTTTTTATGTGACTCAGTTATGTTCTTGTCATAATCAGCTAAGAATTTGTGTCATGTAATGCCCCTATTTTCAGGAAAATGTGTACTTGTTGGTTCCTTTTCTAAGAAAAGTGTACTTGTTTTTCATTTAATATTTTTCTTTTCCATATGCACAACCATATCACAAATACAGGAATTTGTGTTCTTATTCTTTCTAGTTTTACTGGCACTTTGTCCATTAGTTTGCTAGTCTTATAGGGTCAACACATTCATCAATTTCTTATTGCTTGCACTCAAGATGCTTTAATATTACATGCATGTGTGAATTAAAACAATTTTGAATATGCGACACAAAGGAAATAAAGTTAGATAACATAAATCAGAGGTAATGCTCCCTTTTTTGGATTGCCACTTCCCAAGTTCTGTCACAATTTCCGTAGAGTTCTGCTTATAGCTTAGAAGAAGGTTAATCCAATCTCTATGACCTGAAGTCAATTCACTTTTTAATTAGTTAAAATGTCTATTACATCAGTATTGAATTAATTATTTAACAAAATACATAAGGACCAGGACTTAATTAATGCATTAGTTGTGAAAGGGCAATACATCCCTCATTGTCAAAAAGTATTTTTTTTGAGAAAATTACTAATTAGTGGTAATTTGAGAAAGTAATTACATATTTATTAAAATAATAATAATTATAATTATTAATTATTGGTAATTTCAGAAAGTAATTACATATTTATTTTAAAAAGATAATTATAATTATTAATAATTATAAACTTTACCACTTATTTGTAATTATTTTTTAAATTTTACATTGATACGAAATTTTCACTATTTTCTTTCCCTGGATATCTTCTCCTACATTTACCTCTTTCTCTTCTACCTTTTTTTTTATTATTTATTTTTATTTTTTTATTATCTAAACTGCCACTGGGTATTCACATCACAGCACAATGATCATTCCATTATAGTTTCCAATGCAGCTCCATCTCCAACAAAGAATAGAAAGCAAATTTAAGAGAAGATGACTTTTCAAATCATGCCGGTCCATGATTTAGCTACACATCTTCATTCTAAATGGCCTTGTGGTAAATGGTAATCAAATTATGCCTGTACCACCAAAAATTGTTGCATCTAGATAAAAATTGAAAATTTGAGAAAAGATGCTTTTATCTCTCTCTTTTAAATTAGGCTTTAGTTGTCACGACCCGAACCCGCCCCTATGGGTTAAGGACATGATCGGCCAGTAATCCTGTGATTACCTACGGCCTCAGACCTAAATGAGATGACTTGTCAGAGTAAAGGGGCCCAACGGAAGCAAAAATTAAAACTTTGTCCATAGAGCCGTGCTTATATGCACATCAACAGACCATACTCAGATACGTTAATAACCCACATCAAAAGTACAGTTTCACAAAATTCATTACAGACAGGATCATCCAAAACGAGTCAACCTATGACAGACTATATACAGATATACATAAAGTCCTTGCCGACAAGACCAAATATAAAATATATGGCAAAGAGGCAAGGATAGGTCTCAAGAGTGAGACGCAAGGCTGACTTCCCCAAAACTTGGATTTTTCCTAGCAGACTTCACTGGGGCTGGGTTTGAACTTCCCTTAGCTCACCTACAAACACATGAATGAGCGTGAGCGATAGCCCAGTGAATAATATCAAATACAAAAGTCATATAAACAATATGTAGAACAATATACTACAAACGGCCTTGGGCCCAATTCATATTCCTACTTAACATATGTACATTTATACAAAGTTCAGATCAAGTGACTGTAGTTCTAGACATATTGGCCTTTGGCCCATTCTGGTTTCCATCTACGTCAAAACGGCCTTCGGCCCATTTATTCATGTCAAAACGGCCTTCGGCCCATTCATTCATGTCAAAACGGCCTTCGGCCCATTCATCTGTGTCAAAACGGCCTTCGGCCCATTCATTTATATCAAAACGGCCTTTGGCCCATTCATTTATATCAAAACGGCCTTTGGCCCATTCATTTATATCAAAACGACCTTTGGTCCAATTATTCATTCATGTCAGACCTTTGTCCATAATCCCAATTAGCAACTCATAAAGCTTATAAGGGAATACACAATTGGACATTGATAAGCTTTCAAGTATTGATATTACTCACAGTGATCGGCTTGTGGATTTGCCCTGGAACTTGACCCTACACATTTCATGAGCAAAAAGGGTCACTAACAGTTCAATCTGTTCTTTAATTCACATATCTCTCTTTAGGCTTAATTCACATTTCATTTGCTCATTTACAATGCTTAACATATGCCTAAGAGTGCTTACAAGTGAAAGAGAACGAAAAACAGAACACAGAATACATGAACGAAATTTCAGAAAACAGGGTCCCCGCTCGAGCGTCAACTTACCCGCTCGAGCGGACCCTTAAGGCCTGCAAAAGTACTGGTTGCATGAAAAATACGCTCGAGCGTTAAATAGGGCGCTCGAGCGGAAGTCCTGTTAAAACAGCTCCCACGCTCGAGCGTTAATTATCCCGCTTGAGCGGACATCAAGTCTGCAAAAAGGTACTGGGAGCCCGCATTTCCCGCTCGAGCGTCAGGTTCCCCGCTCGAGCGGAACTCAAAATTCTGGAAAACCCAGAACTGTGTTCCTGAGCTTCATTTCGACTTTCAACCAACAATTCATGCATGTTATGGCCCAAATTACACATTTACACATGCTAACATGCTGCTAATACAAGATTACAACATCAGGAAGCTCAATTTCATGATTTATCTACATGCATGTCCCAAAATATCTCAAACCCATCACCAACATGCTCAAATTCAAACATTCAAGACTTATACCCCCATGTTTTGTACATGCATGCCCATTTTGACTTCACATTCATTTCAAATAATGTACTTAGTGCTCATTGCTATAAGATTCAACAAAGACATGCTTGCATGTGGGATTACACTACCAATCTTTCACAATTTCACAAATTACATGCTAGATTTTGTGATTCCATAGGAATTCTCTACATGCATGCACATATCAAGCCTCAATTTCAATAAAACCAGCTCAAATCATGCTATTGATCACCACAACTCTTGAACACACAAGATTACACATTAACTCATGGATTCAAGAATCAATGCTTACCTAGAGGCTCAATTCTTCCAATTTATGGTCAAGTCTAGAGTTGCCTTCAAGACTTCCAAGATTTAAGAGCAAAACTTTGATTTCCTCCCCTCTCTCTCTCAAGTTCGGGTCAATCCTCCTCTAGAGAGTTTAATCAGCCCCAAAAATGAAATAAAAGGAGGGAGTTGAATGCATAAGGGTCCCATATAACCCCACTAAGCCCCATTAAGTTAATATCACATATTGGAGCACCAATTCGTTAATTAATCAATTTAATCTGGCCCGAATCAGTCTTTCAATTAAATTTCACCGTAAGCTCTAAAAATTATGCCAATAACAATGGCGTAATCAATTTCGGGTTCTGTGGCCGATAAGGCCCTCAATGAAATTTCCAAAGCTAATTATTCAAACAGATATTCCTACGGTGAACAGATAAAACTTCAAAATCACATAATGGCACACAAAATCATGGTAAACACATAATCATACTCAAATTAAGGACCAATTAAAATATTACGGGATAGGGGTATCACATTAGTGGTGTAGAATATGAACTCTAAATCAGTATTAGGCTTTTTGTTTTTGGGGGGGAAGTGGATTTTATAACAACCCTCATATTTCTGAAGTAATGTTGTCAAGAGCACAAGAGATATTAAGCAGAACACTAGCATGGTTAAAGCAGTGTTACATAAGTAAACATGAATTAATTTTCTATTCCAAATCCATTAAAAGTGCTTGCCATTAGCTTCTTTGCCCTGACTGAGGTTTTCCTTTCGATCCCAAAAGTGGTTCCTAAATGTAAGTCCTCATTTGTGGCACTACAAGGTGCTTCCATGTTGCATTTCTTGCTAATGTGATGCTTTAAATTTGCATTTATTGGAAGTTGATCTGTTTCTCCATATGCGTGTGTAGCTATGTGGTATTGTGCTGTTACTACTGCATTTTAATTGTTTGCTTCACTCCTTGCACTAGATTGCGTTCAACTTGGGTTTCTACCAAGAAATATTGCAAAGTGGGTTGCTTCTTTATCCGATAGTGGCTTATTCAGGTTTTCTGGATATGTTTATCCAAAAGACGTCCTTTTGACTGCTTTAGAAGGAAGCATCAACATAGTGCAAATGATACTGTATGTGTCACAAGTGTGATGTTTAAGTCATATACAGGATCCTTTCCTATAGTGCAGACTGTGCTGCTTATTTACTATGATAGTATGATTATGCCAAGTTTTGGTAGTGTTATCTTGTGCAGGGACCTGCCTTTTCAGATATATCAAAAGCAGTGCAATCTGAACATGTTCCTTCAATATGTTTGTTAGTTGCATCAATTGAATTCAGAGGTCTACAGGCCTATGGCGACTTCAAGAGGTAATAGTAATGAAGTTTGTGAGATTATAGTTTTTCCTTTACTATATAACATTCAACTGTGGTGAGATTTGTGATTGGGAGGGCTGCATTGGAAAACTAAATCATATACTATATTGTTTTGGGGCCACCTATGTAGTTTTTGGAGGTTTCCTCAAATGCAACTGGGAAAAGCCATCTTATCCTTTTGTTCCTGTCCTCAAAACAACCATCTTATCCTTTTGTTCGCTTAAGTTTGATTCTTATCTTCTTTTTGTTTCTTTTGTTTGTATCAGGTTTTAAGACATTACAAATGGCTAGAATATTTGGAAACTGATTTTGTTTTCGGTAAGTGTTTTCTTGTATAATACTAGACTCTTCTAAAAAAATTTGAAATATATTTCTCAGTTTACTTACTTGTTCCATTGTCATGATTCATCACCAATTGGGTCAGTCACTGCCTAGTTTTTAGTTGAATTTTCAGCAACGTTTGTAAAGACATCAGTGCAGTTCTTTGAGTTTGAGGAGTTCGATCTAGATGTAAGAAACTTTTACTATTTTCAGTTCGTGTAGCATGAGATTATAGTTTTTCCTTTACTATATAGGAGCATTCAACTGTGGTGAGATTTGTGATTGGGAGGGCTGCATTGGAAAACTATATATTGTCTTGTTTTGGGGCCATTTATGTAATTTATGGAGGAGTCCTTAAATGCAACTGGGAGAACGTGGAACATTTAGATCCTAGGGGACCATGGCCCTCCATGCTCCCACATCTCTTGTACACAGTTTTTAATGTGTTAGTTAAGTGTTAATTCAACACTTTGTTGTTGGAAGTTTTGGATTTGCATATATTTACATGTTTATGATTGCACAACTCATTTTATGTTTTAAAAATTGTTAATAAAATATAGATTAGTTTGTAAAACTTCTCTTATTTATTTATTTATGTTTTTTTTCTGTTTAGCAAAAGGGTATTTGTTACACGGTCTTGGGTAAAACTCAAACTAAAAACTAGCTATTGAGGTGAGAGTGACCTCACACTTATATACTTCACATTACTATAGTACCCAAGCAATAGGGGACTTCGCTTCACAATATTAAGATTTCTCTTATTTTTAACATTAAAGTTTCCATCAGATTTTTATGTGCCTCTTCATGGTAAGTAACGAGAAAATGTGCTAAGAAATTACTTGAGCAAGCAAAAGCACCTTAAATTGGTGACTACTTAAGTTTAATATTCTTAACTAAGAAGGAAAAAATGGAAGTGCTAAATATTGGGATTATGGATTAGAGGTTAGCAAAAGTTCAATCTGAATCTTGTTGAAGCTACCAGTTCTCCTTCAAAAAATCCAATTTGATTAGAATGTATTTGTTCCTGTCCTCGAAACAGTCATCTTGTACTTTTGTTCCCTTAAGTTTGACATTTATCTTCTTTTTGTTTCTTTTGTTTGTATCAGGTTTTAAGTCGCTACAAATGGCTAGAATATTTGGAAACTGATTTTGTTTTCAGTGAGTGTTTTCTTGTATAATCTTGGACTCTTTTCCAGAAATTTGAAATATATTTCTCAGTTTACTTATCTGTTCTATTGTCAAGGTTCATCTTCAATTGGGTCGGTCACTGCACAGTTTTTGGCTGTATTTTTCAGCAGCATCTGGAAAGACATCAGTGCAGTTCTCTGAGTCTGAGGAGTCTGATCCAGATGTAAGAAACTTTTACTATTTGCAGTTCGTGTAGCATGAGTCAAAATCTGAAATACTATAATCTTTGGATTTAGTAGTTCATTCATTCATTATTGGTGTTTACAGTGGGGCTGCTGGAGTACAAGTCAAGAGATAAGAAACCCATCCATTAAAATCATTTTTCCCACAATTGAAAGAATGAAAAATGCAAGTTGTGGAATCTTAGCTTCAAAATACCTTCTGTGTTTCTCGCAGGTATCCTGACCTTTTGATTACCTGGAAGATAGTCTAGTGGCTTTTAACTGGATCCTATGTATTATTTTGCTTTGTTTGTTTGTTTGTTTGTTTGTTTGTTGTTTTTCTTCTTAAAAAAAAAAAAAATTTGTTCGTGATTTTTTTATTTCATCAAGGTATGGGATAATAGTATAGGTGTGCAACTAAGTCCCTCACAGCCCTATTGAGATTTATGAGAAATATCTCATGTCTAGCCTGGTTAAATCATATATTTCGAATGTAAAAAAGTTAAAATAAAATAAAATTCTTGTTTAAACCCATGTGGGATTGGTGACTGATTGCCACTTCAATTGGTCTAAAGATTTGTGGAAATAAGCAAATATCAAACCAATAGTGCTTGCAAGTGAAACAAAAAATCTGTCTTCTTTTCCAATTAAAATAAAGAAATGAAGATACAACAGCATTTTTTTGCAACTTTGACTTTCCATTATTATCTTAGTGAAGACTCATTCATTTCTTCTTGTTTAATATTCAATCACCTATTTTTTATTTTTTCCCTTGTAACACATAATTTGCTTAATGTTATTTTTTTACGGAAAACATGGCGAAGGTTAAGAAACCTAGGCATGCTTCATGATGCGATTCCTTATCCCAACGATAAAGTTAATCATTCCACGCATGTCAAGGTAAACACATTCCCTCCTTATTGTTTTGAAGTCTGTCTCTTCCAAGATTCCTTTCTTTTTTTTTTTTTTTTTTTGTTTGATTGGCAACAAAAGGACATTTTATTAAAAAAGAAAGAGTACAAAAAGAGGACAAGATGTCCTCTACAATAGAAGAGAAACCGTCAATCACCAAAACTAAAAAACAATTTAATCATCACATATCACTTTTCAATCTCTACAAATAAAATATAATAATAATAAAATGAAATCCCCTTAAAAGGAGTCGAAATGGAAGTCCAAAACAATGCTAAATGACATACTCTATCCCGTATAGATGCTGTATCATCAAATTCGTCCTCGAAGATCCTTGCATTCATTTCCAACCAAATCACCCAAAAATTGAGAAGACAACACAATGACACATCACTTTTGCTTTCATCGTACCTCCAAAGTCCCAAAAATCCATTGAAACCATTACTTTTACTAGACAAGATCCTGGAGCCACCCATTGGACATCAACCAAACAAAAGAGATGATGCCATAGATCCAAGAATAAGTGATCCAAAGCCATATATTAAGGTTATTTTGTGAAGTTGAGTCATTTTTCTATTTCTTGTGGATTCTCTGCTATTCTGAACTGTTGTATTCACAGATGTGCACCTAGGGTGAATGCAATCTTATTCACTTATGAGATGGAAATGTTGGAAAAATGGTTTAATATAGGCATATTTTTTAGCCCAAATTTGAGTAGGCCCCAAACGTCTTTTGGGGTGGGTCCGAAGAGGTGAAGTGTTCCTTGTCGCGTGGCAAGTCACACGGTGAAGACAGAATGTCAAAACCATTTATGAGTGAATGGGTAATTGACGTCGTTTTCGGGTCTAACATTAATTTTTTAGATAAAATTCATTTGAATTTTTTCAATAAAAATTATTGTGGAAATTTAATTTAATTATAAATTCAAATTTTGGGTTCCTAAGTGGTTTCTTAAAGTTTGTAATTGTGGGATTTTAATTTAATTCTAAATTTAAATTTAATTTAAATATAAATTCATTTTTGATTTCCTAAAGTGGTTTCCTAAAAAATGATTAAACTATTCAAATAGTTTAATATAAGTATTCCATTTGTTTAGGAATTGTTCCACCTGTAATTCCAACGGATCTTTTCTTTTCAAATTGTTTGAATATGTGTTCAAAGCAACGGTCAGGATTGTTTGAAATTTTGGTCTTGCAACGGTCAAAACAACTTTGAATAGTTGGTTTTCCTGTTCAACTCTTTGGTGCACCTTTTCACTTCAAACTTTGGAACCTTTTCGGCTCTAATTTTTTGCCTATAAATATAGATACATTTCCAGCAGTCTAAACGATCCGAAAATTAGTCTGCATAGTGCCTTTGCTGTCCAGATTTTCCTATTTACATTATTTCTTCATTTTTAGTTTTAGAATTAAATTCAGAGAGTAAGAACACAAGGTTTGGTTCGCCGTACAATTTTGTTTGGTGTGCTACAACAATATTGTGAAGATCATTGTATCCTGGGAGATAAACACCACATAACCGTAAGCACCGTAGCGGGGCGAATCTGTCTTAAGGACAGAGTGTCACATACTCGACTTGGTCTTTTGATTTTTAAATTCAGTTCAACAAAATAAATTCTGTAAGTTTTATTTTATTTTGTTTGGCTTTGTTTCTATTTATTTATTTATTTTATTTATACAGAAGATTGTTCCAACAATCTTAAGATAGATTCGAATTTATTCTGTTTACATAATTTTTTCGTTTGTTTCCTTTTCTCTTTCTTCTTTTAAGAAAATTATTTTCTGTGGATTTACAAAATAATATTCTGGTTGGAAAAAAAAATAGTAGTAATATACTATTTAACAGATAGTAGTAATATACTGTCTATTTTCTTCGACAACTAGTAGTAATATACTAGTGTTATTAACAATTCAAAATATTTATTTGTGAAGTTTGTTAGAAATTAAATTTTGGTTTTCAGAAATAATTTTTGAGTGTTCATTAATTAAAATTCTGTTTCAGTATTTTAATTATTGGAGTGTTACAACAGATTTAAGTTTCTGTGTGAAATTAATTTTGTTGAATAAAATTTTATTTTATTTCCAAATTAATTGAAAAATAAAAGTTATTTTCTTATTTCTTTTATTTTACAGAATTTAATTTCCTGTGTGGAATTAATTTGGTTGAATAAAATTTTATTTTATTTCCAAATTAATTGGAAAATAAAAGTTACATTCTTGTTTTTTTATTTTTACAGAATTTAATTCTGTGAATTTGGTTTAATTTTCTGTGTAGTGTAAATTCTAATTATAATTTTGTTTTGTAAATTAGAATTGATGGCTACTGAAACTAATGCCCAAACAAGTACTACTATGGTGGCTGCAATTACACCAACCCCCTCTCTTGTGGTGACAGTACCAATAAATCATGGAGAGAAGCCAGAGAAGTTCTCAGGAACTGACTTTAAAAGATGGCAACAGAAAATGTTGTTCTATCTTACAACTCTGAACCTGGCTCGTTTCCTCTGTGAAGATGCTCCTATCCTGAAAGAGGATGAAACCGACCGGCAAGTGGTTGCTGCGGTTGATGCTTGGAAACATGCCGGTTTCCTTTGCTGGAACTACATGTTGAACGGACTTGACAACACATTATACAACGTCTATAGTCTTATCAAGATAGCAAAGGAACTTTGGGAGTCTTTGGAGAAAAAATACAAAACGGAAGATGCCGGCTCAAAGAAATTTGTAGTAGGCAGATTCCTGGATTTTGTAATGGTTGATTCAAAAACTGTGATCAGCCAAGCTCAAGATTTCCAACTCATTCTGCATGATATTCACGCAGAAGGCATGTCTCTCAGTGAATCCTTCCAAGTTGTAGCCTTAATTGAAAAATTACCAAAAGGCTGGAATGAATTCAAGAACTACCTCAAACACAAGCGCAAAGAAATTTCTATGGACGAATTAATTGTGCGTTTGAGGATTGAGGAGGACAACAGGAATTCTAAAAGCCGGGCTGGTAAGCATTCTATAGAGTCTAAGGCAAATGTGGTGGAACATGCTTCAAATACCAAGAAACGAAAGGAACAGGTACAGTTTGAAAAAAAGGAACTGACCGTTGCTAGAAACAATTTTTCAAACTTTGAAAAATGTACCGTTAGAAACCAAGTGCAAAACTGTTGGAAATATTTTATTATTAAACTATTTAAATTGTTTTATCAAACAAGCCATTAAGTGGAACAGTGTGTACTAACTGTTTGGAAAAATATTATTAAACTATTTGAATAGTTTAATCAATAAAAGAGAAGGTACAAATTTAATTGCAAATGTTACATCTGTGACAAAGAGGGACATCGGGCCAAAGATTGCCGTAGCAAAAGCAAAAGCAAAAGCAAAAGAAGAACAAGCAAGAAGCCTGCTCAAGCCCATATGCCCGAAGTGGATAATATTTCCAATGGAATAGATGATATCAATCTTTCTGCAGTTGTTTCTGAGGCAAATCTTGTCGGAAATCCTAAAGAATGGTGGGTGGACACGGGTGCTACTCGCCATATTTGTGCCGACAAAAAGATGTTCACATCTTATTCTACAGTGGACAATGGTGAACAACTTTTTATGGGCAACTCCTCAACTTCCAAAGTTGAAGGACAAGGAAAGATTGTACTCAAGATGACATCTGGAAAGGAACTCACTCTCAACAATGTGCTGCATGTACCGGACATTCGCAAGAATCTTGTTTCCGGATCTTTGTTGAGTAAGAATGGGTTTAGGCTAGTATTTGAGAGTGATATATTTGTACTTACTAAGAATAGGATGTATGTAGGAAAATGTTACATGTCTGATGATCTTTTCAAGTTAAATGTAATGACCGTTGTACCCTCAGTTATTAATAATAATACATCTTCTTCTTACTTGCTTGAGTCTTCAAATTTATGGCATGGTAGACTAGGACATGTTAATTATGGATCTTTGCGTAGATTAATTAATATGAAATGTTTTCCTAAATTTGACATTGATTCAAATCATAAATGTGAAATTTGCGTTGAGGCAAAATTATCTAAAACTCTTTTTCATTCAATTGAAAGAAGTATGGAACCACTAGAACTAATTCATAGTGACATTTGTGATTTTAAATCAATTCAAACTAGAGGTGGGAAAAAGTTTTTTTATCACTTTTATAGATGACTATACTAGATATAGTTATGTTTATTTAATTCAAACGAAGGATGAAGCTTTGGAAACTTTCATTCAATATAAGAATGAAGTTGAAAATCAACTTGGAAAGAAAATCAAGAAACTTAGAAGTGATAGAGGTGGTGAATATGAATCACCTTTTGGTGAATTTTGTAAAGAACATGGAATAATTTATTAAACTACAGCTCCTTACTCACCGCAGCAAAATGGAATTGCTGAAAGGAAAAATAAGACTTTAAAAGAAATGATGAACGCCATGTTAATCAGTTCTGGATTACCTCAGAACTTGTGGGGGGAAGCAATACTTTCTGCTAATTATATACTTAATAAAGTACCTGTAGACGTCCCCGAACGTCCCGGGAGGGAATCCCATTTTGTTCATTTGGGCTTACTACAGTTTGGACTCAATGTCACGGTCCTGTATCTAATCTCGCGGAGTGCAATGTAAGACCGATGAATCATCAAAGAGTCCAAATCCGGCAAATTGTTTTGAAAAACTGATTTTTAGAAAGAAGTGCCAAACATGGACTGCTTTGCCAGATACAGAGTCGCCACCTAAATATTTTATTTCGGGGGAATTTAGGAAACCCTGACTCGTGCCTAAGGCCACGTGTCCGTCATCACCAAAGTTGCCTCGGCTCGGGAACTTGGGTACGATTGGGGAAGGTCACTTCGTGAGCACCCCCTCTCGCTCGATCAAAGATCGACCTCTACTAACCATGATACCGAGTTTTGAAAACATTATGTGCTCTTATTCCGGTTTATTAGCCTAGAATTACTATGTGATGCGCACAGCATACAAGTATAGACTGGATCGTTTGAGTTGGAACAAAGCATTTCATGTTTGTTTATTTGAAAGATAATTTGATGGTGCTACTCACAAGTAGGCTAAGACGTGGATTTTGCCACCCTCAATTGAGCTTAGAAAAATATGGTGATTTGCCACTCTCAAGTGGGCTTAAAACTCGCAATCAATGAATTGTTCCAATTCAGATAATCCAACCTTCACCCATAGGCATTCAGGCAGGTATATCACATAAGCAAATAGCCTCATAGTAAGCATGCTATCATGGCAGTCACTCACACGCATGCAAGGATGCTAAAGCATAAATACTTACTTAGTACTCCAAGCCAAAGAAAGAAGCTAATTAGAAATCATGCATGAATCCTAATTATGTTAAAATGCCTAATGCAACACATGCAAAAATGCAACTAAGATAGGCTCGGCTATTCTAAAATGGTATATGAAATGCAACAACTGATACACGGATTCAACTCGGAATTGAAATACAATGCAGTTAGTATGATGTGCCGAGCCTGATGCATGCAAAATAGATAAATGGATGCAAACATGCGAGCATAAGTATGCTAATTGAAACATGCCCTAAAACTAACCATCATAAGCTGGTAAATAAAAGGGACAAAGACGTGGGGTTGGAAGACATACATCACGCACACACACACACTTATTACAACATTGCTCTCCTCGGAGGGTCCGAATAAATAATACAGAACCGAAATGAATAACAGCTACAGCTAATTATTACACAATTCTAATTAATCAACAAATTAACTAAGAAAGCGAATAAACTAGCATGCAATGCTACATGAAATGGACTGCCTCAGCTCTGCTCGGAATGATGAAGGATGCATGCATGCTCGAGTTGCCTTGTCGGGAAATCCATCGAGATGCCCCGATTTGCCTCTGTTTGCAACTGGTCCCAGAACACTGTACAAAGCTCCAAAAGGTTGCTGACCTGTTTTTGCTGTTTGTTTCCGGTTTGCTGCAACAGAGAGCGAGAAAGGGGCATGCCAAAGTATTTTCAACATATGTGTGCATGATCACTCTCCCCGTCATTGCATAGGCTCTAGGGAATGTGATCCTCGATCCTCGTGCTACCAATCACGCATCTCGATGCATGATGGCCGAGGAGTCGAGTTGCACGACTCAATGTAAAATGAATGCACATATAAACACAACAAGGCCTAAACTCCATCATGGGTAATCCGGAGTGTCGGCGACTGAGAATCGAGGCACGCTTCGTCACTTGGAGTACGAAACGTCCCTCGTTTCCCGTGTTTGGACTAAACCCTATTCCAAACACAATGCAATACACATGGCATGCATGAATGCAACTCTAACATGCAACCTAAACATAATGCCACTAGATGATGCAAACATGCAAATGATGATATGCAAACACGCTACTAGTATACACAATGCCATGGAATAATCAATGGCATACTCAATGCACATGAAAACTATATGGCATACGCAATGCACACATAGAGACTAACAATGAAATGATCAAGGCATACACAATGCAATGATAAATCATGCAATAACATGGACTAAAGGGCATATACAATGCAAGATGGACTTAAACCAAGATAGGTGAGCCTCAGCCACACCCAAATCAGTGGCCAAACATGATGACATTAGGCAACAAAACACATACAAACATGCACAATGCGAGGGACCAAACCTAAGGCACAAAGCGTAACTCTACTAAGGCATGGCAAGGGATGAAATATGGCATACAATCACACATTTTCCAACTCTGAAATGGCATGCAAGATGGTCCCGAATTATGTAAACACCTCACACAATGCATGCTAGATGGCCTGGATACCGAAACTAGTGAAGTGGATTACACTATAGGCATGCAAAGCAATGCACAAATGACCAAACCACCCCCAAACAGTCCCTATGCAAGTCCAAGACAGTGGGAAAATGGCCTAAAATGATGGCTCAAAATGCATGGAAATGAAGCTCATTCAATGGTCCAAAAATGAAGCATATAAGCACAACTCTAAAACGCATTTAAAGAGTGAAAAACATGGGAATATGGCATACATATAAGCTTTGAATTATGATGCACAATGGCCCCAAAATATGTCAAGGGCCCAAACAACGCATGCTAGTGGACCCGATATGCAAAGCTCGTAAGCTTGATTGAACTATGACCATATAGAACAATGCATGCATGACCCAAAACACTTCAAACAGAGCTGAGGCAGCCTAAAATATGAATAAAATTAGTTCGGATCATGGCCAAAATATGCTAGGAAAGGGGGCCAAAACATCATGCAATACAAGCTAGTGAACCATGATTTACACTACGACCATATGAAGCACATGAGAGGCCACTAAATTAGTCAAAAATAGAATCATGGAATGCCAAATGAAGCCCAAAAACCTACTGAAACCTGACCAAAACATGCAAGAATGAAGTGCTACTTTGATAGGCCATGCAAGGGGTTGCTGTACACATTCAAGAAGGACATCCAATATGGAAAAGTGGACTCTGGACAGAGCCTATGCAGGTCCTAAAACTCACCAAAAATGGCCTGAAACATGGCTTGGAAGCATGCAAATAAGGGCTCCTTTGTAAGGCCAAAAACGCTAGAAAACAAAACAAGGAGAGAGAGGGTCACCCCTATCTGATTTTGGCACTCAAAATAGCATGCTAGTCACTAAAAATCTACTGGATTTCAGTGGCTAAAAGGCCAAACAAAGGCCAACACAAAGGCTCAAGTGCATGGCTCAAAACAAGGTGAAAACAAGCATGCAAGGGGGTAGATGACCCCCAACAGAAAAATGATCTTAAACAAACATGTTAAGGACCTCAAAATAAGAATTTTTTCAGTTTATACCAAAGCCCAAATATGCTTGAAAGTATAGCTAAAAGATGAAGCAAAAATAAAGACCAAAAGAGGGAATAGAGTGTTACCCTTGAAGCTCAAGCACTCCATCAGCTTCTGGACCAAAACAGCAACTCCTTAGCCTCTGAAAACAAGCTCCAAGGTGCTTAGGTTGATAGTGGAGGTGTTGTGCTAGGAGATGGTATGCAAAGGGGTCAAGAACTTCAACCTTTCAAGGCCTAAAGGGAGAGATATAGGGGGATATGTATGAATGAGCCTCAGCCAACTTCTTGAACCCTTGAAAAGGAAGAGGAGCCCTTCCTTTATAGAGCCAAGGGTCCAAAGCTTCTCCTAGAAGCTTAGAACCAAGAGTGAAGATCCTCCATACACGTGTATGGAGGATCTAGTTTGCGCCCTTCAACTGGCACAGTTAGAACCAACTAATTGAGACAAGACTGTAGAGAGCTGGCCGACCAGTTCAGGTGGTCGGCCGACCACTTCCCCTGGTCGGCCGACCAGTTCAAAAGGGTCAAGTTAATGAAAGGTGGTCGGCAGTCCTGATTGGTGGTCTCCCAACTGAGTGCAAGGCAGTAGTACTATGGGAGACCAGTAAATGTGGCCCAAAGATGAGGGAGACCAGTTATCTGATAAGAAAATCGGTCGGCGGGGGAAAAGTGGTCTCCTAGGAGAAAAGGTGGTCTCCCACCCTTGTACCACCTTCCAAACAATGAAAACAAGGTCCATGCCAAAAATGAACCAAGACGGATGCAAAACGAGGGTTCAGGGCCCAAAACGCGCAGCCGGGTGCCCCGAAAACTGACTGTTAAGCATCGAAAGTGGCGTGCGACCACGAAGGTGGTCTCCTGGGCCACAGTGTCCCTCTAGAGAGAGGAAACAAGGTGTGTGCCAAAAATCGGAGCAAACGGAGAAAGTTAAGCGGTCCCAAACCAAGGTGCACGGCCGACGGCTCCGAAAACCGGAAACTGGTCTCCAAACGGGAATAGTGGTCTACGACCACAAAAGGTAGCCCACGACCACTGAGAGATGGTCTATGAGACCTCTCCATTCCTTCGAGAAGAGAAAACAGAACCTGGTTCGCAAACCGAGGCAAAGCACAAAAGGGTCCCAAGGTTCGGGGGTAAGGCTCTCAGCCAAAACTCCGAAACCTCAGAACGAGCACAACAAGCACCATCACTGAGCGCTCAATCGATGACATCTGAGTCTTAAGGTCAGCCAAAAATGGGGTGCCTACAGTTGCCCCTCTTTGACAGAACTCGGAAGTCATAAGTGACGGGAGCGAATGTCAAAGCCTATAGACGACCCATTTTTGACAAGGCCAAAGACTTAGACTAACAGGCGAGATAAACAAGAGATGGGCTCTCAGGAAGGGGCAAAATGCAAAACGACATGCACAAAGCCGAACGTAACTCAAGATCACGCAAAGCAGCAAGCTGTAATGAAGCAAATATTCACAATAAACGCAACAGTTTTAAGCAAGAATGCAAAGCAAAATTACATTTAATGCAGTAAGGATGTAAGAGAATTACAATTCTCGCTACGTCTCACACGGAGAAGATACAATACCTGTCCGGTTCATCTGGTCGCACTAGTTTCAAATGAACCGTATATACAATATCGTGCCTGCAAAAGAGAGAAACCTAAAAGTCACAACATAGTTAGCAACATATGTTCAACACTATATCGAATGCGGATAGACATGGTGCCGATAGAAAAGTGCATCGCAATGCAAAAGAAACGCGCGTGACAACGCAAGTTAAGTATGGATGTATGACAATGCCAATGAAACGTGTCACTCAATGCAATTGGTGTGCATAACAATGCAAGATAAGTGCAACTTCAAAAGCATGCTCGAAACAAAACACCGAGTAAGGCCGTGCAAGCCTCGAAGAGAGCAATTCAAACGCGACCTCTGATTTACCTCTCGGAGGGGTCGCAACGTACTCAAAAAGGATACACCTTGATCTTGGCGAGTAACGACGAGCCACATGTCGAAGATTGGATTTGAAGTTCCCGCGGAGGCATTTCGCGCCGAAAAGTGCACTATCCTTGTACTTTCCCGAGAGCCGGGGACTCCAATCACCACCAAAATTTGCAGGGAAAACAAAGAGACCTTGGAGACCACCCAGGAGTGCCACCGACCACCAACAAGGGCCACCGACCAGTAGTTGCCCAGGGGGTGGTCGGCCTGCCAGAAAACCTGGTCGGCCGACCATTTTACCAAAACAGGGGCAGTTTTGTCCATTTATGCTCGGCTCTTTAAATCCTTTTGTCCAACTCACTATTGCTCACAACCCCATGGCCAAAATTAGCCTCTCTTGCTTCCTAGACCATTTTCCCCCTCAAATCTGCACTTTATACGCGTTTTCCAACGCCCCACGCAAAGTTGTTTCGCGAAAACTTTCAGTTTTCTTCACTTTGAACCGATTAGAATTTGATTTCGGAGCTTCTTTCTCCATTTCTGCCACTTGAGGTATGTTTGTCTCGAAATTTGGGACATTTTCTTGGGAGTTGACTTTTGTTGACTTTTTTATTTCCCGAGAGTTGACTTTTGTTGACTTTTTTCATTTTGGCTCATTTCGCTCATTTTTGCAGATTTCTTCAGATGGTAGATCATTTTCATCATGGTGGAGTTCCTCAGAGGTTCTCCGGGTGCCGAGGGTAAGCCGGCCATCATGTCCTTGCCCCCGGGAGTTCGGCCTTTTGATCCCGAGAGGTATCGTCCCCAGGAGCACGTCCTACCTCCGACCACTTTTTATCATTTTACCGACTTTGATCGACGAGCTCCCGCGGATCTGTTGCTACGGGAGCCGGAGTCTCACCTCTCTCACCAGGCACGAGAGATACGTATTTCATTTTTACATTCTCTGCAATGTATTCTGCCTTTTCTGCACATTTCATGCTTTCGCTATGTATTTCATCTGCTTGTTCTAAACACATTCGTATGCTCCGTCCGATCTATTCGGCACACGGCTCATATATGACCATACTTTGCTCATTTTAGCACACAGCTCACAGCACGGTATTCTGTTTAGTTGGCACGCAGCTTACAACACTGCATATTCTGCATTTTAAACATACAGCTCCAACTTTTGATTGTGAACACACAGCACACACTTGTTAAAAGTTGAACACGTAGCCCATTTTCTGATTGTGAACACGCAGCACACACTTGTTGAAAGTTGAACACGCAGCCCAAACTTTTGAATTTCTGAACACGCAGCCCATTTTTTGATTGTGAACACGCAGCACACACTTGTTAAAAGTTGAACACGCAGCCCAAACTTTTGAATTTCTGAACACGCAGCCCATTTTTTGATAGTGAATACGCAGCACACACTTATTGAAAGTTGAACACGTAGCCCAAACTTTTGAATTTCTGAACACGCAGCCCATTTTTTGATTGTGAACACGCAGAACACACTTGTTGAAAGTTGAACACGCAGCCCATTTTCTGATTGTGAACACGCAGCACACACTTGTTGAAAGTTGAACACGCAGCCCAAACTTTTGAATTTCTGAACACGCGGCCCATTTTCTGATTGTGAACACGCAACACACACTTGTTGAAAGTTGAACACGCAGCATACACTTGTTGAAAGTTGAACACGCAGCCCAAACATTTTGAATTTCTGAACACGCAGCCCAATTTCTGATAGTGAACACGTAGCATACACTTGTTGAAAGTTGAACACGCAGCCCAAACTTTTGAATTTTTGAACACGCAGCCCATTTTTTTATTTACACGCAGCTTATACTGAACACACAGTTCATACACTTCACTTCTGAACACATAACTCATTCATTTCATTTGCACGCAGCTTATACTGAACACACAGTTCATACACTTCACTTCTGAACACACAGCTCATTCATTTCATTTGCACGCAGCTTATATATTTCATTCTGAAACTGAATACATCTGTTCATTTTGAATACAGGTATCTTCCCGTTCGACGCGAGGTTGTGGCTCGATCGTTGCTAGGGACTGGTACGCGGAGCTCCCAGATACCGTTCGCCATCTCATGGACGAGGCGGGGTTTGGACCTTTCTGCGCGGGGCTATCACGTTACCCTGCGAGCAGGACCTTGATGGGGGCACTTGTGGAGAGATGGTGGGACACCACCAACTCTTTTCACTTCTCAGCTACCGGGGATATGACGATGACCCCGTTCGACTTTGTGATGCTGACTAGCCTTGATGTGGCCGGCCGACCGGTCCTCTATGACGAGGATATGGGCGAGTGGAAGGCTGCCTGGATCTATCTGTTGGGAGCTCACCCACCGATTGACCGATCTTCGGGCAGAGTCAGATACACTTGGTTCCCCGTGCAGTATAGGGGGAGTACGCCTGAGACTTTTGAGGAGATAGAGCAGTACGCTCGAGGTTTCTTGATGTTCCTTCGTGGGACCACTTTGTTCTTCGACAGGGGGAACATTGTTAGACTGTATCTGCTCAGTGCTTTGGTGGACCTGTCACAGGTCAGCCAGTATGACTGGGGTGGCGAAGGCTTTGCTACCCTCTACTAATATATGAGTGCAACCTCCCGCGGATGGGGGAACATAGTTGGCTGCTACTGGAGAGCTTGGGAGGTACCTTCTGCCCTCTTGATTTACATTTCTGCTTTTCATCATCTATATACACGGCACACTTTACATTCTGTATTCCACATTTTGCACTCAGCACTCTGTATTTTCTGTATATTCTGTATTCTGATGGCCACTGCCCTGTTTTCCATAACTATGGGTTTACGCATACTTTCCGACGCTAGCCCCGGAGCTTGAGGTGGCGGTGCCTCTTGTGATCTCTTATTCTCACGTATTTGAGGGCCGATGCCGGCCGAGGGTTCGGGAGACTCTGCCTTACCTGCGGCAGTTTTTTGACACAGTGCGGGCGACCGAGGTAATTCAGAACTCTCAGTTCTTCATGTTTTTAGCTTTGATTCATCTTACATATTTACGATATCTAATCAGCTCATGCACTGGTTATCCGCAGATCACTTGGCAGCCCTGGGCGCCCTTGGGAGGAGACATCCGTTTTCGATTCCTTGGGGGATGGTCCGCTTCTCGATATAGGACCTTATTTGAGGGGCCAGTTGGCAGGGCCTGGTTTCTAGGAGATCGTTTTTTATGTCAGACGCTGGGCCACCCTGATCAGGATATCCCTTTAGCACCTCTAGAGGACATGCGGTCCACTGAGGATCTCACTCCCCAAGGGGTCGAGGTCGCTATATTGGGTAATGATGTTATGTTGTTCCTGGAGGAGGGGGAGTACGCGACCTACCGCCATACGTACTTGATGCCTCCACTGACGGGTGTCTGTACTCCCACGAGGAGGGCTGCTGGTACATCACTGTCGAGTCGAGTTTGGGCTGCAGATATGCCTTCGACTAGTAGGGCCGGTACATCAAGGAGTGGGGCTAAACAGATTCCCCCGATTCCCCCGACTTACCAGCATGCTGGGTGGCCAGATCTTCCGACCGAGCTGGCAGGTTGGCGGTACAGGACATCCTATCCGATTCCATTGGAGCCTCCATTGCCCGATCACCGATACGTCAGAGACCCTGACTCACCATCGTATACTTTACAGTTTTGATTTATCACTCAGATATTTGGACATTCATTCACTGATGACTTGCACTTGCATCTGTAGCCTCCCAGCGAGTATTGTGACGGGTTGCTCGGGTTGGTGGCCTCACTCGAGGGTATGGTCTTGCGGAGAGAGACACAACTATTCATTGCCGGTGTTACGGTATTTCTCAATTTTCTCGCATTT
Organism: Camellia sinensis; assembly: GCF_004153795.1. Lineage (NCBI taxonomy): Eukaryota > Viridiplantae > Streptophyta > Magnoliopsida > Ericales > Theaceae > Camellia > Camellia sinensis. Next base: position 953,881 of record NW_021028977.1, read on the forward strand.
ATCATACTTCTGATGACATGCTGAATTTGACCATTTCACTGCATTGGTTGAATGTATGTGTAGAGCACATCTGACACACACCACATTCATATACTGTATCTGCATACACCCACTTTACGTAGCTTTATTATCTCTACATTATACATATTGGCTAATGTATTCAAATTGCCCTCTTTTCAGATGCCACCGCTACAGGCTGGGCTATCCAGGCCCTCTCGAGGAGCTGGGAGAGGGGACTCGTCTCGCAGATAAGGCAGGCGCAGAGCACCCGTCATAGATGACGAGGAGTCCAGTGAGGAGGAGGAGTCTGCGCATCCTCAGTCAGAGACATCTGTAGGTAAAGAGGATGACTCTGGATTCGGTTCCAAGGGCGGAGGTGATTCCGAGGAGCGTTCCAGGGATGATGGCTCCGATTCAGATGGAGACGCCGACGATGATGGTGCAGAGGTGGCTCAGCCGAAGAGGACGAAGAAGGCCTCTGAGTCTTGCGCTTGATAGTATCAATACGGATGTTCCCACTTTATTTTCTTGCTTTATTTTCCTTTTTACTAGTAGTTGCAGCACATTAGCTTAGGCAGCAGTTTCATTTTCTTTAAAACTTGTACCTTGCTGTAAGATGTTGTAAAAAGAAGATATGATGGAATGAAACGGCCTTTTGTTCAAAAAGTGTTGCATTTTATGTTCTTAGCATCGCATCGCATCATTTTGCACAAAAATGAGATTGAATGGAAATTGAGCATTGTATATCACCAAGCCAGGTAGTGAACCGACGCAACAAACTAAACAACTTAACTTACTAAGAAATAACAAAACCTCAGTAAGTTTACAACTCGATAAGCAAATCCCGAGAATGTTGATTAAACAAAGAGTAACAACTCAATACACGAAACTCAATAAGCAACGACTCAATAAATAAAACTTTAACAACTCAATAAGCAAAACCAAACAACAACTCGATAAACAAAGAACAACAACTCGATAAGCAAATGCATCTCGGACAATTGGAGTGACGGAACGCATCCGAAACAGAGGTAAACTCGGACCTTCAACACTCCCAATGCATGAAAATGCTAGGAGCTCTCTTCTAGAAGCTAGGACAAGACCAAAACTCTGTTTCTCTTCATGGCCGACTAGCTTTTTGCCTTGGAGACCAAAGGGGTGGTCAGCCTACCAAAAAAAGTGGTCGGCCGACCACCTGGTTTGGCGACCACCAGATTTTTGACACGTGTCCCCAAACAGTGCCTTATCCTCTGTAAAAGTTCCATCTTCGTGGTTCTTTTATTTCATCTCAGTTTTGTATCAAAATGGAGGCATTCCTTATCGAAAATCTCGCAGCTTGGATTGCTACTTTAGATGGCTCGAAAAAGTTGAACTTCTGGGGCTTCGGGTTGAATGCACTATTCACGTTGAGCCGCGCTTCGCTACATCTTCCCTTTCTCCATGCCGCGGCGAGGTTTTCGAATCCGATAACACATGTCTTTAGCTTTGGCGGGCAAGAGGTGTGTCCGACCTTCGAAGATTTCCAAGCTTTGATGGAGTCTGAGCGCAACGACAAAATCTTGCCCCAGCTCTGCTTCGGCCACGCCCAAGCCTTAGGACGAATGTGTGGGCTCACTATGCACGACGCTCGGTCTCTGATCTGCAACGGAGAATTGGACATCCTCAGCTTGATTTAACGTTTTTCTAATCCCGGTGACCGTGGTGACCATCATTGGCAGGGCTTTCGGCGACATGCCCTTTGCATGTGCATGTTGTCATATTTCTTACTTGCCTCAGGTTTCGGAGGATCTAGTGTCCGCTTGATCGAGGTTGCCCAAGGCTTAAGAGAGGGCAAGAGCTGCGTTGTCATGACACTGGCTGAGACACTGATGGGCTTGGATGCTTTCCATTGTCGGGAAACAACCAGATTTGCGGGGAGTCCACTACTGCTGCAGGTAATGTTTCCTTCCCTATCTCACATATATATTGCTCACATCACTCGGCCCTCAGGCTCGATTTTTCTCACAAAACCCTTTTCTCACTTTTCTCTCAACGTACACCTCTTTATTCTTTAATCTCTCATTTTTCAATCCCTCCCCAGGTGTGGTTGATGGACAAATTGCAGGTCGTGGGCTCTTGCCCAGCATACTCAGCTCGCGGCTACTTCTTCTGACGACGCCTAGTCGATGCCCTTGATGAGGGATGGTGGTTCGACTAGATGTGCCATTTGTCTGCAGACCGCATTGCTTGGCGTTGTCCTTGGCTCAATCTACCGGCAATGAGCTACAGCATGTCCTGGTAGACTAGGATTCAGTTGATTGGTCTGACGCACTGCGTGTTTTATTTTCCTTTCCGGTTCCAGAGCCAGTTCGACCATGATCAGACTTGCCCGCCAGAGGGGATGGAGTACCCTGTTGCATTCCCGGTCCGAGGCGCACAGCTTGCTCAGTATGCCACAGCATGGAGGATGAGAGAACTCCTGGCCCCGCTCCCACTTTCAGTTACACTTTGTCTGATGAGTGCATAGATTGGCTCAATGAAGAGGCGCAGATTGGGCCCACTTTGGCGTCAGAAGCTTCGACCAGCTCTGGGAGGGGGCGCAGGAACACCTAACTTAGCTATGCCCCGGATTTATTGCTTTATTAGTACTTTTAAGTTTTCTTTATGAATATAATCAAAAGCAACTTCAATTTGTATGCAAGAGCAGGAGAACTCTGTATTGAAATCAATAAAATTGAAGGTTGTGGGTACTGAAAATTTTCCGCTTTGGTCCAAAAATGGTCTAAGTTGTAAAAAGATTAATTTGGGCAAAATCAACTTTTATTAAAACTTTTCAAAACCATTTTCGATATGGATCAGAACTGGAAACGCTTGAAATCTGTCACTGAGATGCACAATCCCGGATCCCAACAACTGGAAAGTTGCCCCTAGTCTGAATAGCGCTGTACCGAAGATCACAACCAAGCTCTTGAATGTTAAATAGACAAAGATGACCGAGATGATCAAATGGACAAAGTTGATCGGGGAAAAGTTTATGGCTGAACTTCAGGATGAAGTTGCCTACGTATCCCAAAGATGGAAATCAAGCCTTACGTAGTTCAGGCCCGGGTTCACTCGAGTATTTTCACTCTCCTTTTACGCTCTAGCTTTTGCCAAGGCCGCCCTTTGCGGGTTTTCAACCTCGCGAGCTCAGTTTTTTTAATTTCAAATTTTTCATGCTCTAACTTTTGCCTAGGCCGCCCTTTCGGGTTTTCGGCCTAGCGAGCCTCTCTGGGGTAATATTTCTTCAACTTGTCCATATTGATCGGCTGTGAGAACTCTAGGCCATCTAGGTCCATCAGAACGACAGCTCCACTTGACCTGATAGACTTGATGATGTAAGGACCAGTCCAATTACGTCTGAACTTGCCCCTAGGGTCGTAGATGGGAGCTCGATTGTCTTTGAGCACCAAATCTCCTTCTTCCAAATTCCTAGACTTAACTTTCTTGTTGAAAGCCCTGGCAATTTTGCGTTGATAACCCTGAACATGGTGCAGTGCTTTCAGTCTTCTTTCATCAAAGAGCATGAGTTCTTCAAATCTGCTCTGCTGCCAATCTGCTTCGGCTATTTGACACTCAGCCAATACTCGTAATGACGGAACCTCAATTTCGATAAGTAGAACGGCTTCCATCCCATAAACTAATGAATATGGAGTCGCCCTAGTAGAAGTTCTAATTGACGTCCGGTAGCCCCACAGAGCAAATGACAGCTTATCTGGCCATTCCCGGTAGGTTTCCACCATCTTCTACAAAATGTGTTTGACGTTCTTGTTGGTGGCCTCAACTGCTCTGTTGGTCTGCGGTCGATAGGTGGATGACTTATGAAAAGCCAACAAATCAATCACTTCCTTCTTGAAGTGGGAACCGTTATCTGAAATAATCTTGTTTGGGACCCCGTAGCGACAGATGATGTTGTTCCGAATGAACTTTACAACGTGCGAAGCCTTCAACACCGCATAAGATTGGGCCTCGACCCACTTCGTGAAATAATCTATCGCGACCAGAATGAACTCATGCCCATTAGACCCCTTCGGAGTGACGACCCCAATCACATTGATTCCCCAAACTGAAAATGGCCATGGCGAAGTCATATTGTACAGCTTTGACGGCGGGATGTTCATGCGGTTTGCATGGATCTGACATTTGTGGCATCGCCGAACAAAGCCGATACAATCCGCCTCCATGGTGGACCAGTAGTAACCCTGTCGGAGGATCTTCTGAGCTAACATTACCTTGTTCATATGCGCTCCGCACTCTCCTCCATGGATGGCCTCCATCAAGCGCTTCGATTCTTCGGCATCAACGCACAACTTATGCATTTCCAGATGACCTCTCTTGTATAATTTACCCCCGCAAATGATGAACTGAACGGCCATTCTCCTGATTGCCTTTTTATCCTTGGCATTTGCCCCTGGTGGATACGCCTCTTTTTCCAAGAAGTTCCAGACATCGTAGTACCAGGGGTTCTCATCTTGAACCTCATCTATAGCGGCAATCGACTCGTAGGTTGCCGCAAATTTCTGGTCAATGATGATTGGACGTATCCGGACTCCGAAAGGGATGTCTATCATGGAAGATAGAGTTGCTAGTGAATCTGCGAACCTGTTGTTCTCTCTTAACAGATGAGCAAAGTTTAGTTTCTCAAACCGGGGAATTAACAAGTCCAAGGTCTGGTGATACATTATCATCTTTTCTTTTTTAACTTTCCAATCTCCTTTCGCTTGAGATACAACAAGGTTCGAGTCCCCAATGACATCCAACCATTTTGCCCCTAGTTCTAGGGCTGCTTCTAAACTAGCAATGCATGCTTCATATTCTGCTTCGTTGTTCGAGACTTTGAATCGGAGTTTGAAGGCTAGAGGGATACGGGAATTGTCGGGTGCTATTAGCAACACTCCTACCCCATACCCGTATTGGTTTGACGCTCCGTCAAAGTACATCGTCTAAGTTTCGTCTTCGATATGCAAAATGGCCTCATCTGGGAATAAGTACTCAACTGCTTCACCTCCTTCCACTGGATGATCGGCTAAGAACTGCGCTACCATTCTTCCCTTGACTGACTTGAGCGTCACATATTTCAGATCGAATTCAGAAAGCAAAAGCAACCAACGAGCTAGCCTACTCGTAAGTGCCGGTTTCTCGAAGAGATATTTGATGGGATCTAATCTTGAAACCAACATTACAGAGTGAGCTAACAGGTAGTGCCGCAGCTTCATGGTAGCCCATACCAAGGCTAAGCAGGCCTTTTCCAACGGTGTGTAGCGGGTTTCATACTCCAGCATCTTCTTGCTCAGATAGTAGATAGCCCTCTCCACCTTGTCCTCAGACTCTTGTGCGAGCATGCAGCCCATTGTAGTCTTAGTTACTGAAAAATACAAAATCAACGGTTTCCGCGGCTCAGGCGGTGACAACACGGGTGTGTTCTGTAAGTATTCCTTGATCTGTTCAAAAGCAACTTGGCATCGACCGTCCCATTAGAACTTCTTTCCTTTCTTCAAGAGACCAAAAAGTGGTTCACAAGTCAAGGCTAATTTTGAGATAAACCGTCTTATGAATTGCACTTTATCCAGAAAGCCTCGCACCTCCTTTTCAGTCCTTGGTGGTGGCATTTCTAAGATGGCCTTGATTTTGGAAGGGTCGACTTCGATACCTCTCTGTGTAATCAGAAATCCCAGCATTTTCCCTACTGTAACACCGAACGTACACTTCTGAGGATTCAGCCGCAACCGAAATTCTCTGATCCTTTGGAATAACTTTTGCAAGGCGGTGTAGTGGCCCTCTCTTTCTTTGGACTTGACAATCATGTCGTCCACATACACCTCAACCTCTTTGTGGATCATGTCGTGCAATATTGTGGTCGCGGCCCGTTGATATGTAGCTCCAGCGTTCTTCAACCCAAATGGCATCACCCTGTAACAGTAAGTCCCCCACGGGGTAGTGAAAGCAGTCTTCTCCCGGTCTTCAGGTGCCATCACTATCTGATTATAGCTTGAGAATCCATCCATGAATGAAAGCAAAGCATGCCCCACTGTGAAGTCCACTAACTCATTAATATGCGGTAAGGGAAAGTCGTCCTTTGGACTGGCTCTGTTCATATCCTTGAAATCCACGCATATCTGGATCCTACCATCTTTTTTCGGCACCGGAACAATGTTGGCCAACCAAGTTGGGTATTTAGATACCAGCAGGAACCCTGCGTCAATTTGCTTGGTGACCTCCTCTTTAATCTTGAGGGCCCAGTTCGGGCTAATCCTTTTGAGTTTCTGTTTAACGGGTTGGGCCTCTATGGTAAGAGAGGGATCTGGTGCCGTACAATCTAAGGATCGATTCTAGGCATGTCTTCGTAGGACCACGCGAAAACATCTTTGAAATCTTTTAATAAAGCGACTAAGCGCTTGCGTTCCTTCGAAGACAACGTGGACCCGATCTGGACCAGTCGCGGATCCTCCTTAGTACCAACATTAACAGTAGTGATTTCATCAACTAAAGGTTTAACAAATCTTTCCTGCTCTTGATCAATTAAGCGTTGCAAAATCGGAGGAATTTCTTCCCCGTCATTTTCATCAAAATTTTGAAAGTCCTGATTAATACAATAAATCAGGGGCACAGAAAAGTACTCAGAAACCACATCCATTCCATTCTCATTAAGCAATTCCAAATCATCCGATTCTTCTGTTACAATAGACTCAAAAGAGAAAGAAAAAGACGACCTAGACAGGACTGTGGCATTCGGGTTATCACCCCCAGGACTACCAGACTCAGACTCAAATGAGCTGGAACCTGATTTCGACTCTACAGACTCGGTGGAATCAGATTCTGGCTCACTACCTGACTTGGTGCTGCTTGACAAAAATCCCTCCTCGTACTGCTAGATGAGAGAGGGTGCGATGGATGCATCCAAAATGTTTGACGGTGGGCTCGCAGCCGTTTCATTCTCGATCATGGATACCGAGAAGTTATCCCCCAAGCACTTCTGTTCGATCGGAGGATCTGAAAGTAGACAAGCCAATGCTACCCCTATTTCAATTTCAGCACTCTCGGAATCCACTTCCTTACATTGCTCAACCTCAGCTGATGGGTCTGTCTGCTCTTCGGCAACATCATCCCCGGATAACTGCAGGTCGAAGAAGATCTCAAAACCTGGCACGCGCTTCCTCTCCACATTCAACCATGGCTCTGGGAAGCCGCAGAATGGAAAATCCTCCCCCTCCCAGACAAAGCGTCCATTTAGGGTACCCTAGATGGGTCGGTGCATCAACTCAAAAGGCTTCCCCGCCTTCTTTGCTCTGGCTCTCCCAGCCATGTCCTTACCTTTCCTCACCCAATCCTCTTTGGTGGATAGATAACCCAAGCCAAAAGTATGCGGGTTGTGCGGCACTTCGGCCGATACTGCGATGCCTTTCCGGCCTCTCTTTTCCAATCCCATCCCGGGGATGTGTTGAAGCTTGTTCATGAGATACACCGACTGCGCATTGACATACAACCCCTCCTTATCAGCCAAGATGTTCTGAATGACTCGAGCCTCAGCTAGAGTAAACCCCGATAAGAACACATCCTCCGTGCCGTGCTTGATTTCCAAGACTGGTGTAGACACCTCCGGCGGCGGATGGATTGATGAATTTCCAAAAACTATAGCTACCCCCTTCCCGTGAGGGTATTTCAACATCTGGTGCAAGGTGGAAGAAACTTCCTTTACCTAGTGCAACCATGGTCGCCCCAAAAGTAGGTTAAAGGTTGTAGGAACGTCCAAGACATGGAAATCGATCTCGTGCTGTCCTGGACCAACCTGGGTCTGAATTTTGACAGTCCCCATCACCTCCCTGCTTGTGTTATCATACGCTCGAATCACCTGGGCAGTTGGCACGAAGTCCGCGGGCTTCAACCCGATTGCATATGCCATCCTTGACGGGCACACATTAATGGCGGATCCCGTGTCGACAAGAACCACTGGTACCCATTTGCCTCTACATTCCACAGAGATGTAAAGAGGTTTGTTGTGATTTGCGCCCTCAGACGGTAGTTCTTTGTCAGAAAAGGTCAACGTCGGGGAACCTCCTCCCGGAAAAACCAATCCAACTAGCTGCTCCGGCGTGGTGTCTATCGAGAGTTTGGCCTTGTCCATAGTTGAAAGGACGGCCTGTCTATGTACTCGAGAAGCCATAAGCAGTCCCTAGATGGAGATGTCTGCTTGTATCTTTTTCAACTGTCTCAGCACGGCCTCATCTTCGAGTTGCTTTTCTTTCTGTTTCTCTGCCTCCTTGTCCTTCCCGGACGCTTCTGGTTGATCTAGATGCGGGGGCTTAAAATACCGCCCGCTCCTGGTCATATGATCGACTTCGCCGACGTACCAGGTATCATCAGGTTGATTGCTCCCCCAATCCTCATCCGTGTGGGCAAGACATAGATCATCGTCTTCCCACCACATTCCATCAGCAGCCGACAGACACCTGTCCGGCTCCGTTACAAAAAGCTCTGTGCCCGCAGCGCCTTGCGTTCCTGTACTCGCAGTACATTCTGTTCTTGTGCACACAGCACTCTTAACCCCCACAGGAGCTTTAACCTTTTTGGCTCTTTCAGAATCTTCGATCCTTTCTTGTTCTAACTGCTTCAACACAGCCTGCTCAACATTTCCTGCATTCACAATGCCGAAGTCCTGAGCGAAATTCTTAGCATCGGCGCTCTCCGGCAATGTATTCTAATCCCCGGGCCTTCCGGCCACAATTGATGTCTTTGCCCCTGACGGGCCCTTCCCCAGCTGAGATTCTTCAACAATGTCTGGTTGGTCGTCAAGCCACCCTGTGACCTCTGTTGACTCCTCAAAATCGAACCAGTTGACTGTCATGTCCCCCGGATCTTGTTCATTGAAAATCTGAAGGTCAGCAATGTCCCCTTCCAGAACTGCTAAGTCATCTATCCTTTGATCAAGTTCATCGCCCCGTAGTACACAAATTTTTGCCCCCACCGGCAATTCCACATTTGGCCTAATCTGACCCGCTGACGCAATGTAGCCACTCGAATTGTATATCTCCTCAGTAGAGCTCCCAGATTCTTCAGATCCTGAATCAACACTCCCATTTTCCTCCGAAGTCATCCCTGTTCCATCTTCGATGGTTACCACCATTGGTTCCGGTTGGGCTTGGGCGATGTCTAATATGCAAAAGTCAGTGCTGTCGGGAAGGAACACCTCCGGCTTAGGTAGGTGGAACGGGATGATATATATGCTGGGGTCGTATGACATTACCCCGGTCTGGATAAAATTGATTCGTTTGGGAGGTGGAGCTTGGTTGTGTGGTGGAAGAGGGTTGGTTGTGACGTTGGGTTTTTCTGGAGGCACAATCACCCTGTTGTCAACGAGATCCTGAATCTTGTGACGCAATCTAAAACAATGGTCGGTATCGTGACCATGTTACTGGTGAAAGGCGCAATACTTCGTCGGGTTATGAGAGGGAGGTAGCGGATTTGGCAATGGCCGCGGCTCCAGGGGCTTCAAGTGCCCTTTTCTGATTAAAACCCCCAGAGCCTTGGACAGGGGTATATATAGTGGGGTGAAGGTTCTTTGGCCTCGGGGTGCGAATTTGGTTGTTTGTGGGTTGCTATCGGACGCATCGGTGAATGGGGTGGCCGCAAGGGCTCTTGGAGGATTGGTGGTGACCATGCTTACTTTTGAAGCTCTGGCAGTTGCGGCATTGCTTGTGCCTGTATTGGTGTTGCGATTGAAGGTTCTCCTGGGTTGTTCTCTGTCTTAGTCAATCAGACCCTGTTTCATAGCATCCTCAATTTGTACCCCCATCTCGTGCAGATCTGAAAAGGTGGGAAATGGGAGAACAATCATTTTCTGCATGAGCTTTGGCTGGAGATTGCGCACAATCATCCGTATTTGATCTTTGTCAGTTGGCCTAAGGGTCATCATTGAGGCCTTGGCCCTCCACCGGGTCACAAAATCAGAGAAGCTCTCATTCGGCTCTTGCCTGGTCGTCTCAAGATCACGGGTTGTAATCTCGATCTGTGTATTATAGGAGTACTATGCAATGAAAGCCTCGGCCATCTCATCCCAGTTCCGCTTGACTTTGTCTTCCAATTTTGCGTACCAGATGGCCGCCATAATAAAAGCTTCTGTAGTCTGGTTAGGCCCATCGACCTCAGTATGTCAGAAAACAAGCGTAGATGCACCATGGGATCATCGAACCCGTCAAAGCGGTCTATTTGTGGCATTTTGAACCGATTTGGCAGCGTCACAGCCACGTCGGTATACCCGTCCTCAATGTCTGGGATGGACTTTACCCCTTGGGATTTCTTGAACAACTTCTCTTGCTTGCTCAACTTCAACGCTGTAGGGTCCACCTCGAACTCAAAGGGAGAGTCCGGTAGATTGACAGGCGTGGGTGCCTTGGATAGTTGGGGTAGAATCGGGGGCAGAGGTGGCTCCGTTGGGATGTCCGTATCCTCCTAGACATTCTGGACATTCACTGTCTCCCCAGGTATTGGGACTCTCGGTGGGGGAGGAGCTGGATGCGAAGCTGATGCTCCGGCTTGCTGCTGTAGCCGGGTAATTAGCTCGGCCTGTTGGGCCATGACTTCGGCCTGTTGTTTGGCAACTTCTGCCTGACGGACAACGTCCTGCTGCATGACTCTCATACTCTCCTGGAGCTGATGGACCACCTCCTCCATTCCTGCCATACTGTCCTGATCTGACTGAACTACCGGTATATTTGTCTTTGCAATAGACTCGGAAATCTCAGCCTGACTGTTCAAAGACCACTGATCTGGCAACCTCTGCTTGGATACACTACGTCGTCTCGACCTCCGTCTAATAACCGGGGGTAAGGAATAAAACACTGGTTATCCGTCGACCAGATCCTCAGATCGATTGAGTCGGCGACCTCTAATCCAGAGTGCTTGGGGAATATCTGTTTGGTCTGAAGCAATTGTTCTAAACTACCTAGCAAAAAGATAAATAAAGCAATAATAAGGAAATAAACAACCTGACAAACGGACATCATAACAGCGTAAATAAACACATAACACACAGTTGGGCATCACAACACACAGTTGATAAGATGAATAGACCGTTCTCAAACACTGATCATTGTCCCCAAATCACTGCCCCCAAAACTGAATCTGATACCTGCAGATAACTGATTTCCAAAATACTGAATTGGTGCCCGCAGGCCTGATAGCCAAACTTGTAAACTGATACATGCCTTCCTGCAGAGACGCACTCTAAAAGCACATAGCAAACAAGCGAGAGCCAAACACACCCCTATGTTGGGGTAAGGTTTCCCTGTCCTATTTTGTCAGGAGCTCGGGTTTCACTACGCACGCAGCGGTTTCAAACAACCTATAATCGGGTAAGCAACCTGTCCTAGTTTGGAATGGTCACTATGGATTCCGAATATGCACTAGGTCGAATAGTCAAAAAGGCTGCCCCGGTAACAACCGGGGTTTGTGTTCCCATTGTGGCAGAGCCCGTAATCGGTCAGCCTTATGGAACGCTTCTCAAAGCAGGCCTCCGGCAAACCGTTTAGGAATAGCAGACGGCAAACACGGTGTCCTAGGCGCACCAATGAAAATGCAAATGCAAAGAGACACATAAGTGTAGTCAAAACAAGATATCATGAGTTCGAGTCAAGTTCTCTAATTCCCCAGCAGAGTCGCCAGAAACTGTAGACGTCCCCGAACGTCCCGGGAGGGAATCCCGTTTTGTTCATTTGAGCTTACTACAGTTTGGACTCAATGTCATGGTACTGTATCTAATCTCGCGGAGTGCAATGCAAGACCGATGAATCATCAAAGAGTCCAAATCCGGCAAATCGTTTTGAAAAACTGATTTTTAGAAAGAAGTGCCAAACATGGACTGCTTTGCCAGATACAGAGTCGCCACCTAAATATTTTATTTCGAGAGAATTTAGGAAACCCTAACTTGTGCCTAAGGCCACGTGTCCGTCATCACCAAAGTTGCCTCGGCTCGGGAACTTGGGTACGATTAGAGAACATCACTTCGTGAGCACCCCCGCTCGCCCGATCAAAGATCGGCCTCTACTAACCATGATACCGAGTTTTGAAAACATTATGTGCTCTTATTTCGGTTTATTAGCTTAGAATTACTATGTGATGTGCACAGCATACAAGTATAGACTGGATCGTTTGAGTTGGAACAAAGCATTTCATGTTTGTTTATTTCAAAGATGGTTTGATGGTGCTACTCACAAGTAGGCTAAGACGTGGATTTTGCCACCCTCAAGTGGGCTTAGAAAAATATGGTGATTTTCCACTCTCAAGTGGGCTTAAAACTCGCAATCAATGAATTGTTCCAATTTAGATAATCCAACCTTCACCCATAGGCATTCAGGCAGGTAGATCACATAAGCAAATAGCCTCATGGTAAGCATGCTATCATGGTAGTCACTCACACGCATGCAAGGATGCTAAAGCATAAATACTTACTGAGTACTCCAAGCCAAAGAAAGAAGCTAATTAGAAATCATGCATGAATCCTAACTATGTTGAAATGCCTAATGCAACACATGCAAAAATGCAACTAAGATAGGCTCGGCTATTCTAAAATGGCAAATGAAATGCAACAACTGATACACGTATTCAATTCGGAATTGAAATACAATGTAGTTAGTATGATGCGCCGAGCTCGATGCATGCAAAACAGATAAATGGATGCAAACATGCGAGCATAAGTATGCTAATTGAAACATGCCCTAAAACTAACCATCATAAGCTGGTAAATAAAAGGGAGAAAGACGTGGGGTTGGAAGACATACATCACGCACACACGCACACTTATTACAACATTGCCCTCCTCGGAGGGTCTGAATAAATAATACAGAACTAAAATAAATAACAGCTACAGCTAATTATTACACAATTCTAATTAATCAACAAATTAACTAAGAAATCGAAGAAACTAGTATGCAATGCGACATGAAATGGACTGCCTCAGCTCTGCTCGGAATGATGAATGATGCATGCATGCTCGAGTTGCCTTGTCGGGAAATCCATCGCGATGCCCCGATTTGCCTCTGTTTGCAACTGGTCCCAGAACACTGTACAAATCTCCAAAAGGCTGCAGACCTGTTTTTGCTGCTGGTTTCCGGTTTGCTGTAACAGAGAGCGAGAAAGGGGCATGGCAAAGTATTTTCAACATATATGTGCATGATCAGTTTCCCCGTCATTGCATAGGCTCTAGGGAATGTGATCCTCGATCTTTGTGTCACCAATCATGCATCTCGATGCATGATGGTCGAGGAGTCGGGTTGCACGACTCGATGTAAAATGAATGCACATATAAACACAACAAGGCCTAAACTCCATCATGGGTAATCCGGAGTGTCAGCGACCGAGAATCGAGGCACGTTTCGTCACTTAAAGTACGAAACGTCCCTCGTTTCCCGTGTTTGGACTAAATCCTATACCAAATACAATGCAACAAACAATGTATGGACAAACGTAACTCTAGCATGTGATCTAAATGCAATGCAACTAAGTGATGCGAAGATGCACGGAATGACATGCAAGCATGCGAATGGCATACACAATGCTATGAACTAATCAATGGCATACTCAATGCACACGAAAACTATATGGCATACGCAATGCACACATAGAGACTAACAATGAAATGATCAAGGCATACACAATGCAATGATAAATCATGGAACAACATGGACTAAATGGCATATACAATGCAAGATGGACTTAAACCAAGATAGGTGAGCCTCAGCCACACCCAAATCAATGGCCAAACATGATGAAATTAGGCAACAAAACACATACAAACATGCATAATGCGAGGGACCAAACCTAAGGCACAAAGCGTAACTCTACTAAGGCATGGCAATGGATGAAATATGGCATACAATCACACATTTTCCAACTCTGAAATGGCATGCAAGATGGTCCCGAATTATGTAAACACCTCACACAATGCATGCTAGATGGCCCGGATACTGAAACTAGTGAAGTGGATTACACTATAGGCATGCAAAGCAATGCACAAATGACCAAACCACCCCCAAACAGTCCCTATGAAAGTCCAAGACAGTGGGAAAATGGCCTAAAATGATGGCTCAAAATGCATGGAAATGAAGCTCATTCAATGGTCCAAAAATGAAGCATATAAGCACAACTCTAAAACGCATTTAAAGAGTGGAAAACATGAAAATATGGCATACATATAAGCTCTGAAATATGATGCACAATGGCCCCAAAATATGTCAAGGGCCCAAACAACGCATGCTAGTGGACCCGATATGCAAAGCTCGTAAGCTTGATTGAACTATGACCATATAGAACAATGCATGCAAGACCCAAAACACTTCAAACAGAGCTGAGGCAGCCTAAAATATGAATAAAATTAGTTCGGATCATGGCCAAAATATGCTAGGAAAGGGGGCCAAAACATCATGCAATACAAGCTAGTGAACCATGATTTACACTACGACCATATGAAGCACATGAGAGGCCACCAAATTAGTCAAAAATAGAATCATGGCATGCCAAATTAAGCCAAAAAACCTACTGAAACCTGACCAAAACATGCAAGAATGAAGTGCTACTTTGATAGGCCATGCAAGGGGTTGCTCTACACATTCAAGAAGGACATCTAATATGGAAAAGTGGACTCTAGAAAGAGCCTATGAAGGTCCTAAAACTCACCAAAAATGGCCTGAAACATGGCTTGGAAGCATGCAAATAAGGGCTCCTTTGTAAGGCCAAAAATGCTAGAAAACAAAACAAGGAGAGAGAGGGTCACCCCTCTCTGATTTTGTCACTCAAAACAGTATGCTAGCCACTGAAAATCCACTAGATTTCAGTGGCTAAAAGGCCAAACAAAGGCCAACACAAAGGCTCAAGTGCATGGCTCAAAACAAGGTGAAAACAAGCATGCAAGGGGGTAGATGACCCCCAACAGAAAAATGATCTTAAACAAACATGTTAAGGACCTCAAAATAAGAATTTTTTCAGTTTATACCAAAGCCCAAATATTCTTGAAAGTATAGCTAAAAGATGAAGCAAAAATAAAGAACAAAAGAAGGAATAGGGTGTTACCCTTGAAGCTCAAGCACTCTAGCAGCTTGTGGACCAAAACAGCAACTCCTTAGCCTCTGAAAACAAGCTCCAAGGTGCTTAGGTTGATAGTAGAGGTGTTGTGCTAGGAGATGGTATGCAAAGGGGTCAAGAACTTCAACCTTTCAAGGCCTAAAGGGAGAGATATAGGGGGATATGTATGTATGAGCCTCAGCCAACTTCTTGAACCCTTGAAAAGGAAGAGGAGCCCTTCCTTTATAGAGCCAAGGGTCCAAAGCTTCTCCTAGAAGCTTAGAACCAAGAGTGAAGATCCTCCATACACGTCTATGGAGGATCCAGTCTGTGCCCTCCAGCTGGCACAGCTGTAACCAACTCACTGAGACAAGACTGCAGAGAGCTGGCCGACCAGTTCAGGTGGTCGGCCGACCACTTCCCCTGGTCGGCAGACCAGTTCAAAAGGGTCTAGTTGATGAAAGGTGGTCGGCAGCCCTGATTGGTGGTCTCCCAACTGAGTGCAAGATAGTAGTACTATGAGAGACCAGTAAATGTGGCCCAAAGATGAGGGAGACCAGTTATCTGACAAGAAAATCGGCCGGTGAGGGAAAAGTGGTCTCCAAGGAGAAAAGGTGGTCTCCCACCCTTGTACCACCTTCCAAACAATGAAAACAAGGTCTATGCCAAAAATGAACCAAGACGGACGCAAAACGAGGGTACGGGGGCCAAAACGCGCAGCCGGGTGCCCCGAAAACTGACTGTTAAGCATCGAAAGTGGCGTGCAACCACGAAGGTGGTCTCTCGGGCCACAGTGTCCCTCTAGAGAGAGAAAACAAGGTGTGTGCCAAAAGCGGAGCAAACGGAGAAAGTTAAGTGGTCCCAAACCGAGGCGCACGGCCGACGGCTCCAAAAATCAGAAACTGGTCTCCAAACGGGATTAGTGGTCTACGACCACAAAAGGTAGCCCATGGCCACTGAGAGATGGTCTATGAAACCTCTCCCTCCCTTCGGGAAGAGAAAACAGAACCTGGTTCTCAAACCGAGGCAAAGCACAAAAGGGTCCCGAGGTTTGGGGGTAAGGCTCTCAGCCAAAACTCCGAAACCTCAGAACGAGCATAACAAGCACCATCACCGAGCGCTCAATCGATGACGTCTGAGTCTTAAGGTCGGTCAAAAATGGGGTGTCTACAGTACCCCAAAAAAAAGTGAATCAAACACCTTATGAATTGTGGCATAGAAGAGTACCATCCTACAAATACTTAAAATAGTGGGGGTGTTTGGCGAAAGTGGCTATTCCTAGTCCTAAAAAGACTAAGATAGGTCCTAAGACCATTGATTTCATTTTCATTGGTTATGCCAAGAATAGTAGTGCATATCGGTTTTTGATTCATAAATCAGAACATTCCGAAATGCATGTAAATACTATTATTGAATCTCGGAATGCATCTTTCTTTAAACATGTATTTCCAAATAAGACTAGACAAGAGACTAGTAACAATAAAAGATCTCATAATGCTATTACTAGTCAGGATCAAGAACAAGAGTTAGATCAAAATGAGGTAGAGGAACTTAGGCGTAGTAAACGTGCTAGAACCTCAAAATCTTTTGGTCTATATTTCCTAACATTTTTGTTAGAAAATGAGCCTTTAACTTTAAAGAGGCTATGTCCAGTCCGGAAGCTCCTTTATGGAAAGAAGCTGCCAACAGTGAAGTTGAATCCATCTTGCAAAATCACACTTGGGAATTAGTGGACTTGCCACCAGGTTGTAAACCTCTTGGGTACAAGTGGATTTTCAAAAGGAAAATGAAAGCAGATGGATCAATTGACAAATACAAGGCAAGACTTGTGGTCAAAGGTTTTAGACAAAGAGAAGGTCTTGATTACTTGGACACATACTCACCGGTTACTAGAACAACATCCATTAGAATACTAATTGCCATTGCATCTCTATACAATCTAGAAATTCATCAAATGGATGTTAAAACCACTTTCTTAAATGGTGAGTTAAATAAAGAAATTTACATGGAACAACCAAAAGGGTTTTCTATTCTAGGAAAAGAAAAGAAAGTATGTAAATTAGTTAAATCATTATATGGTTTAAAACAAGCGCCAAAGCAATGGCATGAGAAATTTGACAAGGCAATGATATTGGTTAAATCATTATATGGTTTAAAACAAGTGCCAAAGTAATGGCATGATAAATTTGACAAGGCAATGATGTCAAATGGATTTAAAATTAATGAGTGTGACAAATGTGTTTATATTAAAAACACAGATAAAGGCTATGTCATTGTATATCTTTATGTAGATGATATGCTTATCATTGGTAGTAATAATGACATGATTAAAACTACCAAGAAAATGTTGACTAAACATTTTGACATGAAAGACATGGGCATTGCTGATGTAATTCTTGGTATGAAAATTATCAAAACATCAGAAGGATATGCTTTGTCACAATCTCATTACATTGAGAAAATACTTGACAAATTCAGCAAAGATAATGATCATCTTGCTAGAACACCTGTAAATGTTAATTTGTATCTTTGTAAGAATATACAGGAAAGTATTTGTTAATTAGAGTATGCCCAAATTATTGGAAGCTTAATGTACTTGATGAACTGCACTCGCCCAGATATAGCTTATGCAGTAAGTAAATTAAGTAGATATACGAGTAATCCGGGAGTAGAACACTGGAAAGCAATTATAAGGGTACTTAGATATCTTTGATTTACTCATGACATTGGGCTTAATTATACTAGATATCCAGCAGTACTTGAAGGATACTGTGATGCAAATTGGATATCGGATACTAGAGACTCGAAGTCCACTAGTGGGTATGTCTTTACTCTTGGTGGGGCGGCTGTATCTTGGAAATCTTCCAAACAAACTTGCATTGCTAGGTCTATTATGGAATCAGAATTCATAGCTTTAGACAAAGCTGGGGAAGAGGCAGAATGGCTTCACCACTTCCTTGAAGATATTCCAATATGGCCAAAATCGGTGCCTGCTATATGCATACATTGTGATAGTCAATCAGCTATAGGTATAGTACAGAGTCATATGTATAACGGTAAGTCACGACACATTCGTCGTCGACATAACACCGTGAGACAACTACTCTCTAATAGAATTATTTCCATAGAATATGTTAAGTCTAAAGACAACATAGCGGATCCACTAACCAAAGGGTTAGCAAGAGAGTTAGTTGAGAATTCATCGAGGGGAATGAGACTAAAGCCTATTAAATAAGAGCTACCACAATGGCAACCCAACCTAGTTGACTGGAGATCCTAAGATTTAGGTTCAAAGGGACAACCGAGTTGTGAATGACTCAGAAGGATCACTGGGGAGTCTAACTCCTACCCATTTCTATGATGAAATAGTGATGTCTGCAGCGTTTGAGGTTAAGTAAAATTTTAATGATTCTTATATCTAGGTAAACCTAGTGGAGTATGGCAGGATACTCTTCGTAAGAATCACCTATGTGAGTGTGAACTAGGCCGGTTCTATGAGATTTGTGAAGGGCTACAAATTCTCTAGAGCACTCATGAAAAATCAGGTTGTTCAGGACCAAAATGAACACAATAGTGAGAACTAAACTGTGTCTGGGGATATACTGTGTGAGTTCTATTGTCTTGGTTTACACAAACGGCTGAACAGTTCAAGACATCAAGTTCACTGGTTAGCTAGTAAATCCGATAGTGTCTCACGAGGGAAGGTTCAAAGCCAAAAGCTACCTATCCTTTGCAGAATATTTCCAATTTCTGTACTCTCTGTAATTAGACCATGTTGTTGCATTTTCTCTCCGTCAAATTCCATTCATGTGGGGGATTGTTGGAAAAATGGTTTAATATAGGCATATTTTTAAGCGCAAATTTGAGTGGGCCCCAAACGTCTTTTGGGGTGGGTCTGAAGAGGTGAAGTGTTCCTTGCCGCGTGGCAAGTCACACGGTGAAGATGGA
This sequence comes from Camellia sinensis, assembly GCF_004153795.1. NCBI lineage: Eukaryota > Viridiplantae > Streptophyta > Magnoliopsida > Ericales > Theaceae > Camellia > Camellia sinensis. The sequence continues at coordinate 972,898 of NW_021028977.1, forward strand.
ATGTCAAAACCATTTATGAGTGAATGGGTAGTTGACGTCGTTTTCGGGTCTAACATTAATTTTTTAGATAAAATTCATTTGAATTTTTTCAATAAAAATTATTGTGGAAATTTAATTTAATTTTAAATTCAAATTTTGAGTTCCTAAGTGGTTTCCTAAAGTTTGTAATTGTGGGATTTTAATTTAATTCTAAATTTAAATTTAAATTTAATTTAAATATAAATTTATTTTTGATTTCCTAAAGTGGTTTCCTAAAAATGATTAAATTATTCAAATAGTTTAATATAAGTATTCCATTTGTTTAGGAACTGTTCCACCTCTAATTCCAACGTATCTTTTCTTTTCAAATTGTTTGAATATGTGTTCAAAGCAACGGTCAGGATTCTTTGAAATTTTTGGTCTTGCAACGGTCAAAACAACTTTGAATAGTTGGTTTTCCTATTCAACTCTTTGGTGCACCTTTTCACTACAAACTTTGGAACCTTTCGGGTCTAATTTTTTGCCTATAAATATAGATACATTTCCAGCAGTCTAAACGATCCGAAAATCAGTCTGCATAGTGCCTTTGCTGTCCAGATTTTCCTATTTACATTATTTCTTCATTTTTAGTTTTAGAATTAAATTCAGAGAGTAAGAACACAAGGTTTGGTTCACCGTACAATTTTGTTTGGTGTGCTACAACGATATTGTGAAGATCATTGTATCCTGGGAGATAGACGCCACATAACCGTAAGCACCGTAGCCGGGCGAATCTATCTTAAGGACAGAGTGTCACACACTTGACTTGGTCTTTTGATTTTTAAATTCGGTTCAACAAAATAAATTCTGTAAGTTTTATTTTATTTTGTTTGGCTTTGTTTCTATTTATTTATTTTATTTACACAGAAGATTGTTCCAACAGGAAATCTATCACATACAAAATCCACGACCACTTGGGAAAATGCGAACTCTGATTTAAAGAAAGTTTTTCTGAATATGATCTTTCTTTTATTTGACACTAGATCAAGAGTTAATCCTCCGCCTTCCAACAAATAGCCTGTTAGTTACCTTCCAAATCGCTAATACAAATTGACCTTGCATTGCTTTGATATCCAGAGAGAAGTTGTTGTGGCAAGAAGGTAGAACCCGACCCAAAAAAGAAAGGAAAATTGCAATTCTTTGTTAACCAATTACCATGACTATTGTGTACAAATCTATCACCTGAAAGCATAAATTTTGACATCCTAAATTTTTAAATTGATTTGACAAAGCCTGTACATCCGAAATTTTGCTTGATTATGGCTTATTTGGAGGGAGCATAACATGAGAGCATTCCAAGGTGTTGAGGAGCATGTGCATAGAATCAAGAGCTTTTTCTTGTCCATTTTGTATTGCTGGTCTTTTGGGAGGGTTTTGCCTTCCATAGACACTCTTTTCGATTTTGTGGATAATTTGTCTTGTAAGAATCCTTGGGATTTTTCGCATATTATAAGAGTTGTCCTTTCTGGTCTTTGGAAGTTGTTATGGTGTAACCTCCTTCCCTTTTTGTATTGGCTTCTCCCGTCCATATTTAGTTAATGGATTTTATTTACTTAGCAAAAAATATGTTGTTTTTTCTGCATACAACGTATCATACATTGAGTAAGAAAGCCACAGTCCCGTAGCAACTCAGCTTTGCCAACCTTTGGGAAGAAGCTTTTTTGGCTTTTTGGGCTAAAATAGCACTAAAAGACAAAATAGGTTAAATTTGTCAATAAGACAAAATGTCACATCAAACCTATAATCATTTCACTTTTTTTCTCACAAACATCACATTCAACTACACAAAAAATCTAACCATCTTTCCCAACACAACTATTTTAGCTTACTAAAATAGTCAAAAACTAAAATAACTTATTAAAATAGCCAATTTTCCAAACGGGGCCATTATTTTTAAAATTCTTCATGTGACTGCAATTAAGGAGACTAGGAATGTGACTCAACTCTTGAGGAGTCTCAAGGCTCATTTTATTTACCTCAACAATTTCCAAAGGTGCTAGCTGTGTGTATATATACGATCCTTCCTCGTCTTGCATAGGAAGTTCCAATCCGTAGCGCTGCTCCCTCGCTCTAATTTCTTTATGGTGCTACTTACACACCATATCTCTGTCAGTTTTATTCTCTCTTTTTTTCTCATTTTCCAAGTGTCAACATTGAATCGAATATAGAAGAGATTTTCAAATTGTGTTTAAGGTCATGCCTAGGTTTTCATGTATGCATGAATGATCATGATCTCAAAGATTAATATGATGTATCGGAGTAGTGTTTCAATATTATCATTTAATAAACAAGTATGGGAAGAATGTTCTCCCTTGAAGTCAATATTATGATTATGTACTCCAGTTCTTTAAACATCTCCTTAGCTGTCATTTCTATTTCAATTTATGTTATCGGAAATTGTTGGTTTTATTTATGTTATCGGAAATTGTTGGTTTTAAGTTAAAGATAATAGAGGATAGAATGTATGGTAAAAACAGGTAGCCCGAAGACACTTCCAGTCTAAAAAGAATGCTTTGTCCTTTGGATGGGTGTATTGCGGGTCACATAACTTCAGTGCCGCTGCTTGGGATGCCCAATTTCTAATTCACTCAGGACAAAGGCGGTTGGAGCTGTGAAGACAAATTCTGTGTTGGGTTCAAGACTTCACATCTGTAACTACGAGCTTGGTATCGTTTTCATTGTTCCACCATCAGCTGCAAACAGTAGTCCCAACCATAAGAGTACAAGTTTGGATGATATTATTGCTGTTTGTCGTGCCTGCCCCGAAATATAGACCCAGTGACTTTCCCATTTTCCCACCTAGGTGTGTTTTGTAATAGCTGGAGGTGTGTGCTACGGTAGTTCGTATTTTTGACGTCCAGGATCTTCACTCGAGCGCTCTTGTGCGAGTTGGAGCTTGAGGGGTGTTCACTGGTTCAGATTTTTGGAGTAGTATCGATGCTCTGGTTGGGCGATCCAGATCTGTCTGGTTTTCATTCGTGCGCTCCTTTCGGGTGAGAGTTTGAGGGGTGAACTTCTTCCAAATGTATGGTGATATCACAGCGGTTGGTAGGTGTTTTGGTCGGGTTTTGGATCTGCAGTGGGTGTCAGAAAGTAGAAGAACTTGGGTGTGTGAAAGAAGAAGATCATTGCAGCAGGGGAGAGGCAGTGGGTGTAAGAAAGAAGAAGAACTTGGGTCTTGGAGTTGCAGCAAGTGTGAGAAAGAAGAAGAACTTGGGGGTGTGAAAGAAGAAGAGGCGTAGGTGGAGGGTGTGAACTTGGGTCTTGGTGAGAAAGAAGAAGAACTTGGGTCTTGGCCTTTTCAACTTGTAAATTTTTAAAATTTCAACAAGTGTTAAACATGTTCTCGGCTTAACTTCAACTTGTAAATTTTCTTAAAATTTCAACAAGTATTAAACCAACTTTCCTTCAACATGACCTCGGCTTAACTTCAACTTGTAAATTTTTCTTAAAATTTCAACAAGTGTTAAACCGACTTTAGCATGTAAATTCCAACTTCCAAGCATTATTCTCCAACTCTCTGCCCCCTAATGTGAATCTAAGTTCCACTTAAGTTCACATTAAGTATATGGATATGATCTTGTCGCCAAGGTTTGATTCAAACAGAGACTGGCCGAGGTTATCAACTTCGGTCTCTGCTAACCTGACTGATATGTACTTAGTGCCATTCAAAGTTTTAATTCTGCCGATATAGCAAATCTAGGGGAATCCAACTTAGTTTAACTCTATTATATACAAGTATAATTCAACTCTGCCATATAATAAGTCTAAGTTATTTTGTACTTTTCGAATCTCTCTCGATGCATGTCATTTTCCTGTACCTTTAATTTCATGCTGTTAATGAAATTTTTCTTTGCTGATAAAAAAAAAAAAATATAGACCCAGTGACACACCAGCAACAAAACAGGCTATGAGAGAAGCATTGTCTGAACGTGAGAGAGAGAGATATCTATGGAAGCAGTTGCATCGGGATTTTTGATGGAAGAAGAAGAAGAGATTCCAGATGAAGAAGAGGAAGTATTCGAGGCAGCTGATTATGTCGCAAAGGAGCTGGAAGATGAGAAAGCTTATGCTGATATACTATGGAGCCAAAGTTGATTCATCTGGTCTTCTGATTAAATTGCTTGTTGAGAGGAAAGTAATAGATGGCTTGAAATGTTCATGTATGTACTTACTCCAGAGCTGTCATAGAGAAATGTAAAATCTGAAGAGAATGTTGTATTCTATATCTCTAGATTAGATTGGAGGGGATTGATGTATATACTCTTGGTTTTAGGATTTTAGATTTTAGAGGTGCCATTCGTTGGGGGGTTTGAAGGGTTGGTATACCAAAGCACTATTCTTTTCATTGGTTTGTGATTGTATTGGGGTTTGAGTAGGTCTTTAGATTTCCATTGTTTATATACTAGTGGCATGAACTGAAATAAAGAAAGAATGAGATTGCAAGAAAGTGTTGATCTATCTTCATTTTCAAGCTTGCCTTCAATTTTTATAAGTAGTGGCCTTGGAGATTCCTATTTGAAGTTGGTTACACCAGATTGATTGGAATATACTGTTCAAATCTTCAGTACTTGGGATCCTATGTGTTGGAGTTTTTTATATTTCTTCTCGAGCAATGTTAGGAACATAGAATAAATCACAAAATAATTTACTGAAAATGCAATAGATGGTTAGGGTTAAACTTAGTTATGATGGGTCAACATGCAAAATAAATTTCAATTTGTCAATACACTTTTTGTGATCTATTATGTATTTCTAATATATGTTCTTAGCATTAGTGTTTCTTATTTGAGCAACAAAAGTCATTTACTTCATTATTTGTTTCACTCCCTATTCATTCTTTCTTCCATATACCTCTTAAGTTTTGAAAATAACGGGATTTCAGGCAAGTAATTTAGGGCTCCCATTGAGCCGGTGTTAAGCTTAAAATCCTGTTAATTTGAGAATATTTTTGTCATTTCATTGTAATTTTTAACATGGTCATGGGCCAAGTTAACATATAAGAGCTTTTTGTATATTAACAATTAAAGTAAGAGAGGTCTGTATGTATAATGTATTGCTAGTTAGGAAAAAAAAACAAGATAATGTAATTTCAAAAATTAAAAATGAGATTTGCATATTTGTTAGAAACTTTAAGGGAAATTTGTATAGTTAATTCAAACAAGAATTAAAAGAAACATAAAATAATTGTCATCACAATGACCAATTAATTTGACTTGCCAAAGTTTCGCTACAATCATCGCTTAGACTTGTTATATATTAAATTCAATATAATAATTTCGTTTAAGAAAAAAGCATTTAAATTCACAATATTAAGTATTTCACAATGACATATATATATATATATATATATATATTTGCCAATTGGTGAGAGAATAATTACAAATATAAGGAACATTATATTTAAGGAGCATTTATTCATAAATTTCTCTTCATTACTTGTGTTTCACTTAGACTAAATTATTTTTTATATTCTAATAAGTCTTATGGGTGACATAGTTACTAAAATATCCATAATAATAATAATAATAATAAGGTGAAGCACACATTAATGTTCACATTGACAGTGTAAATGTTCCGTAATGTGAACCTTCACACAGTCAAATTTATTTATTTATTTTTATTTTATAAAATTATATATTGAAGTGAGATTTTATTTGATAAATTTCGTTAACTAGGTTTTAAAAATATAAATTTCATAAGAAAAAATATTTACAAAAAAATTATGAATTTTTAAAGTTTAATAGATATAAAGTATAAAATAATTCAAAATAATGCATACCAAGTTGCTAAGGATTGAAGAAATATTTGTAAAAATAAAATTATCTATAAAATACATTAAATATAATAATTAGAATTTGATAGATCAAATATTCAAATAATAAATTTTATTATAATATATATTATAGACTAATTGAGATACAAGTATTTTAAAGAGGAATTCTTAATAAATTCTCCTATATTTAACTGATTAATTGACCAATTAAAGTCGAATAATACTTGAGTGACCAAGTCCAACCACCACAACAAGAAGCAGTCCAACTCTCGTTATAAAAGAGAAATCAAGTTCAATAATACTTGAGTAACCCCCGGCCTGGGTCCCAGATGCAGTGATGACGTTTTAAAATAATTTTTTTCCTATCAAAAGAAAAAGAAAAAAATAATACTTGAGATACCAAGTCCAACCACTAAACAACAAACAGTACAACTCTCATGAGTTCAAAAAAAAATAGTACAACTCTCATTATAGAAGAGAACTACAGAAATAAATAAAGAATATTAAATTGGGTTTAACTTCGTGTAATGTTACGGATTATAAATAATTTATTAAATATTTTATTAAACCTCTTATATGGGTGTAAGATCTATACATATAAATTTTTGTACAGCATTACCAATGTGAGAAATTTGATAAAATATTTGGTAAATTATTTGGGATCCCTAACATTACTCTATTCATCCAATGTTATTGTTTGGTTTTATTTTTCAGGATTCACTTTTTAAAAAATTATTTTTTTTTGTTTTTTTGTATATATATATTTTTTGTTTTCGTTGATTTTTTTAATATTTTAAGTAATTTTCTTAATTTTTAAATACACCTAATATAAATACACCTAAAAGGTATAATATTTGTAAAAAAATCTTTAAAAAAATTACTAAATATCAAAAATATAAAAATTTAATACATTTTCGTACTCTTGTGTATTTATTAATTTTTTAAAATATTTTATTTTTTAAATGTATGTACATAAGGTACATCTAAAAAAATAAAAAAATTATTTAAAATTTAAAAAATATTCACTAAAAATAAAAAACATAAAAAATCAAAAAAATTCAATTTTTAAAAAATTAAATCCAAAAAATTGAAATCAAACCCAACATTTTCAGCCACCTACCTGCACCTTCCCTCATGTGATCCCCCTCCCCCGCTCAACGCCTCTCTGCTTGGCCTCCCTTTCCTTTCTACACCAACCATGACCATCGACCTCCCACTCCCCTTTCTCCGCCACCAACACTAAACCCCAAACCACCATCAAACCTAACACACAAATCATCACCACCAAAATCACAAGGTTAGAAAAAGAAAAAAAAACTAGAATAATGGAAGATTTGGATCTCAATAAAAATGCGTTTTATCAGTAAAAGGAAATTATATCAATAGGCCATAAATATTACAAATTCTAATCTAATTCAAACAATATGGGCTCAAATTCAAAACCCAATTTGACACCTTTAAAACCTGTTATGGTAGTTTATTTTTTATTTTTGTTTTTCTAGGTTTTTGGGGATTCTCATGATCTAGTAGAGGAGGTCGACGTTCATGGAGGTGGTGGTCGGTGGTGTTGGTTGAGTGGAGGTGGTAGTAATCGGCGGTGGTAAGTTCATTTTAATGAATAGAATTGAGCGAATTTACGTTTAAGTTTCGTCTTTTTGTGGCATCGTAGAAGTTTACCTACATACGGTGCATTGCACAGCGGAGCATATTCTATAATAGCAATGTTAGGTATCATGAAAAACCTTTCATGAAAATAATCATGAAAGTTTTGTGATCCTTGGATTAGACTTAGAATAAAGCACCACACGCTAATCAAAGTAATCTAAGGATCATAAATCTTTCATGATCATTTTCATGAGAAAATTTTCATTATCCCTAACTTTTCTCATTCTATAATGGGTTTGGCATCTCTCAATGAGAGAGCATTTGAGTTTGATAGGTCCATTTGGGATCAATTTTGGTGATTTGAATCATTCATGTAGAATTTGTCGAGTCTAATATTTGTGAAAAAAATCAAGATGATCGGATGTTGACAGTTATTTGTTTGAATCAAATTTATATAAGAAAAAATGAATGGTTATTCTTGAAATTATATTTGTCGTTCATTTTTTTAAAAATAAATATGATTTAAACATATAACTATCAATGTCTAATCACCTTGATTTTTTACATGAATATTTTTCTCAACGAGTTCGAAAATGTGAATGATTTGGAATACTAAAATCGGTTTCAAAATGGACCTACTAAATTTAAATGCTCTCTTAAGTTGAGATGACATTTTGAAAAAAAGTCAAATCTTTTTGTAATTATGACTTGTTACATATATAATTTCCCTTGATCTAATTATTTTATAATAAAAAATATTTAAAACTCACGATATTATGTTTTTTTATTTTATTTTATTCAATTAATCTGACAATGACCAATCCACCGAACTGGAATTTAAATTTGAGACTTTGGGTGACTATTGTCCGAGGGCACAATAGTCATGATTGTGCCTTTAGTGGGATTCACTTTGGATCCTGAGAGGGAGATTAATGATATGGACTTTGTGCCAGACAGATTTGGGCCGGACAGAGTTGTGCCGGACAGATTTGGGCCGGACAGAGTTGTGCCAGACAGAGTTGTGCCGGACAGATTTGGGCCGGACAGAGTTGTGCCGGACAGATTTGGGCCGGGCAGAGTTTGGACTGAGTGTGTGCCGCCGGACAGAGTTGTGCCGGACAGATTTGGGCCGGACAGAGTTGTGCCGGACAGATTTGGGCCGGACAGAGTTGTGCCGGACAGATTTGGGCCGGACAGAGTTGTGCCGGACAGATTTGGGCCGGACAGAGTTGTGCCGGACAGATTTGGGCCGGACAGAGTTGTGCCGGACAGATTTGGGCCGGACAGAGTTGTGCCGGACAGATTTGGGCCGGACAGAGTTGTGCCGGACAGATTTGGGCCGGACAGAGTTGTGCCGGACAGATTTGGGCCCATGGGTATGAAGCATGGCATGGCCGTGGTAGAGCAGCTCGGCTGCCGAGCTCCAGCTGCGAAGTCAGGCAGTTGAGATTAGGTGATGTTTAGCAAGGTCTATGCTGACAGATGGGATAGCAGAGCCACATGTCAGGAGATGACTGGGAGTGGGTAAGGGGCTCAGAAGGTATATAGGCATGTCTGCGCCCCCCATACGCGACACACGAACACTCTGTAAGGAATTTCTTACACTCAAACACTCTCTCCCTTCTCTCTATCCATCCTAAGGTGTGTGCTAATTTGATCGTCGGAGGGTTTTTCCGGCCACACACCGCCGGGTAGCTCACCGTTACTTGCTCGCAGGTGATCGGACATCGACGGAGCTCGGAAGAAAGGAGTACGGGCTTGCCGGAATATTTGCTCCCCGTACAGATCCTAACTTGATAATTTTAACCGTTCACTTTTCAGAATCCATCGAGTAGTACACCCTTCTAAAAAGCGAAGTTAATCGGACATTTGTGTCCTTTTGATTAGAACATATTTGTATTAAAAAAATAAAATAAACGGTAAGTATGATTTTGAGTGTTAATCTAAATACAAAATATGATCTAATCAAAAGATTGTTGATATCTGATTAAATTATTTTTTTGCAAATAAACTTTAGAAAGTGAACAACTCAAATCATCTAGATAAGATGTTAAATGAACCCCACCAGAAGAACATCAATGACAATTGTATAGCAACCGTTCCATTCCCTCAAATTTTTACATGGCAAACTTTTGCTACAATCATAATTTAGACTTGTTATATTTATAATTCATTCTAATAACTTTATAATAAGAAAGTTTTTAAAATCATGATATTATTTGTTTCATTATTCGACTAATCTCATGGTATGAGACAAACATGTATATTTATACAAATTCTTAGGTCATGATTACTAGATTTGTTCAGGAAGATTATAGGTACGGCCAAATTGAGTGATGAAATTACTAATAAACTGGTAATTGGAGATGTATAATAAATTGCATTTATTTATAGTGATATTAGTTAGTTATAATTAAATCTATAAAATTACATAAAAATTATTATTATATAAATATAACTTTATTAATTTTGTAGAGTAAAGATAATAATGTATTTTCACATTCAATCCCATTCCAATTCCATAGGGTTGGATTGTGGATTCTTTGGGAATTTGCCCCCCTCCCCCGCCCCCCCCCCAAAAAAAAAAGCTTTAGGGTTACAAACATGACTTAAAATACTAATCTTATTTTAAATTTTTGGGTAATTGTAAATATATTTTATGAGATTTATTAAAAATACGAATTGCCTCTATAATTTGAAAAATTATAAACACCTCTTTGTTAGAATTTTTTATTTAACAAAATAAACAAAAATAAATAAATTTTCTAATTGCTCTTTTATACAATAATAAAATTATTTAAATTTTTAATAGATGCAAATTTTTGACATCATCAAAATTATTAATTAACTTCATGATTTATTAATAAAAAAATGACCATTTGTTATGAAATTAGAAGTTTCAAGAGGCGAGATGCAATTTCCAGAACCATATAAGGCAATTCATATTTCAAGTAAATCTCAAAGGGTGTATTCATAATTTATCCTAAATTTTTAAAAAAAGAAAAAAAATATATTGGATGGTAGTTTCCTTGTCAGATCATCTTGATAGCATTAATGAAATATATATATCAAAAGGCGCTAAAAAATTTGTATTGTTATAGGTAGGCACCGTTTGGGAAGAAGTTGGTTGGGCTTTTTTGGCTATTTTAGCCACAAAAAACAAAATAGGCTATTTTAGCCATAACAAACAAAACATCACATCCAACCCATAATCATTACACTCTTCTCTCACAAAAAAAGCCAAAAAAGCCAAAAAGCCAAAAAGCCCTTCCCAAACCAAGCTTTTTAGCCCAGGCTAAAATAGCCAAAAAAGCCAAAAAGCCAACCCACTTCCCAAACGGAGGCGTAGTGTTTGGTTTCTTCTTTGCTAATTGCAAAGATCGCCCCTCCTTTCAAAAATACTTTAAGCCCTCACCATAATTAATTAAATTAGGAATGTTTGGTTAATGATTTATAGTTGTGTTTGATTATCACTCGTAGTGGTTGTTTTTATTTATAATTTAGTTATATATCACCACAATTTTTATATAGAATTTAATTTCCAAATAATGTGACAATGACAAAAATTATGTTCATATAACACTATTTGTTCTATTTGTATAGCACTACTACTATATAATTTTTCTATTTGTATAGCACTACTATTTGTTCTATAATGTGTTAGGTCTCTTAGTCTTGTCAATCCCGTAAACAAACATGTTTTATCGAGTTGTAAATTTCCTTAGTTTTTTGTCTTGTTCGCTCGAGCGAAGGAGTTCTCGCTCGAGCGAAAGCTACTTCTGTAAAAAACCTGAGAAGGACTATTGTACGCTCGAGCGCAGGTAGCGTGGCTCGAGCGAAGCCTCTTAAGAAAAACACGCGTATTTGGTTCCTCGCTCGAGTGAGAGAGTCTTCGCTCGAGCGAGCTTCGCCGCCCCTGTTTCTATAAGTACTTGTTTTAGTCCGAAACTAGGATTATGTTTTGGAGATCCACTTTAAGGTTTTTAGGGTTTTCTTTTGGGATTGTTTACTAGTTTTCCTTCATGATTTGATTGAGTATTAAACTCACGATTTGAGAAGCACACATCAAGGAGATTGATTGTTCATATTCAAGAGTGTTCTTCTTTGGTGGAATCCGGAGATTCAAGCGTGAAGTATCAAAGGAGTTTAATACTGTGCGTGGTTGTTGATTCGACAATAGAAGTTGTGGATTCAACTTCAATCTAATCAATTCTAAGACGAAGGTTGCAGTGAAAGATATACAGAAGATTTGAAGACAAATTGGAAGCGTTTGGGTAATTTGTTTGTTATCTTTGTAATCTTTCTTTCTTCAATGGTGGATTGATTAGTGGCGTTTCGTCCGTGATTTTTTGATCACAATTGAAGGTGTTTCAATTGTGATTTTTTCACGTAAAAATTGTTTGTGTCGATTTATTGTTTTTCGAAAACAACAATATAAATCACTTTCGTAAGTGCTTGATGATTTAGATTGTGATTTTTAATTGATTGGGAATTGGAATAATTAAATCTTAATCTAATCACGAATCACTTAGGTTTTTCAATGGAAAAAATATTCATATAATACTATTTGCTTTTTTGTTTTTGTTTTTGTTTTGTACATATACATCTAATATTGATTGAGAAATTTATTTGCAAATTTAATGATGTTTTTTTAAAAAAATTATAATTATAATTATAATAATGTATCTTTTATTATAATTTACATACAATAATTTTGCTATGAATAAAATAATTTTAATTTAGCGGTCAATTTTAAATATAAAATTTAATTGCCAACCCCCCTCCCCTCCCCCTCCTTCTAATTCCTGCGTCCGCCACGGACTAGTTGCCACATTTCAAAGAAAAAGAAAGGTTGCAACTTGTAGGCAAAGTCTTGGTGCAACTGGTGATGTGATCCCATCAAATAATTTTTTTCTTTCCCGGAGCTAATCAATCTTGGTTTCTCTTCTTTCACTCTAAGATTTAAATATGACCTAAAATACTAATCTTATTTTAAATTTCACTACTCTTTTTATACAATAATAAAATTTCTAACTGTCCCTTTACATAATAATAAAATTATTTGAATTTTTAATTGAAGAAAATTTTTTACATCATTAAAATTATTAATTGACTTGATGATTTATTAATAAAAATGGTTGTTTGTTATGAAATTAGAAACTTCAAGAGGCGAGATGCAATTTCCAGAACTATATAAAACAATTCGTATTTTAAGTAAATCTCAAAGGATATATTCGTAATTTATCCTAAATTTTTTTAAAAATAATATATATATATATATATATTGAATGGTAGTTTCCTTGTCAGATCATCTTGATAGCTTTATTTCGGTGGGTAGAAATGAAACAAATTCACAATAACTACTTGCAACGGCGGACCCAAGAGGACTAGAGGGGTTGTGGCAAGGTTTGGAAAATTTGTATTATTATAGGTAGTGTTTGGTTTCTTCTTTGCTACCTGCAAAGATAGGCCCTCCTTTTAGAAATACTTTCAGTGCTCACCGCAATTAATTATGTTAGAATAGTAGAGAGAGAGAAAATAATATGTACTGTATTGAATGTATTAATTGAATGATAGAAGGCCTATATATATAGGCTGAGAAATAGTATCCTACTAAAAATCTAACTATGAGAAAGAGTATCCCATAAGAGACCTAACTATGGTTATTCCTAAATATATCTAGGAAATCAATACCTAATATATCTAGAAATACCACATATACATTAACATCCCCCCTCAAACTCAAGGAGGATAAACATCTTGAGTTTGGAGAGAGAAACTAAAATATGAAATAAAACTAAATAAAATAAAAAGCAAATAGATTGCAAAATCCAAATCTGAACAGGAGCGCAAAGGCATTTGAAATAGATTAGAGGTCGGAACTAAAGTCGGGAGATAGTTTATGGTCGTGTCGGACCATTGTAAGAACTGACTGAAACTAATGCTACGACAATTTAAGGTTGTGCCGGACCAATGTAGAAATTGGCTAGAACTAATGCCAAGAGACAGTTTATGGTCGTGTCGGACCGTTATAGGAGCTAACCGGAATCAATGTCTGGATAGTTTAAAGGGATCTTGCCGGACTGATGTAGTAGCTAACCGGAATCAATGTCAAGACAGTGTGAAGGGGTCACGCCGGACCAATGTAGGAGCTAACCAGAATCAATGTCGGGACAGTTTGAAGGGGTCATGCTGGACCGATGTAGAGAACTGGATGTTGAACCAGCAAGCGTGGCACACACATAACTTATGACGTGGTACTGAACGATGATGGCAACAGATAACTGAGTGCGTCAGGAGACGGCTTGGATAGTGTGCCAGGGAATGAGTTTGGTGGTGCGCCAAAGGAAGCGGCTTGGATTGTGCGCCAGAGAGGGGCGGCTTGGGTTATGCGCCAGAGAGTGCGGCTTGGATTGTGCGCCAAAGGAGACGGCTTAAGCGGTTTGCATGGTGTATAACCATGTTCACCATGATATATGTATAATACCCCGCTCAAACTCAAATAGGTTTGAAGATAGAAACCAATTTGAGATTGACGTAGAGGGAAAGATAGAGTGGAGAAAAAAAAATGTATTGCGAGTAAAAAAGAAAAAAATATGATAGAGATATTTGAGGTAGAAATAAACCAACGAACAAAGGAAGAGATCACCACGAAACGATACTGACAAGAAAATATGACAACGGAATAGGTTGAGGTCCGGCGGGCGGGAGGCCAAGGCGAGGCTGCCGCCCGCCGATGAAGCGAAATTACTAGGTTTTTAACCTAACTCTGATACCATGTTAGAATAGTAGAGAGAGAGAAAATAATATGTATTGTATTGAATGATAGAAGGCCTATATATATAGGCTGAGAAAGAGTATCCTACTAGAAATCTAACTATGAGAAAGAGTATCTCATAAGAGACCTAACTATGGCTATTCCTAAATATATCTAGGAAATCAATACCTAATATATCTAGGAATACCACATATACATTAACAAATTAAATTAGGAATGTTTGGCCAATGATTTATAGTTGTGTTTGATTCACTCGTAGTGGTTGTTTTTATTTATAAATTTAGTTATATATCACCACAATTTTTATATAGAGTTTAATTTCAAAATAATGTGGCAATGACAAAAATTATGTTCATATAACACTATTTGTTCTGTTTGTATAGCATTATTACTATATAATTTTTCTATTTGTACAACACTACTACTTGTTCTATAATATGGAAAAAAAAATACCCATATAATACTGTTTGCTTTTTTGTTTTTGTTTTTGTTTTTGTTTTGTACATATATATCTAATATTGATTGAGAAATTTATTTGCAAATTCAATGATAAACCAAATCAAACCAAACCAAACCAAGTCTTAAGTCCTATCAAATAGAGTCAACTATATGAATCCTCTTCTCCACTCGACTTTATTAACGACAATTTGATTTGTCAAATTAAGGAGATTCATATCTTTATTTACTACACTCACCCATGCAAGGTTTTAAAAAGCAGCCGCAACTGTTATGTAACGCCGTTACGTAATGGTTGCGATAATTACCGCCACCCGTTACGGCCGCTATAGAGGTGTGATGGAAATTCACATATGTAACGGCCGCTTCGGTGTTATGTAATGGCCGTAACGGTCCGTTAGACACCGTGACACCTTTTTATAATATTCTGAATAGCTTCCTTTTCCCAAAAAAAAAAAAAAAAATTACAAAAAAGGAATAAATACAAGTGATCCAAGCCTAAAGAAAAAATGTTATACGAACTTTTTTTCTTTATATTATAATTCTTTCATTTAATAATTGTGAATATTTTTATTCAATTAGTTCAGGTATTGGTAAAAAATAATTTGTAGACATTTAAAATCAATTATTCTTAAAATCATAAACTATTAAATAAAATGTAAAAAATTCCTTTTGTAGTGATTTGAAAATATGAAATATGTTGGATCATACTTAAAAATTTACAAAAATTGATCAACATTTATTTTAAACCCCCATAAATGTGATTCTAAAAATAAATAAAAAAAATATGCGTATCGGTAAGTTTTCTTCAAATTATGTGAAAAATAAAAAAAAAATCACGGTTTCGTTACCGCAACCGTTACACTACGGCCTTTACACCCACAACCGCTACGGTATCACCGCTACCATTATGGTGACCGCAACTGTTTTTCAAAACCTTGCAGCCACGTCAATCTAGGTTTGCCCCTTCCCCTAACGCTTCCATCTACTGTCACTTTATCATATCTCTTCACTACTGCCTCTGTTGGTCTCCGTTGTATATGACCAAACTATCTCAATCTCTTCTCTCTCAACTTATCTTCTATCGATGCTACTCCTATCCATTCACGAATATACTCATTCCTAATTGTTACCCAAAAAGCAACCTAAGAGGGAGGTGAATTAGGTTTCTACAAATTAAAATTAATAATACCCCAATAAAATTAACTACTAGTACAGCAAATTATTAACAAGCACAATGATGAACTTAGCAGTAAATGATCAAGCAAAATAACAATGAAGTCTAACTAACATACAGGGTAAATTAAATGATTAGCACATGAGTATTAGATAGATATAGCAGTAGTAGGAAAGTAAAGAGATTAGAGAAGATGAGACAAACAGATTTATAGTGGTTTGGCTTCAACCAAGCCTACATCCACTCCTCAAGCTACACTTGAGATTTTCCACTATCTTCTAGCTTCACAAGGTGCTAGCAACCTTTTCACAGATGGAGCAATCCTCCACAGATTTTATACAAACTTTCTAAGTCAAGAACATTGGGTGTAACGCCCTTAAAAATAATACATAAAGCCCAACATTCTTGATATGTATTGATCTAAGAGAAGTAAATATCTTTCTATTCATCAGAGTAGTTCAACCAAAGGTATTACATGTTGACAACAAAAGTAAATGCCCTATGGGCTTACCACTTCCAAGCCAACACTTGGTCACAAGAAGAGGGTACTAACCCAAATACATATTAAGCCCCTCGCTTGAATTTACATGTAATACATCAAAAGATAACAAAACAACAAAAGAGTCTTTCAGCCTCTAGCCTCCCAAGCTATGTCTTTGGAGGTGACATACCATCTGTACCTGAAAATGATGTCCCATATAGGGTGAGCCACAGCCTAGTAGAAATATACTAAACCAACTATAAGCAATGACTAAAATAATAGCAATTGATAGATGGTCAACACTTATAACAAATTTATATCAAATTACAGTTCCATGACAATCATGTCCATGTTACATTTCACTTTCCTTTACTTATCAACTCGTTTCATAAACGCGGCACAGAACCTGGCCAGATAATTTAAATGAGATTACATCTCATATCAATAGTATTTCCATTTCAATTGGGATAACAACTCATATTAATCACTTCATACTTCACAATAGATACACATAATTGCTGTATCAATCTCAAATAAAACACTTCTATACTTCATATATGATATACAGATTTGCTATATCAATACTTCAATAGATACACTTATTTACTGTATCAATGGAGTACATCCTCTATCTCCTTCCAAACAATGTCCGGTTTAGGAGTCCATACCCTATCTTCCCTTAAACCGTGGAGTATATCCCCTATCTCCTCCCACACAACACAATGTATATGAACACATATCATATACAAGATTAATCAATACATAAATTTGATGTAGTATTCCAACCGCCATATTCGATGGTATATTCAATTGATTAGTTTTAGTTCGCCTAATCATCATGCATAGTCTACAACAATCAAAACTATCCTCCACCGATAGCCCAAAGCAGTTATTTCTAAATAGAAAATAAATGCATCAAACGGATATAATATCAACATTTTCATAGGTGAGTGATAAATTAATCCAACTACACCATTTAATCCCATAATTTTCCAATTTCATTATTCTCAACTCAATTTCACATTTCCCCAAATTAATTATACAAATTAATTATTCAATACAATTAGGGCCTTTTCTCCCTTTTTCCAACAATAGCCCTAAGGCTCATTTTTCACCCATAATCCATAAACAACCTCCATTTCAAGTCTATAACATAAATATGACTCAAACATAGAAAACCTCTCTTTTAGAAATTACACAACAAACCCTAACTTTCTCAATATCGCCCAACATTTCCAACTAATCAAAATGACCAAAATTAAAGACAAAACTCATAAGATGGAGTAGGGTATCCCTACCTCGAAATTAGAAGCTCAAAGGAGAAGATGACCAAAATCCAAAGCGCTCCAGATCCACAAATTTTCAGATTAAAATGAAGCTCACACCACTCTCTACATTTCTTACAAAAAACTTAGGGTAGGAACACTCAAGGACTAGATCAATCCCTAGAGAGAAGGTGTTTAGAGAGAGAGAGAGCTCGGATCTAGGGTTTTGAAATCAAAAGAGATGAAAAAAATGAGATGTTTACCCGCTGCTGTCTACTGATATAACACAGGCTCGTTCGAGCAAAGAAGTGGTTGCTCGAGCGACCAAACACAAAGAACCCTCGCTCGAGCGAAGAAAGTTTTGCTCGAGCCAACAATTCGAAGCTTCAGGTTAGCAACCCAGAAGCACGCTCGAGCGACAGAATGCTCGCTCGAAAGAAACTCAAAACATACACCTCGCTCGCTCGAGCGAAGGAAAGCTTACTCCAGCCAAGAAATGCAACTCTCAGGTCCAAACCTAGACGCAGACGCACGCTCGAGCGAAGAAACACTGGCTTGAGCCACCAGACACAAAACTCAACTCTCGCTCGAGCGAAGAAACCCTGGCTTGAGCGAAGGATCTAAAACGAAGAGCTCGCTCGAGCGACAAAGTCCTCGCTCGAGCGATGACACCAAAATCTGGGCAGCAACCATTTGTTTCAAAACTCACCAAACCTGTTACAAACCTATCCAACACATCCTATAACTCAAAGACAAAGTATTGAAGGATAAAAAAAAGATATAACAATAGCCAATACTACGGAACATAAGTCCGGAACACCGTACATAAAGGGGTAAAATTCGGGATCGCTATAACCTCCCCCCTTAAAGAATTTCATCCTCGAAATTAGGCACAAGTTTTCAAAAACAAGTTTTCCTCAATTTCCAACAATATTACATTTCAATATTCAATAACTTGGCCCATTACTGGTCATTCTATCTCTTACCAAGGGGCATTTCACAATATATTTTACAACATGCATTATCAACATGCATTTCCTTCAATTCCAACAATTTCCAATATACAAGATTCACAATTCCATGTCGTATTCAATGTTCATGATATATTTCCATTTCTACAACATATTCAACATATGCAATGTTATAATAAACTTCCATTTCAAGGCAAGTTTTACAATATTTCCATAAACCGGAATATATACAATGTTTTACAACTTAAGACATATTCAATACTCTTAAGGTTCATCAATACAACAAATATGCAACAAGTGCTCAAACATTCACAAATAGATCCAGATATTTCTCTCAGACCTCTAACTCACGTTCCCAAGTGGCTTCCTCTACCCCGTGATGTTTCTATAAAACTTTTACCAAGGGAATGGTCTTGCCTCGCAAGACTTGATCCCGCCTATCCAAGACCCGAACCGGTCTCTCCTTATACGAGGCATCCTCATCTACCTCTAAGTCGGTCCAATCCAATACATGCGATGGATCCGGCTCGTACTTCCGAAGCATACTAACATGAAACACGTCATGAACTCCGGACAACTGCAGCGGCAAAGCTAAACGATAAGCAACCTCGCCAATCCTCTCAAGGATCTCAAAAGGGCCAATAACCGAGGGGACAACTTCCCACTCTTACCAAATCTCATCAATCCCCGCCTAGGTGATATTTTCAGAAAAACGTGATCACCCATCTCAAATACTAAAGGCCTCCTCCTACGGTCGACATAACATTTCTGACGACTCTGGGCTGTAACTAGCCTCCTACGGATAAGCTCAACCTTCTCCGTCGTTTCCCGAACCAACTCCGGGCCCAACAAAGGTGCATCACCCACCTCAGCCCAACAAACTGGAGACCTACAAGGTCAGCCATACAAGGCCTCAAACGGTGCCATACCGATACTCGACTGAAAACTGTTGTTGTAGGAAAACTCCACCAAGGGCAAGTGCCTCTTCCACGACCCACTAAAGTTAAGAACACAACCTCAAAGCGTATCCTCAAGGATCTGAGTAGTATGCTCGGACTACCCGTCAATCTGAGGATGATAAGCCGTGCTAAAGGTCAATCTAGTACCCAAGGCACTCTACAAACTCTGCCACAATCTAGCAGTAAAGCGTGGATCTCTATTTGAGACGATCGACACTGGGACCCCGTGCAACCTCACTATGTCTCGAATATACAAGTCGGCAAGCTGATCTACCGAATCTCTCACACGCATAGGGATAAAGTGCGCCGACTTGTATATTCGGGACATACAACCACCCAAATAGCATCACTACCCCGCTGAGTCCTCGGAAGACCTACAACGAAGTCCATAGTGATATGCTCCCACTTCCACTCGGCAATAGGCAAGGGTTGTAACAAACCCGTTGACCCCTGATGTTCGGCCTTCACTTGCTGACAAGCAAGGCACTTAGACACAAACACCGCAACATCCCTCTTCATTCCTCGCCACCAAAACTGGCGACCCAAATCACGATACATCTTAGTGCCTCCCGGATGCACCACAAGGCGTGAATGGTGAAACTCTCGGAGTGCCTCCTCTCGGCAAGACTCCGGCACAAACAAACGGTCTCGGTATCTCACACTCAGGTCGGGATACACCGTCAAACCCTTCTCAACCTTCCCACTGGAGATTTTCTCTTGGAGGGATTCCACCTCAAGGTTAACTCTCTGTGCCTCTAACACTCGAGCCGCAAGTGTAGGCTAGGCAACAACAGAAAACAAGGCCGCAGCCTCAACGGATTCGCCCAGAAGCAAATCAAACTCGCCAAGTGCACCCAACATCTCCCACTCCCGGATGGCTATACTAGCTACATCACTAATGGATTTCCTGCTAAGGGCATCGGCCACAACATTGGCCTTCCCCGGATGGTAGTGTAACTCGAAGTCGTAATCCTCAATAAACTCCATCCACCTCCTCTGCCTTAAGTTTAAGTCCTTCTGTGTAAACAGATATTTCAGATTCTTATGATTTGAGAACACCTTGAATCTCTCACCATAAAGGTAGTGCCTCCAAATCTTCATGGCAAAGTTCACAGCTGCTAGCTCTAGGTCATGTGTAGGGTAATTCCTCTCGTGTATTTTCAACTGACGTGAGCCATAGGCCACCACTTTCCCCTCTTGCATCAACATACAACCCAAACCCTCTGGTGAGGCATCACAATAAACCGCATAACCCAACCCTCTCTCCGGAATAATCAAAACCGGAGCGGTGGTCAATCTAACTTTCAACTCCTGGAACAACTTTTCACAAGTCTCACTCCATACAAATTTGACCCCTTTCCGCGTCAATCTAGTCAACAGCGAAGCTAGCCTGGAGAAATCTTTTACAAACCGGCGGTAATACCCAGCTAATCCCATAAAACTGCGGATCTCAAAAACACTCTTAGGCTGTGCCCAATCCTGCACTGCCTTAATCTTGGATGTATCGACAGACACTCCTTCCTCGAAAACCACATGGCCTAAGAACTTGACCTCCCCTAGTCAGAACTCACACTTCTCAAATTTGGCATACAGCCTATGGGCTCTAAGCAACTCTAGCACCACTCTCAAGTGTTCCCCGTGCTCCTCCTCAGAAGGTGAATAAATCAGAATGTCGTCCACGAAGACGACTACAAAACGATCTAAGAATTCCCGGAATATCCGGTTCATCAAATCCATAAACACTACCGGTGCATTGGTGAGCCCAAAAGGCATCACCAAAAACTCATAATGGCCATACCGCGTACGGAATGCCGTCTTCGGAATATCTTCCTCCCTGACCCTCAACTGATGGTAACCCGATCTCAAGTCTATCTTAGAGAAACAACGGGAACCCTTCAACTGGTCAAACAAATCATCAATACGAGGCATAGGGTACTTATTCTTGACCGTAGCCCGATTCAATTTCCGGTAATCAATACGAAGCCTCAAGGCACCATCTTTCTTTTTAGCAAAGAGGGCCGGTGCTCTCCATGGCGAAACACTAGGGCGAATAAAGCCCTTATCCAGCAACTACTGGAGCTGAATCTTCAACTCACTCAACTCAGCTGGGGCAAAACGATAAGGTGCCATAGAAATCGGCGCCGTGCCGGGCACTAAATCAATAGAGAATTCAATCTCTCGGTGTGGTGGTAAGCTAACAAGGTCCTCAGGAAAGACATCTGAATACTTGCAAACCACTCTCGGCAATACAGTCTGGGTCTCGTCACACTCACCGCTCATAAAGCTAGCGAGAAGACCACTAAGCTCACTCCGCCCTCGCGGATCATACACCGGTGGCAACATCCTACCAACCCGATCCCCCAAGAAATGGAAACAATCCCCGCTCAAGGTATATAAAGTGACCCTCTGGCGATAACAATCGATAACAGTCCAGTATGACGATAGCCAGTCCATACCCAAAATAACATCAAAACTCGACATAGCCATAACTACAAAAGAAAATGGAAGTTGGCGGTCGGCGACCTCTATATCACGGCCCCAACATCCTTGTTTCAGAATCAATTCACCCCCAACAGGTGATACAACACATATAGGAGATGCTAACTGCGCCAACTCCAACCCCAAAACAGATGCAAATGCAGCAGATATAAAGGAATGGGATGCACCCGTATCAATTAACACATTGGCAACTGAGTTGCAAAACAAAAAGGTACCTCTCACAACTGATGGAGCTGGTACAAGATCCTGCGCAGTAACAGCATACACACACCCTGAAGGTCTCTGTTTTACCTGCTCACCCCTAGGAGAAAAAGACTGCTGTACAAACTCGGATGACGAAGCTCCCTAATTGGCCCTCCAGGCCTGAACTGACTATGCTGGCTGAAAACTCTGTGTCTGCCTTGAACCAGACGCACCCGATGTGGCACTCAACTTCGGGCAGAACCTCTTCAGGTACCCCACCTGACCACACTGATAACAAGACAGTGGTTGACCCCTGCCCTGACTCTAGCTCTGAGGTCGAGCTGAAGATGAAGCAGCTCTCTGACCTCCGCCCCTCTGTGGGCAAGCTGGAGACTTGTGGCCCAGCTGACCACATTTGTAACAAGTCACGTCTCCCTGGCTGCCTCTCCCAGAGCCTGCACTCGGTACTGGAAAGGTAGATCTAGCAAAACCACCCTGAGACTGCTGAGGGTTAGAACCCTTCTGTCTCCTGCCATTACCCTGGCCATCCTGACTCCTCTTGGAGTCCCTCAATCTCTCCTCCTCCTCCTCATGCATTATAATCTCCATATGGGCTGTAGCATCCACAAGACGCCCATACTCTCGGGTCATAGACCCTCCAACCCTCATCTTGAGCCCGTGCCTCAACTTCTTCTCAAATTCTAGACAACGACGTTCCTCAGACGCCACAAGCTCAGGTGCAAACCTGGATAAACTAGTAAATGAGGCCTCAAACTCGGCCACTGAAGAACTCAGCTGCCAGAACTGATCTCTCAACTTTTCCTTGACTGTGGGAGATAGAAACTTCTCCTGGAAAGCATCTACAAAGGCCTCCCAAGTGCCACCAATACGGCCCCTCATGATCTTCCACCACTGACCCGCATCCCTCTTTAGCTGGAAAGACGCCAAGGTCACTTTCAACACCCCGTCTTCGATGCCAAGCATCTCAAACGTCTTTGTTATCTGTTCCAGCCACTCATCAGCCTCAAGTGGCTCTTTCGGATCCCCCAAAAACTCATCCGGATTAGACCGGAAAAATTCCCTCTTCAGAAAGGAAGGTCCTGCATCAACAACCTGGGCCTGAACTGGATTCTCAGCTCTGAGAATGCCCATGGATTCCCTTAAAGCTCCTGCTATCTCGCAGGCTAAGGAACCCATGGCTTGCTGACCCACTGGCTCGGCCACATTGGCCTGACCAACGCCCTCCTGCTGCGCCGGAATATCATCCGGTAAAGGCATCTCCTGCCTACCACGCCTACCACGTCTACCTCTACTTCCTCGTCCTCGTCCTGACATCCTAATAAAGGTAACGAAGAACATTAGCACATTCACAAATGTGCCGAAGCTATAACACTCACGTCCTAATACATGGACAACCGTAATTCATTCCACGTAAGCACATAATCACATAAGCACTTACGAATGTCATTTTAGGATAACGATAGTCTCGAGGCGTTGCTAGAGTTCTAGTTAGAAACATCATTGATCAAGTGTTTTTCCAATAGGACTCCCAGAAACCCAAGGATTCAATCAACATCCTAGAAACTACATTCCATACCCATATAATCACGTAAACATGTTATCAAATAAACACATAATGTCATACATAAGTCTCTAAAAAGCAAGACAAATCCATTGTGGTACTAACCACTTCCCGCGTACCCAAAGTATTCGAACCCGATACGCTCTGATACCAAGTTGTAACGCCCTCAAAAATAATACATAAAGCCCAACATTCTTGACATGTATTGATATAAGAGAAGTAAACATCTTTCTATTCATCAGAGTAGTTCAAACAAAGGTATTACGTGTTGACAACAAAAGTAAATGCCCTATGGGCTTACCACTTTCCAAGCCAACACTTGGTCACAAGAAGAGGGTACTAACCCAAATACATATTAAGCCCCTCGCATGAATTTACATGTAATACATCCAAAGATAACAAAACAACAAAAGAGTCTTTCAGCCTCTAGCCTCCCAAGCTACGTCCTTGGAGGTGGCATACCATCTGTACCTGAAAATGATGTCCCATATAGGGTGAGCCACAACCCAGTAGAAACATACTAAACCAACTATAAGCAATGACTAAAATAATAGCAATTGATAGATGGTCAACACTTATAACAAATTTATATCACATTACAGTTCCATGACAATCATGTCCATGTTACATTTCACTTTCCTTTACTTATCTACTCGTTTCATAAACGTGGCACAGAACCTGGCCAGATAATTTAAATGAGATTACATCTCATATCAATAGTGCTTCCATTTCAATTGGGATAACAACTCATATTAATCACTTCATACTTCACAATAGATACACATAATTACTGTATCAATCTCAAATAAAACACTTCCATACTTCAAATATGATATACAGATTTGCTATAT
The DNA here is from genome assembly GCF_004153795.1 of Camellia sinensis. Classification (NCBI taxonomy): domain Eukaryota; kingdom Viridiplantae; phylum Streptophyta; class Magnoliopsida; order Ericales; family Theaceae; genus Camellia; species Camellia sinensis. Next base: position 997,499 of record NW_021028977.1, read on the forward strand.
CAATACTTCAATAGATACACTTATTTGCTGTATCAATGAAGTACATCCCCTATCTCCTCCCAAACAATGTCCGGTTTAGGAGTCCATCCCCTATCTTCCCTTAAACCGTGGAGTACATTCCTTATCTCCTCCCACACAACACAATGTATATGAACACATATCATATACAAGATTAATCAATACATAAATTTGATGTATTATTCCAACCGCCATATTCGATGGCATATTCAATTGATTAGTTTTAGTTCGCCTAATCATCATGCATAGTCTACAACAATCAAAACTATCCTCCACCGATAGCCCAAAGCAGTTATTTGTAAACAGAAAATAAATGCATCAAACGGATATAATATCAACATTTTCATAGGTGAGTGATAAATTAATCCAACTAAACCATTTAATCCCATAATTTTCCAATTTCATTATTCTCAACTCAATTTCACATTTTCCCAAATTAATTATTCAATACAATTAGGGTATTTTCCCCCTTTTTCCAACAATAGCCCTAAGGCTCATTTTTCACCCATAATCCATAAACAACCTCCATTTCAAGTCTATAACATAAATATGACTCAAACATGGAAAACCCCTCTTTTAGAAATTACACAACAAACCCTAACTTTCTCAATATCACCCAACGTTACCAACTAATCAAAATGGCAAAATTAAAGACAAAACTCATAAGATGAAGTAGGGTATCCCTACCTCGAAATTAGAAGCTCAAAGGAGAAGATGACCAAAATCCAAAGTGCTCTAGATCCATAAATTTTCAGATTAAAACGAAGCTCACACCACCTTCTACCTTTCTTACAAAGAACTTAGGATATGAACACTCACGAACTAGATCAATCCCTAGAAAGAAGGTGTTTAGAGAGAGAGAGAGCTCGGATCTAGGGTTTTGAAATCAAAAGAGATGAAAAAAATGAGGTGTTTACCCGCTTCTGTCTACTGATATAACACAGGCTCACTCGAGTGAAGAAGTGGTCGCTCGAGCGACTAGACACAAAGAACCCTCACTCGAGCGAAGAAAGTTTCGCTCGAGCTAACAATTCGAAGCTTCAGGTCTGCAACCCAGAATCACACTCAAGCGACAGAATGCTCGCTCGAGCGAAGAAACTCAAAACATACACCTCGCTCGCTCGACCAAAGAAAAGCTCGCTCAAGCCAAGAAATGCAACTCTCAGGTCCAAACCCAGATGCAGACGCACGCTAAAGCGAAGAAACACTGGCTCGAGCCACCAGACACAAAACTCAACTCTCACTCAAGCGAAGAAACCCTAACTTGAGCGAAGGATCTAAAACAAAGAGCTCGCTCGAGCGACAAAGTCCTCGCTCGAGCGAAGACACCAAAATCTGGGCAGCAACCATTTGTTTCAAAACTCACCAAACCTGTTACAAACCTGACCAACACATCCTATAACTCAAAGACAAAGTATTGAATGACAGAAACAAGATATAACAACAGCCAATACTACGGAACATAAGTCCGAAACACTGTACATAAAGGGGTAAAACCCGAGATCGCTATACTGGGGGTGTTTGTTGGAGCTTTTTAGAGTCAACTTATAGCTTCTGGCTTTTGAAAAGTTATTTTGGACTGTTTGGTTAAACTTATTTCAAACAGCTTCTGATTCTAACAACTTATTTTAAGTCAAAAAAGCTGATTCTGAGAAGTTGCTCACTTCTTACTTCTGATTATCAGCTTCTGCTGTGAACATGTTAATTCACGGTTATACTCTTAGATTTTTTTATTTTTTATTTTTAAAAAAATAGAAAATGACCAAAATGGATTATAGAATATTATTATTATTTTTTATGAGAAATGTAGACAAATTGTGAATAACAAAAAATAAAAGTTAATTGAAAAAGCTACTTTACAGCTTATTTAACAAACACTACTCAGCAACTTAAATCTATAATCCAACTGCTACACTAAACAGATTAACGGCTTCTGATTAAAATCATAATCTATAATCTGTTAATCTATAATCTGTTAAGTTATAATCTATAATCTACTTTAACAGCTACACCAAACAGGAACACTGAGTGTACTACACTCTTACAAGGTTGAAAAGAAGGTGTTTTTGCTTTCACAGAAAGTTACAATAATTATCTCTCAAAGATAGATATAAAAATGAAGCTCTGGTTTTAATGTAAACCTCACACAGGAAAGATGAGCTTGATGCTATAAGGCTCAGTGTATAATTTCCAAGAGAATATGTAAACAAAAATTGAAGAACACTTCTCAGAGAATTTTTCAGAGAATAGATGTGAGTGATTATAGATCAAAGAATATTTTCTGATTTTTTTTGTCACTTGTTTACATTAGAGGCTTTGGTATATATAATGAAACTTATAGCCGTTTATAGCCGTTGTATTCATTTGAATTTATAGCCGTTTATAGCCGTTGTACTCCATCATTACTAATTTGAATATCTTCCACTCCATCATTACAAATTTGAATATCTTCCACTTGAACCTTTTGAACCTTTCGGCCTGCTGCTGTGCTGGGCTATTTGAACCTTTATTTTGGGCTGTTTAAACTCCTGATTTAATCAAATATTAAATACATTCTAGCAACATTTAGGATAAAGGTTTAAGTGAGAAATAATGGGACAAAATAAATTTTGATTCTATTTTTCTCTTTCAAATAAATTAAAACATAATTAAATAAATCATCAAAATAAATAAGTCTAACATGTCTTTTATAGTTAGTATCCTTATCTCAGCAACACTCATCTTATTTATATGTTGTTTCTTAGTTGCCCGACATTCCGTCCCATACAACATCTATGGTCTAATAGTCATTTTATAAAACTTTCCTTTTAGTCTAATGGGTACTTGTTTATCACACAGTAACCCAGACACACTCCCCCACTTAAGCCACACTACTTTAATTTTATAGGTCACATCCGCTCCAATCTCCCTAACCGTTATGATAATCGATCCTAAATAACGAAAATGTTCACTCTTAGGTAGTTCTTGTCTCTCCAGCTGGCGATCTAATAGTGGTCATCACACTTTCATACATGTCACTAATCACATTAATATACCCTTTTGTCACCCCTTTCTTCTTTAACACCCACCCGATTATATCCCGAGACACTCTATCATATGCTTTCTCAAGATCGATATGCTTTCTCAAGATCGATAAAAATCATATGAATGTCTCTTTTCTTTTCTCTATGCTTTTCTATTACTCTCCTCAAAAGATAGATCACTTCCATTGTTGACCTACCCTGCATAAATCCAAATTGATTCTTTGACACCTCTGTTATATCTCGCAATCGAAGTTTCATCATTCTCTCCCACACTTTCATTATATGACACCTCAGCTTGATTCTTCTATAGTTATTGCAATTTTGGACATCTCATTTATTCTTATAGATTGGCACTAAAATACTCTTCCTCCACTCCTCTGGCATTTTCCTAGTCAACAAAATCTTGTTAAATAGCCTAGTCAACCAAGCAACCCCTTTTTTACCTAAACATTTCCAAGCTTCAATAAGAATATCATCAAGTTCTAAAGATTTGTTTGATTTCATCTTCTTAAGTGCAATCTCCACTTCAAAATTTCTAATCTTGTGATAGAACCTGTAATCTTGATTTTCCTTATTGCTGACTACTTCCTTCCCTTTTGACTTTCCTCCATGTTCCCCATTTAACAACTTCTTAAAGTAGTTCTTCCACCTCTCCTTAATCTCTTCATTCTTCACCAACACCTTGGAGTCCCCACTCTTGATGCACTTAACCTGATTGAAATCTCTTATTTTCCTCCCTCTTATCTTGGCGAGTTTATATATTCTCTTATCTCCCTCCTTACTATCTAGTCTAGTGTATAGGTCATCATAGGCTTTCAACTTAGCCTCTTTCACTACTTTTTTGACCTTCTTATTAGTCAATCTGTAACTCTTAAGGTTTTCTCAATTCTATCATTCTGTCACTTTTTAAAGCACTCTTTTTTCGTCTTTATTACTGCTTGAACCGTCTTCCTTCACCACCAAGTTTCCTTAGAGTTGAACCCTTTTCCTTTCGACTCTCCATGGACTTCTCTTGATATTCTTCTCATACAGTTGGCCATCGAGTTCCACATAATGTTAGTGTTAGGTTTTTATTCTTGGCAATCCCGTTTGACAAAACTCCTTTCAGTTGTACTTATTTTCGCACTTTTTATTTCAGTAAGACTATGAGTTTTTAGTTGTGAATCCAACCCGAATTGTGCCTTGCAAAGAAGTTTGTGATGTTAATGCTTTCAAGATTACCACTTCGCTGATTATGACGGGGATTGAGCTGCCCGGTCAGCTCGCGGGGGTCCAAGGGGCAGCGCCACGGCGGGGTTGAGGGGTAGCGCCCCCGAAGCAAAATGAAAAATTGCATTCGAAGTTGCATGTCCTCCCTTGCTCGCTCCAGCAAAGGAGCCCTCGCTCGAACGAAGAACTGCGTCTGCATAAAGACCTGAAAGAGTTGTTTGTTCGCTCGAGCGAAGGATGCGTGGCTCGAGCGAAGGCGCTTATGGAAATCACGTGAGATAAGCTTCTCACTCGAGCGAGCTTCGCAGTCCCAGATTTCTATAAGTATCTGTTTTAGTCCAAAACTAGGATTACTTCTTCAGATCTTCTTTTTGGATATTAAGGTTTATATTTGGGGATATTTTGCTAGTTTTCTTTAATGTTTTGATTGAGTATTCAACTCATGGTTTAAAGAGTATACATCAAAGGATTATTTGTTTGTTCTACACAAAGAGAGAGTTGTTCTTCGGTGGATTCTGAAGCATTCGAGCCTGAAGCTTTGGTGGATTCCGGAGTGGCTCATCGTCAAGACAATCCCGAGGTGAAGACGGGGTTGGAAGAGGCACATAGAGGTTGCTTCAAAGGCGTGGATTCACTAGGTAATTGAGAGTATACCTGTGTAATTCTTTTATATCTTCTTAGTGGATTGTTTTGTGGCTGTTGCCCGTGATTGTTTATCATAATTGGAGGTGCTCTAATTGTGGTTTTTTCCACGTAAAATCGGTGTGTCGATTTGTCTTGAATGCTTGATTGGGATTGTTATTTATTGCTTAAAATTGGTATATAATCACAAATTAATATCTAGGGAATTTCTAGATTTTTCAGTTAGCATCATCTTCCAAGTCCCAAGTACCTTCTATATCCATTCTATTCTTAAATATTTCTAGTTTATCCCCTTTTAGGTCCCACTATCTTGTCCTACGACGCCCACTATCTTTAATAGTTTGGTATTTACAAATTTAATGATGTTTTTTACAAAAATTATAATTATAATAATGTATCCTTTATTATAATTTACATACAACATTTTTGCCATAAATAAAATAATTTTAATTTAGCGGTCAATTTTAAATATAAAATTTAATTGCCACCCCCTCCTCCCTCATTCTAATTCCTGTGCCTGCCGTTGACTACATGTGACATTTCAAAGAAAAGGAAAGGTTGCAACTTGCAAGCAAAGTCATGGTGCAACTGGTGATGTGATCTTATCAAATAATTGTTTTCTTTCCAGGAGCAAATCAATCTCGGTTTCTCTTTTTTCACTCTACGATCTATGTCCTTCATGTTCCTAATCTCTGTTTCTACCTCTGCAACCAAAAGAAAAAACAACATGGTTGCCGCCTTGGTTGGAGGAGCATTTCTGTCTTCCACCTTTTAAGTGCTGTTTGACCGTTTGGCTTCTCACGAGTTCGTCAACTTTTTCCGTGCTCAAAAGCATGATGATAAACTCCTCAAGAAGCTCAAGTTAACATTGCTGGCACTTAATGTTGTGCTCGATGATGCAGAGGACAACCAGATGATTTACTCGATGAGATTGCTACCGAAGCTTTGCGATGCAATTCTGAAGCTGAGGTACGAAGCCCTACCTTGACTTCTTCCTCTAATTCATTTGATGCAGATATAGTGTCCAAGATAGAGGAGATCAGTGATATATTAGAATATTTGCGAAAGAAAAAGATGTCCTCGGTTTGAGAGAAGTTACTGGGCAAAAATGGTATCACAGATTGCCAACAACTTCTTTGGTTGATGAATCTGGTGTTTGTGGAAGGGATAATGACAAGAAGGATGTAATTAAGTTGCTGCTGTGGGATGAGGCAAATGGTGGTAATCAAAAGATGGATGTGATTGCGATAGTGGGGATGGGTGGGGTTGGCAAGACCACCCTTGCCCAATTATTATGCAATGATGGCAGAGTGGATGATCACTTTGATATGAAAGCATGGGTTTGTGTCTCTGATGAATTCGATGTTGTAAGGGTTACAAGAACAATTCTTGAGGCAGTGACTCCACAGGGTTCTGATACAATGGACCTCAGTAAAAAGGACCTTAATCAACTTCAAATCAAGCTCAAGGAATGCTTGAGTGGGAAGAAATTTCTTTTCATTCTAGACGATGTTTGGAATGAGAACTATGATAACTGGGATATCTTGAGGAGTCCTTTTGGATATGGAGGACATGGGAGCAGGGTCATTGTTACAACGCACAATGAGAGCGTTTCATCTATTATGCAAACAGTTCTTATTCATCGTTTGTAGCAATTATCGGATGAAGATTGCTGGAAATTGTTTGCCAAACATGCATTTGAGAAGGGAGATTGTGTGCACATCCAAACCTTAAAAGGATTGGTAAAGAGATTGTGAAAAAGTGTAAAGGTTCGCCTTTAGCAACAAAAACATTAGCCGGTCTTTGCGCTCTAAACGAGATGTTGAGGATTGGAATAATATATTGAAAAGTGGAATATGGGATTTGCCAAAGGAGAAAAGCAATATTCTTCCAGCCTTAAAATTGAGCTATCATTACCTCTCTTCACATTTAAAGAGATGCCTTGCTTATTGTTCTATATCTCCTAAAGATTATGAATTTCAAATGGAGAGATTAGTCCTAATGTGGATGGCTGAAGGTTTTGTTGAGCAACCTAGAAGTAATAAAACGAGGGAAGAGGTAGGTTATGAGTGCTTCTATGAATTGCAATCAAGGACATTTTTTCAACAATCAAATGCCAATAAATATTGTTTTGTCATGCATGATCTTGTTAATGATTTTGCTTAAGCTGTGTCTAGAGATTTCTGTTATATGTTAGAGGACGACAACACACATCATATTTCTGAAAGGGTACATCATGTCTCATGTGTTAGAGGCAAATTTGATGGCTTTGAAAAATACAAGCTAATTAATGATGCTAAGTTTTTAAGGACTTTTCTAACACTATATCCTGCAGACTATTCTTATTTGTGGTTGAGCAAAATGGTTTTGGAAGATATTTTACTGAAACTAACATGCTTACGGGTGTTGTCTTTGCCACGTTATAAGATTATGGAATTGCCTCATTCAATTGGAAATTTACTACATCTACGGTATTTGGATCTTTCTTACACAAAAATCAAACAATTGCCTGAATCAGTATGTACCATGTATAATTTAGAAACATTACCGCTATATAATTGTCGTCAGCTAACTACCTTGCCGATAAATCTTCGAAAACTAATTCAGTTGTGCCATCTTGATATTACTGGAACTAATTTACAGGAGATGCTAAAGCAAATGAGTCAATTGAAAGGCCTCCAAGTTTTAACTGCCTTTGTGGTGGGCAAGTCCAATGGGTTAGGTATTGAAGAGTTGAAGGAGTTTTGTCATCTTCAAAGAAGGCTCTCCATTTCAAGTTTGCAAAATGTAACTAATGGCATAGGTGCAATGGAGGCAAAATTGGAGGAGAAAATGTACCTTAAAACATTGGTACTCAAATGGAGTGGTACTACCAATGATTCACAGAATGAAAGAGATGTTCTCGACAAGCTACAACCGCATTCAAACTTGAAATGCCGTAAGATTAATAACTTTGGTGGCACAAGATTTCCAGATTGGTTGGGAAATAAATCATTTTGTAATGTAGTGCATTTCTCTTGACAATTGTGAGTATTGCTTTTCCTTGCCACCATTTGGTCAGTTGCCCTCTTTGAAAGACCTTGAAATTTCAAGGATGCAAAGAATAACAAAGGTAGGCCATGAATTCTATGGAGACAGTTCTTTAAGCAAACCATTTCAATCTCTAGAGACTCTTAGATTTAAAAAAGTGTTGGAGTGGGTGGACTGGTATATATTAGAATCAGGAGAGTTCTCTAAGTTTAAAGAGCTTGAGGTAATCAAATGTCCAAAGCTGATTGGAGGCTTACCCAAACACATTCCATCTTGTGTGAGACTTGAGATTCGGGAATGCTCAAGACTTATGGCCCAATTTTCGAATATTTGTGGCGCAGGCACAAGTGAATTAGTATTGAAAGGATGTGATGGGGTAGAATGGGGGTGTTGAGGTTTGTCTTCCCTTACAAAATTGAAGATTTCATAAATGCCTACTTTAGAGGAATTGACAGCCGAGCTGTGCACTTTAACAAATCTGAAGGAGTTGAAGGTATCGAGTCAAGCCTATTGTCATTCCCAGATACAGGGTTACCGCCCATGCTTACATGCCTTTCAATCAGCCATTGTGAAGTTCTACATTCTTTGCCGGAGGTAATGATGCTATTCAACAATTGCCTTCAACCTTTGAAACAACTTCCTGTTAAGAGGTGTTTGGAACTAGTTTTCCCCAGTTCCAAGGAGATGGAGAACTGCTACAGATCCTTTGAAACTTTGTCCTTATCATGCTGTAATGCTCTCAAACCCATGTGGCTTGGATTCTTTCCAAAGCTTCGATCTTTACAAATCCAGCTTTGCACAAATTTCGAGAGTCTTACAGATCTAGACATGCTTGGGCTCCAAAATTTGACATCTCTCGAGTCACTTTTCTTGAATGGGTTCTCTAATATGATGTCTTTTCCCTGAGGAGGACTACCAAGACTCAATCTGAAGGAATGCATACCCTCTTCCCATCTCTTCAATCACTAGAATTATATGGTTATCCAGAAATTGAGTCTTTTCTGGAAGATGGGCTTCCCTCCAGCTTATATTCACTTGAAATCCAAAATTGCAGCAAACTTACCGCTCGCTAAAGAGAATGGGATTTGCAAAGGCTCCCTTCTCTTAAACACTTCACATTAGCAGGTAATAGATATGTCAAAGAGTGGGGGGAGTCCTTTCCGAAAGATGGGGTGGAGTCCTTTCCAGGGGAGGGGTTGTTACCATCGACTCTTACGTCACTCCGCATTGAATATCTACCAAATCTCAAATCATTGAACAACAGGGGCCTTCAACTTCTTGGCTCTCTCAAATACATGAAGATTGTGAAATGCCTCTAGCTCCAATCCTTGCTCGAAGAGGGGTTTCCCACCTCTCTCTTTATGCTGGAATTCTTTGGCTTTCCAATGCTAAAACATCGTTACCTCAAAGGGGAAGGACAAGACTGGCATAAGATTGCTTGTGTCCCTGTTATACACATGGATGGTGAAGTGATCTTTGAGCAAATCACTCTTCGTCCAACAATGGATTCTGAACCTTATACACTGTACGTACTTCCACATTCATTTTACAAGCTAAGAGCATCTCCAACGGTAGTAGGCATTTTACCTATCTAAATATTACTATAAAGTATATATTTTATTTTGCCTATCAACTGTTTTATGTTTTTACTCTAACCATGCTCTTTATTTTAGCTATTTATCCAAATACTATTAATTTTATAGAATGTCACGTCAACAACAAAGATGGAGGGAAATGATCCTAATGATTGAATACATTTTGCCTAGCGTTGAAGGCTAGCTACATGTAGCTAGTGAATATGAGTTGAGCCAAAATGCCTAATCATATGCCTAGTGCATTGGAATTGAAAAAAGTGAATCACACTAGGCATTTTAACTAACAAGTATTATATGCCTGGTGCATTGGAGATGCTCTAATAGTTCTATTTTATTTTTGTATTTTTGTATGTCTATATTGATCATAAGGTTGGTTTTGAGTAATGATATACAAATAATAATATTAATAATGATGTGGATTATTGTGGTTGCTTCATGTTGAATCAAAACATCCATTATTGTCTTCATAATTTCATAAATGTCAGTAACACAGCGCAGGGCCAGCTTTCGGCTTTTCTTGGGCCCAAAAAGCTTCTAACATGGGCTTTTTATGAGGGATTCTATTTACACTAAAAAAATCATTAAGTACTCTCAATTTTTCAGTACACTCTGTTTAATTATTTAGCATTTTATGTTACTCTCAGTACACCCTATAATTGTTCCCAAATTACCCTTCAAGGTACACCCAAATAAGAACGAAGTCACCATGTTCGGACTTACAATGCCAAACAATATTGTTTGGTTCAGACTTTTAGATCCAAATATGTGTTCAAATCTGAACATGTTGATTTTGTTCGGATCTGAAAGTCCGAACAGTGATGACGTTAAACAAACTGAATATTTATTTTTACGTAAAAAAAATACAAAAATAAAGAATTTTGCTTTTTTTTTTTTTTTTTTTTGATTATCTATACTAAAAGCCAAACTATAGAGCTTCATCAAGCACACAAGACACCAAAGCAGGTGGGACATTTTCAAACCAAACAGATGACCTAACACCACACCCTGCCATTCGGGCCAAACCATGAGCACTCTAGCTCCTAGTACGCGCAATGTGAGAGATGTGAAAACTGTAGAAAGAGCACTTCTTTGCAAAGGCCTCCTGCACAATATGCCCAAACCGCGATAGCAAATAAGCACCATCCCGAATAGCATTAACAATAGTAATTATAATTTGATATTTATGTAAATACTTATCTCTTTTTTGATGGGTTGTTTCAAAAAATAGTTTTCATTATTGTTCTCATCCATTGTTTGATTTTGTTTAAACTTTCTTCTATTTGCAAGGATAAGAAACATTGATATTGATGATAATGGTGAGTTTTGGTGTGGTGGTTTAGAGTTTTAGAGTGAAGAAGAAGAAGAAGAAGAAGAAGAAAAGAAAACAATTGAAACTTAGGGAAGAAGATGAAGAAGAGGTATATGCGATTAGGGTATATCATGAGAAAAAAATAATATTTTATTTTAGAGTTTAATATGTGTTGTTCTTATTAGTAAATTTACATTAGGGTATAATAAGAATTAAAATTTCAAAATTTTAATTGGGTGTACTTAAACGATTTTTTGGGTGTAAATAGAATCCCCCAGCCTTTTATACATTAAAAAAAAAAAAAATCCAAACTGGGCTTCTAATATGGACTGCTTTTTAAAACTTTTTTTTTTTTTTTTTTTTTTTTTTTTTTGGTTGCAAAATCAAACCGGATTGTAATTTAAATTTTATTTAAAAATTTTAAACTTCCATATTCTTGAGTATAAAACTCAAATTATTAGTTGTAAAATAACTAATCGAACTTGCAAAATTCAACTTATCAACCAAATTCATTCAATCAGTTTGATGACATTGTTGACTGAAGGTAAGATTTAATCAATTTCAATTTTAAAAAGCTTATTTTCCCATAAACAATTATAATAGGTATAGTCAATAGCATTCTATGCATAATCTTTATATTTGGGAATTTCAAATAATTACCATATCAATAAGTTTTTTTGTTTACTTTTTAGGGCCTTTTTTTGGTGAGCAAGTATAATAGTTGATAGCTTTCAGGGGCCCTTTTTTCAATTAAATTTCGAAGGCCCAAAGCAGACGCTTCCTCGGCTTTGCCTCAAAGCCGACGCTGAAACATCTTTCTTGATGTATTTTATGTTTGCAAATCATTTAATTAGGAACACACATAATTATCCCAAACATTTTAATTTTTTTATTTTCCAGAAAGGAACTTGTATAGTTCAAGAATTTATGATTCTTCATTTGATGAATATGTTTCTTATTTGTGTTTGAAGTTCAGTACTTCTAATGGTTAATGGTTTGCACAATTCTTGTTATGCCTGCAAGTTGAATTCTTCCTTGTTAGAAACTTGTTTAAAGGACTATTGATGAAAACCAAAACCTCCTCTGCCTTCTTATTTTTTTGGTAAAAAGTACTGCAAGTTTGCATAAATTTCATTGTGAGTGCATTTTACGTGGTGCTGTGTTTGTGCATTTGGCCAAGCTTGTGTTCTGCCATGTTACATCAGTGCTTGATTTCTTACATTTTTTAGCTTTATCATTTTCCTAAGCTTTTATTTTTTATTTATAAATTATTATTTTTTTATTACTTCATATTTCACTAATTTAGAAGTTAAAGTTAATTTTACCAAGTTGCTAATCTATTGTACATCATTCTTTCCAACTCTCAATCATTTTCTCTCTAGTCAATGAACACATGGTTTGGTCTTCTTGCACGGCTTTTAAACAACTATCAATCTTGGATGTCAAAAAATGTCCAGGATGGAGCAATGGCAAATCATTCGGGAAAGTCTAAGATGTTGATGATCTTTTACCATGATGTTGAAGTAAATGTGTAACCTTCTCGGCTTCAACTTTCAACTTTTACAGGTAACTTTTTACATTAGTTTGCTGGTCATATAGAGTTCTCTTATTGCAAAAATTGGAACTGAAGCCCTCAGAATTGTTTTTGTCATTCCAAGATTTTCAATTAAAACAATTCTGATGATGCAACGTGTAGGAATCGAAGTTGGATAAAAAAGATTGACATAAAGCTCTATAATGAAGTTCTGCTTTTTAACTTAGAAGACCAATCCAATTTTTGAGTCTTGGAGTTTAACATATTTTGTGGAGATTCTTCTTTTTGTTTTTTGGTTCCAGCTATTGGATTGATGAACATATTTGAATGTCAATGTTCTACATTAGAAACATGTTTTTATGTGACTCAGTTATGTTCTTGTCATAATCGGCTAAAAATTTGTTTTATGTAATGCCCTTATTTTTAAGAAAATGTGTATAATTTGGTTCCTTTTCTAAGAAAAGTGTACTTGTTTTTCATTTAATATTTTTCTTTTCCATATAGACAACCATATTACAAATACAGGAATTTGTGTTATTATTCTTTCTAGTTTTACTGGCACTTTGTGCATTAGTTTGCTAGTCTTATAGAGTCAACACATTCATCAATTTCTTGTTGCTTGCACTCAAGATGCGACACTATAGACACCCCATTTTTGACTGTCCTCAAGACTCGGACGTCACCGTTTGAGTACTCGGTGATCATCCATGTTTGTGTTCGTTTTGAGTTCCCGGAGGTCTCGGCTGCGCGCCTTACCTCAGGATCTCTCAACTCGACTGTATTGCGTTTGGTTTTGCATCAAACACTTGTGTTTTTTTCCTTTGAAGGGCAGGGAGTGGCTTGTTGGCCATCCCCACACCTCACCGGCCTTCCCCATACATCACCGGCCATGGCTTGAGGCCACCGGCTTCTTTTTCTTTCCACCGGCCATTAGTGATGGCCGGTCGACTATTTGGATGGTCGACCGGCACTCTGTTTGGCCGATGGCCTCATTTTCTGGCCGATACCACCGTTTTGCCTTTTCCAGGCATAATGCATGCCAGCTGTGCCAGCTGGAATGCACGGACCCTCCTCCCCATGCACGGGTGTGGCTATTTTGAACCTTTGACCCTTTTGATCCAAACTTCTTGCACCCTTTGCTCAAGCTTCTTGAGGAAGCTTGACCCTTGGTCTTAGCTTCCTTAAGAAGCTTGCACCCTTAGCTTAGCTTCCCTTGGAAGACTTGACCCCTTTAGGATAGCTTCTCTTAGAAGCTTAGCACCATTGCCTTGTCTATATAAGAGTCCCCTCCTCCTCCTTTGTGTTGGTTCAGCAAAATCAGACCTAAAACATATATATTCTGATATATACATCTTCTCTCTCTATATCTCCCTCTCTCTCTTCATTTGTGTGTGTTTGAGGGCCTAAAAGTGTATTTAGTTCTTAGTTTTGTACTTAGTCACAAAATATTACACCATACTTCGACTTTGGAGGTCTTGAGGGTTTGTTCTTGGAGCTTTGGGTTGGTTTTGATAAGAAGAAGAGGGCTGAGCTTGTTGTTCTTGAAGTGTTCTTCAAGGGTAACACTATTTACTTTATATTCCCCAATCTTGCACTAGTCTTTAACCTATCTTGCATACTGATTTAAGCTTTATGTATAACTGAAAAAAGTCTTGTATTTGCATGCTTAAGATCTTTCATTAAGGTCATTTTGGTGTTGGGGGTCGACCTCCCCCTCTTAGGCCTTGTTTGGCCCCTTTTTGTGCTCTCTTTGATAAGCTTTGGGGACTTTTGTGTATTGGCCTTCTCACCACTGAAATCCAGTGGATTTTCAGTGGTGAAGAAGGGGTTTTGAAATCTTGCATAGGGGAGGGACACCCCTCTCCCTTGGTCTCTCTTTTGTTTGCATTTTTGGCCCATAAGGGTAGCATGTATGACTAGTTGTTCTTGGCTTCATTTCAGAGGTTTTTTTGGGTGTTATTAGGTCATATTATGCCTCTGTTTTTGGTCAGATTAGTGACCCCTTCCATGTTTAATATACTTGCTTTGTATTCCTCTCTTTTGCCTAGAAGTGCATCATGTATTTAGTCTACCATGCTCTCATGTTTTGGCCTAACTTTGTAAAGTTCTTAGCCATGTATTACCATCTTGAGGTCTGTTGGGAACTATTTTGGTCATATTTGCCGTGTTTAGGGTAGCCCCTTTGTATTTTGGCTTGTGAGCCTTGAGAGTGTGAGTCACGAGCATGCTTTAGTCGGGTTATTTCAGTGATTTGGAATCACTTCTTATGCTATTTCAGTCCCTAATCCGTGCTTGTATACTTGCATTCATCATCCCTTTCATGCCTTGAAGGATTGTTCTTTTATGCCTAGAAATGAGTCATTGTGTATGATACCATGTTTAGGCATTTGAGGCTACCATATCAGTGGGTTTTGGGGTGTATTTTGATGCATAGAAACTCTGTTTTTGATTGCTTAGTTCAAGCCATGAGTGCTTGGGGTAGGTGTTGAGCAATGCTCTCTTTTATGGCCTTGAATCCCTTCCATTTTTGCATCCATTCCCTAGCATGTTTTGGCATCAATCTTGGCATGCTTTTCAGAGTTTAACATGAGTGTTTAATGTCCATGTATATCACCTTTGAGTGTTCTTGAGAGTAGCCCTCCATGCTTGGGTGATGGGCCTTGGCGTGTACACACTTGCATGCATAATTTGTCTCCTTTTGCATCATCTTTTGGCCACTGTTTTGGGGTGTGGCTGAGGCCTCCCATTTCGGTTTAAGTCCCTCCTTGTGTATAATTGCATGTTTGACATGTTGCCTCTAATTACATGCTTACATTATACCATGTTTGCACCACATGTTAGGTTGCATCGCATTGTAGCATTGCATACTTGGCACATTACATTCTTGCATGATAGGTCACCTTGCATTTGGCATGCCTTGTAACTTAGCCTCATGTTACATATTTGAGCCACGTTGCATTTTTTAGCCATGTTTGTATACATGCATTGCATGGTTTGGTTTGGTTTGGGGTGTCAAACCAAGCATGAGGGGTGAGGTGCGTTCGTACTCAAAGTGACGAAACACGCCTCAACCCTCGGTCGCCAATGCTCTTGACCCCAACATGATGGGGCATAAGGCATTCATCTCTTTTATGCATGCATTTAGATTAAGTTGCAAACTTGGTGTGTTAGGCCATCATGCATCGAAATGCATGATTGGTGGCCTGAGTATCGAGGGTCACACTCCCATGAGTCCATAGCATGATTGGGAGAGTGGCCATGCATACATCGCTTTGAATTTCCTTGCCATGCACTGTCTGCCCTCTGCTGCTGTCAAAAACAGGTTTTTGCAAGAAGAAATGGCTGGCCGGCCACATACAGTGCTGACTGACCATCAATGTCCAGCCAGTGGTGTAACTTTTGGCTGATAAGCCCATCTCCATGGCCGGTGAACTTGAATTGTGGCCGGTGACACCCCAGAGCACTCAGAGGGTGATTCAAAATGGGTCTGGGGACTTTCAGAATTTTCAGAGGAGCAAGGCAGTGTAAACAGAGGCAACAGTGGGCATGGCACGGGTTTTCGGGCCGGGCGAGTCGAGCATGCATCATCCTAGCATTCCGAGGCGGGGCTGCGGCCATCCTCTTTCTGCATTTAATTTGTTAATTAAGTAGAAGATATGTAATATTTAATTAGTTAGAAGAGTTAATTATTTATTTGTTTTGTAATATTTATTCGGACCTTCCGAGCGAGGACAATTGTGTAATAAGTGTGTGTGAGTGTGTGTATGTCTTCCAACCCCACGTCTTTCTTCCCTTTTATTTACTAGCTTTCAATGGTTAGTTTAGGGCATGTTTCAATTAGCATACTTATGATAGCATGTTTGCATACATTCATTCGTTTTGCATGCACCGGGCTCGGCGCATCATACTAACTGCATTTGTATTTCAATCCCAAATTGAATACGTGTTAGCTGTAGCATTTCAC
The DNA here is from genome assembly GCF_004153795.1 of Camellia sinensis. Lineage (NCBI taxonomy): Eukaryota > Viridiplantae > Streptophyta > Magnoliopsida > Ericales > Theaceae > Camellia > Camellia sinensis. The sequence continues at coordinate 1,013,823 of NW_021028977.1, forward strand.
ATGTCATTTTAGAATAGCCGAGCCTATTGTAGTTGCATTCCTGCATGTGTTACATTAGGCATTTCTGTATAATTAGGACCATGCATGGATTTCTAACATAGCTTTTGTTTTGGCTTGGAGTACTCTGTAAGTCTTTTCGCATTAGCATCCTTGCATGCATGTGAGTGTTGCCATGACCGCATGCTTACCATGAGGCTATTTGCTTATATGATATAACTGCTTGAATGCCTGTGGGTAGAGGTTGAATTACCTGAATTGGAATAATGCATTAAAACTGTGAGTTTTAAGCCCACTAGATAGTGGCAAAATCATGTTTTCTAAGCCCACCCGGAGGTGGCAAAATCTACATTTTAGCCTACTTACGAGCAGCAGACCGTTTTCAAAACAATTACGAAATATTTTGTTCCAATTTAGGCAATCCAGTCTATACTTGTATGCTGTGCGCATCACATAGTAAATCTAGGCTACTAACTGGAATAAGAGCTCATAATATTTTCAAAACAAGATATCGTGGTTAGTAGAGGCCGATCTTTGGATCGGGAAAGCGGGGGTGCTCATAGCTGACCTTTCCCAATCGTACCCAAGTTCCCGAGCCGAGGCAACTTTGGTGATGACGGACACGTGGCCTTAGGCAAACGAGTCAGGGTTTCCTAAATTCCCTCAAAATAAAATATTTAGGTGGCGACTCTGTATCTGGCAAAGCAGTCCATGTTTGGCACTTCTCTTCTAAAAATCTGTTTTCTCAAAACGATTTGCAGGATTTGGACTCTTTGGTTCAGATTAAGAACCGTGACTAAAATGGAGTTCAAACTATAGCATGAGGCCCACGCACGTCTACAGTTTCTGGCGACTCTGCTGGAGATTTAGAGAACTTGACTCGAACTTATGATATCTTGTTTTGACTACACTTATGTGTTTCTTTGCATTGCATGTTCATTGGTGTGCCTAGGACACCGTGTTAGCCATCTGTTATTCCTGAGCGGTTTGTCGGAGGCTCGCTTTGAGAAGCGTGCCATAAGGCTGACCGATTGCGGGCTCTGCCAGTATAGGAACACAAACCCTGGTTTCACCGGGGCACCCTTTTTGACCATTCGACCTAGTGCATATTCGGAATCCATAGTGACCATTCCAAACTAGGATAGGTTGCTTACCCGATGATAGGTTGTTTGAAACCACTGCGTGCGTAGTGAAACCCTAGCTCCTGGCAAAATAGGACAGGGAAACCCTACCCCAATATAGGGGTGTATTGGCTCTCATTTACTTGCTATGTGCTTTTAGAGTGTATCTCTACAGGGAATGCGCGAATCAGTTTGCAAGTTTAAGAATCAGGCCTGCGGACACTAGTGTTTGAGAATCAGTTATCTGCGGGTATCAGATTCAGTTTTTCGGGGACAGTGATTCGGGGGGATAATAATCAGCATTTGAGAATAGCCTTTTCAGCTTATCGACTACGTGTTGTTGTGCCCAACTGCGTGTTGTGTGTTTAATTAAGCCGTTAGGCTGTCCGTTTGTCTGTTTATTTATTTCTTTATATGCTTTATTTATCCTTTTGCTAGGGGGTAGTTTAGCACGATTGCTTCTGACCCAGTAAATATTCCCCATGCACTCTAGACTAGAGGTCGCCGACTTAATCGATCTTTGGATCTGGTTGACGGACAACTAGTGTTTTATTCCTTACCCCCGATTATCAGACAGAGGTCGAGAAGACGCAGTGTATCCAAGCAAAGATTGCCAGATCAGTGGACTTTGAACAGTCAGGTTGAGCTTCCTGAGGCTACTCCAGAGATAGACCTACCGGTAGTTCAGATAGATCAGGGCAATATGGCAGGAACGACAGGAGTTGAGGAAATGATGCGTCAGATGCAGGAGACCATGAGAGCCATGCAGCAAGACGCTGTTCGTAGAGATGAATTTGCCAAACAACAGGTCGAGATCATGGCCCAGCAGGCAGAGCTAATTACCCGGTTACAGTAGCAAACCGGAGCATCTGCTTCACATCAAGCTCCTCCTCCACCAAGGGTTCCGATACCCGAGGAGACACCAAATGTCCAGAATATCCAAGAGGATACAGACATTCCAACGGGGCCGGCTCTGCCCCCGATTCTACCGCAACTATCCAAGGCGCCCACGCCTATCAATGCACATGATTCTCCCTTCGAGTTCGAGGTAGACCCTACAGCATTGAAGTTGAGCAAGCTTGAGAAGTTGTTCAAGAAGTCCCAAGGGGTAAAGACCATCCCTGATATTGAGGATGGGTATACTGACGCAGCCATGACGCTGCCGGACCAATTCAAGATGCCACACATTGACCGATTTGATAGATCCGGGGATCCCATGGTGCACCTGAGATTGTTTTCAGATATCTTAAGGCCAATGGGCCTCACCAGACTGCAGAAGCTGTCTCTATTCGGCCGGACCTTGTTGGGTGTGGCGGCCATATGGTATGCCAAATTAGAAGATGACGTCAAGAGAAATTGGGACGAGATGTTTGAGGCCTTCATTGCACAATACTCGTATAACACGCAAATCGAGATTACGACCCGTGACCTCGAGACGACAAAGCAGGAGCCTAAGGAGAGCTTTTCGGAGTTCGTGACCAGATGGAAGGCCAAGGCCTCGATGATGACCCTAAGGCCCACAGATAAAGATCAGATCAAGATGATTGTGCATAAAACGTGGTTATAAAACGTGGTTATTCTGTTGCATAAAACGTGGCCTATTACAAACCATGCTTTCACCGTTTTTAGGACCCTCCCGTGGAAAATTTGTGAAATGGTAAAAGCGTGGTTACAAACCACACTTTTAATTAAGAAAGCATGGTTACAAACCACGTTTTTAAGGAAATTTCATTTATACATAAAACGTGGTTATAAAGCACGTTTTTAAGAAAAATTTGTTTTCTTCAGAAATTGTGGTTTCAAACCACGCTTTTACTGTGCTTATAAATAAATTTTGTTTTCTTCAGAAAACGTGATTCACAATCACACTTTCATTGTTGACAACAGAAAGCGTGGATTACAACCACCCTTTTAACATTGTAAAATCCGTGTTTAAATGAAAGCATGGTTTGTAACCACGCTTTTACAACTTATCTAAAACTCCCCCAGCCCCCTCATTTGCAATCACGCTTTTACACTTACGTTTTTTTCAAATTCAGGCAACTCTCTACTCTCAGACTCTCGCTCTGCTCTCAGACTCTCGCTCTCGCTCTGCTCTCAGACTCTCTCTCTCTCTGCTCTCACTCTCTCTCTCTGCTCTCTCTCCGTCCATGGGTCGCTCTCTCTCGCTGGTATGGCATCTGTCTCTCTCTGTCTCATTTGAATTTTATGTGTTTATTGTGTTTGTGAAAATGTGAATGTGGGTACAATGTGGGTATAATGTGGATAGAATAGGGTTTATGAATGTGAAAATGTTGTGAATTGATGAAAATGTTAGTAAAATAGGGTTTGTGAATGTGAAAATGTTGTGAATTGAAATTGATATCAATGTGGGTAGAATAGGCTTCGTGAATTGAAATTGTGGTTTTGAATTGGTAAAATGTTGTGGTTTTTTGAATTGTAAAAATTTTCTAGGGTTTTCAATTGAATGTGAAATCATAAATTAGGGTTAGGGTTTTGAATTGTGAAATCAGAAATTAGGGTTAGGGTTTCAGAAATTAGGGTTTTGAATTTTGAATCCTGTCTATATTTTTTGCATTATGAATTGTGAATCCTGTCTATATTTTTTGAAATTAGGGTTTGAAATTTTGAATTGTGAATAAACCAACCTATATTTGTTGAATTAAAAATTTTATTTTTTGCTTGTTAATAAAAGGAATTTTTTTTAATTAAGAATAAAATTATGAGAATTGGTAATTGAAATATATTAATATCATTAAAAATTATTATTTGTCTTAATGATTTATTAATATAATGAGCCATTGTCAGACAATTAGAAATTTGAAAAGACATAATGTAATTTTTAAAATCACAATAAAAGATTCATATTTTAACCAAAATTTAAGTAGTATATTTGTAATTTATGGTTATTATTTTTGAGAAATATATAGTTAAAAAAAGGAAAAAAAAAAGAAAAGAAAAGAAAAGAAAAGAAGGGTATATTTATTTGAAGGTTGCCACACCTACATAAGTGTGTTTGAAACATGCAACAATTACGGATTGGCAACAATTACAGATTGGCAGCTACAAACGATCTATGAAATTATTTGACTTCGACAGTCATAAAATAACGGAGAAGAATAGTGACGCTTTTCCCAAATTACGGCAAAATAGCAACTTATTTCTCAAACTAGACCTAGTTTGTGCAGTGATTTCCAACACTAAGCTAAAACAAATCTTCTTATTCTTTCAGTTATCTCTTAAGCTACATCATTAGGCTACTATAACTAGTACAAACGATTTTTTGGGTTGTTTTAGGAAATATGTTAAAAGCTAATTTTTCGTTTTTTTTTTTTTTTTGTTAAAAACTAATTTTTTTTTTTTTTTTTTTTTTTTTTTTTTACTTTTTGTGAAAAAAAAGTAGAGAAATGATGTGACCCAAAAAAAATTAGAAGTCAAAAAATGACTTTTAACCTCTTTGCGAAAAGCGGCCTTCCAAGTCGTCCTCAAAAATGCTATTACCAAAACATTGTATATAAATAAAAAAAAATTGTTTAAAAATTATGTTTGAAAAAATTAAAATTTTTTATTTATAAAATGACTCATTCTCGAGAATTTTTACCCAGTTGAACTATCCAATTGACTTATTCCCTATGCGTCTGGATTATGTTTATTCAATTAAGGTTTTTATTTTTATGATAGTCGGATGTCTAAATCAGTTTACGTATTTCTCGACTAATCTTAGAATCCACACAAAATGTACCTTCCACATAAATCGGACAAATCTCAAATAATACCTATAAACATGACCTCAAAAAATTGATAACACATAATGAGAGTTCAACTTGAGACCTGAAAGGAGCATACCTAATTTTTAACACATAATGAGAGCTCATTAATATTAATCAAACTCAAGTTTGACTTGGTTCGGCTCGATAATTTTTTGTAATGTTATTTATATTGTGTAAATAAAAATAAACGAGTCGAGCTTGACGAACCGAGCCGAGCCCTTAACAAGCTGAGTCGAGCTTGTTCATGAAAAGTTCAGCTCATTTGTAGCCCTATTTGAAACGACTCATGATTGAGAATTTGGGAGAAGTTGATTTCAAATATCACCATACTTGACTAGAAATAATATAAAATTACAACTCATAATTATTAACTTTCAAATTTTTTATTTTTATTTTTTATAACTGAGTATCTAAGTCAATTTATACACACCTCGACTATATTTAAAATTATAATATATGCATCAAAAGAGAGTCTTAAAACATTCTAATTAATAGTCTATAGAAATTTCCTAGGTAAGAAGAAAAAAAAAATGGTAGTTTGATGGGTAAGCCTGTGTTTCATAATACCAAATAATTGCTATGAATGGCCCAATAGATTGACATGGATTAGTATCCAAAATTTACTACATAGATTTAACCACCAACATAAGCCCGTAAGCCAAGGCACAAACCTCTTTTGAGAACATGAAAAAAAATTAATTTATTGGTTTATTTTGATTATATTATCTCTCTATTTTTATTTTTATTTTGTATGTTTAAGGAAATAAAAAGAGTAAATAAATTAAATTTTTTTCTTACTTTTCAGAACAAGCCAAAATGAGCTTTTGTTTGAATTTCATAACAAAGCCTCTATGACCTCTAAAAAGTGGACGAGGGTTACCATTTCACATAGGAAATAACTTTGTCATTAAGGTTCCTAATGACACAAGTTTGAGCAAATAAAATTAACTTATCTTTAATTGTCCATAAATCTCAATAATTGGATCACCAGTTTTAAAAAATTAAGAACAATGTTTGAAACCTCTATTTCATATTGTCCAAATCAATCAAGTTATTTCAACTCAATGAAAATAATAATAATTTCATACAAAACTTACACTATGATTTAAGATTTTTGTATGACTTGTCCAATTTTGCCCAATCTCACTGAATAAAAAGAATACTTGATAGAATGAAGTGTTTTTTAAATGTATGATATATCTGTCTACTTTATCAAAATACTAAAAAATAGATCAAGATTTATCAAAAAAAAACAAAATAAGTGTTTTTTAAAATTGGTCCCACTTACATGCATACGATTAAATCATTGCCTAAATTAACGGTTGTGTAGAGTTATTATTTATTTATTTATTTAGAGTGAATGCCTTTTAAAAATTGATCATATTGAGGGAGGGAGGCCCTTGCCGCAATGGTAAGGTTGTTTTATTATGCTGATAATAATATAAAATAAAATAATTCTATTATAATTCGAGTGTTATGGATTCAAATCATAGAAATAATAATGTCTCTGGATACTGAATAACGCGCATGCATATATCTGATCTTCCTCTAAACTCTGCCATGACTGTAATCTTTGGAATTGTCCCTTTACAGATCTTGTAAATCAAAATGGGTCACTAGCTAAAAATCTTATAGTTTTGTTATAAACAAACAAAATTGATCATAAAATTGAATACAAATACATATATACGCATAAAATTTTATAGAGTTTGTTACTATTTTGAAAAATTTTGTCCATCTATATACATTTTGTGTACAGTTCTATAACCATTTTTGTATTGTTAGACTTATTCAAAATCTGAAGTTATTGCTACTATGTGATTCAAAATTTCTTTTTGTTTCTAATTCAATAAACATTTTTGTATAGGACATCTATACATGTGTATGAATTCCAAAAAGGATCATGTGAACAAAGCATATCCAACCTCAAAAAGAATGAGAAAAAAAAAGAGCAATGACAACAAAGAATTAAGACAAGAAGTATAGTTATTTTGATGTTTTTTATGAAGTAAGACAAGAGAGCAATGACAACAAAGAACCTTCACGCATAAAAGATAAGATTCTCCACATAGGAAGTAAAAAAAAACTCCACGTAGAGATGAAATCTCAGCCGTTGTTTTATACGAATAAAAATAAGTGAACAAAAATGAGAAAATAAACACTAAAAAAAAACTCCACGTAGAGATGAAATCTCAGCCGTTCTTTATGTGTTGTAAGCTTTTTTCTTAAAAAGCTAAAAAATTCAAAACATAAAGTTTATTTTAACTCATATTTTAATTAAAAAATGAATAATGATTGTTGGATTACAATTGCTGATTACTTAAATAAAGTTATTGCCTCGCAAGTAATTGTAATTGAATGATTTAAAATTCATATAATTATTTTAGAAGTAAAATTCGATATAAGTATATTGTTGATATTTTAATGTTTATTGTTTCATTGAAGCAAGTATATGGAAACTGTTCCACTTATCTTCTACTGGGGGGGAAACATAATTCGGGATCCCGATGAAGGTGTGTCATATGATGCTGAGCCGAAAGGGATATATGGGGTGCAACTTGGCACCACGCTTAGCAATTTAGAGGAGATGTTCATGTCCAAGGTGGTAAGTTACGGGGAAAGTGTCCGATTGATTTTCAAATGTAGATATCCTTATCGCCAATGGCAAGCAATCAGCAAATACAAGATATTACCGATCAATGACGATGAGGCGTTGAAAACCGTATTAAGTATCGGTGCAAGTTTCCAACCACCAAATTGTTTGGAAGTGTACATGGATAAAGAGGTTGTACACAATGTCCCGAATATGACACAGATGGATTCTCGTCCGTTCACTACATTGCTGACATATGGGATTGACACGACAGCGTTTCAATCTCCTATGTATGAATCAGATGAATGTTATACAGTGGGCTACACACAACAGACATTTGAGGGCCGTGGTGTAGAATCAAGTTCACGTGGTGGATATGATTATGAATTTCACAATAACACAGAAGATGTGCCCACCTGCAACCATCATACCACTCCAGTTGAACTTGCTGGTAATATGGCTGAAACGGTAAACTATGTGCAGTTTGCTGACAGTGACATGTGCGGTCCTGATGACGCCCTAGACAATGATGAGAATGAAATGTGTGATGAAGAAAATTTATTGGGCGGATCAGATGATGATGATGATGATGAAGAAGATGATGCCGACGCTCCCGTTGACCTTGAGAATGCCCCATTCCAACTAGACCTGAAATCCCTTTCTACGAAAATATTCACTTGGGTGGTGATTTTGACATGAGTAGCCGTGATGTTGTTCCCCGTAACCGAATCTGGAATGCTAAAAATCCAGAGTTGGACAAAGGGATGGTTTATGTTGATAAGAAGCAACTTGTACATGCTATGAAATTGTACCATGCAACAAATAATCGAGAGTATAAAGTCGTAACCTCTAAGCGAGACATTTGGGTGTGTGCTTGCAAGCACGATTGCAGATGTTGGTTGCGTGCATCTTTTAGTAGAAAACTTGGTCTTTTTGAAATAAAGCAGTATAGGGGTCCTCACCATTGTTTATACCCACGAATGAACAGGGACCACACTAATATTAGCTCCAGTTACATTGCTTCTCATCTTTTGGGACAAGTTGCGGTGAGTATACAAAATAAATGTTTACATATATATACATATTTGTTTGTTTATAATGTTCACACCAAAATAATCCAATTCATAGGTATTGTCGTATGCAGAATGAACCTGATATGCCAATTAAGAATGCCATCGAAGATACCAAAAAGACCATGAACTATAGTATATCATACAAGAAGGCGTGGCATGCAAAGGCAAAGGCAATTAGAATGGTATTCGGGGATTGAGATGAATCATATAGGTTATTGCCTAAATTCATGCATGCATTACAAACATCTAATCCTGGCACCATCGTGCAATGGAATCATAGATATACCGGAGGTACAACCATTATGCTCGTCTTCCACTTTGTTTTCTGGTCTTTCAAACCCGTCATCGATGGATTCAGATATTATAGACCTATTATAACCATAGATGGTACATTCTTATGCGGAAAATACACTGGTGTGTTGCTTGTAGCAACGATTGTCACTGCCAATGGCAAAGTATTACCGCTTGCATTCGCTGTTGTCGACAATGAGAGTTTGGAGTCTTGGTCGTTCTTCAATTTAAATATCAAGGAACATAGTGTCATGGACCGACATGGAGTGACTTTGTGTAGACGCGCCCGAACGTCTCGGGAGGAAATCCCGTTTTGTTCATTGGGCTTACTACAGTTCGGACTCAATGTCACGGTTCTTAATCTGATATCACAAAGTGCAATGCAAGACTGATAAATCACCAAAGAGTCCAAATCCGGCAAATCGTTTTGGAAAACTGATTTTTTAGAAAGAAGTGCCAAACATGGACTGCTTTGCCAGATACAGAGTCGCCACCTAAATATTTTATTTTGAGAGAATTTAGGAAACCCTGACTCGTGCCCAAGGCCACGTGTCCGTCATCACCAGAGTTGCCTCGGCTCGGGAACTTGGGTACGATTTGGGAAAGTCAGTTATGAGCACCCCTACTCGCCCGATCAAAGATCGGCCACTACTAAACATGATATCGAGTTTTTGAAAACACATGCGTTCTTATTCCGGTTATTAACCTAGAATTACTATGTGATGCGCACAGCATATAAGTATAGACTAGATTGCCTAAGTTAGAACAAAGCATCGCATATCCATTTGTTTTGAAAATGGATTGAAGTTTGCTACTCGCAAGTAGGCTAAAACACGGGTTTCGACGAATTATTCCAATTCAAGCAACCCAACCTTCACCCACAGGCATTCAGGCAGTTATAACAAATAAGAAATTAGCCTCATGGTAAGCATGCTGTCATGTTAACACTTACACGCATGCAAGATGCTAAAGCATAAATACTCACAGTGTACTTCGAGCCGAAACAAAGAGCATGTTAGCAATCAATGTATGACCCAAGTCCATGTTAAGATGGCTAATGCACCACATGCAAAATGCAACTAGAATAGGCTCGGCTAACCTAAGAATGGCATGTGAAATGCGACAACTCGATACACGTATTCAAGTTGGAATTAAAATACTATGCAGTTAGCATGATGCGCCGAGCCCGGTGCATGCAATACAGATGAATGATGCAAATATGCATAGCATAAGGATGCTAATTGAAACGTGCCCTAGGACTAACTATCGTAAGCGGTTAAGTAAAAAGGGGAAAGAAATGGAGATTAGAAGACATGCATCACACATACGCACGGTTATTACAAAATTGGCTCTCTCGGTGAAGGGTCCAAAAGAATAATACAAATCAAATAAATAATTCACTACTCTAGCTAATTAGTTATTACAAAACCACTTAACTAATTAACAAATTAATTAAGCTATGAAAACAGTAAAACGGCCTTGGGAAGAGGGATGAATGCATGCATGCTCGGCTCCGCTCGGAAATCCATCGCCAAGTCACATGCTGCCTCTGTTTGCACTGCTCTGTATCCTTGAAGACTGCACAAGCCCCTAGGATGCTTCTGGACTATCTTCTGAGCACTGTGGAAGGTCACCGGCCATGGGAAACTGGTCATCGACCATGAGTGAGGCTCTCGACCACCAATTCATGGCCGGCCGGCACTGAATGTGGTCGGTCGACCATCTCTTCCTGCAGAACCCTGTTTTGCTACAGCAGAGGACAGACAAGGCATGTCAATGCATTTCCAAAGCAATGTGGGCACAACCACCCTTCTTATCATGTTATGAACTCAAAGGAGTATGGTTCTCGGCCCTCGGGCCATGAATTACGCATTTCGATGCATGATGGCCCAAAAGGCCAAGTGTGCAACTTCAATGTCAAATGAAATGCACACAAAACATACAAAGGGGCCCCCAATCTCTATCATGCTTGATCAAGAGGGATGGGATACATGCACAATGTTATGCAACCTAAGCATGTAAGCTAAGCATGCAAACATGCAAGCATGTAACAACATATCAACAACATGACAAAATACAAACTAACAAGCATGCAAAATGTAACTTAAACATGCAAATGTGCAAGCATGTAACGACATGTGAAGGATGGGCAAACATGTAACGACATGTTAAGCAACTTAGCAAAAGCATGCCAAATGCGATATCACTTAAACATGCAACAACATGTTAATAGGCCAAGTATGCAACAACATATAAGGTGAGCATGCAACAACATACAAAGGATGGTCTTAAACCAATATGGGCAATTCTCAAATAAGCCCAAATTAGCGGCCAAAATGCTATGGAAGGAAAGACAAAACCTCAATACAAACATGCATGTATAATGGTCCAACACTTAAGCATAAAAGGGAGAACTTTTAAGGACACTTAAAAGGGAGAAATATGGACATATGGCAAGCATTTTAATGTTCTGTAAACATGCAAAGGATGATGCCAAATCAATCTAATAATGCAAGCAAGCCATGCACAAAAGCTTGAAACTAGCCCAAGGGCTCAAACCATGGTCATGTGACAAATGAAGCAAATGACCAAAGTGAACCAAAACAGTTCTAAATCATGCCAAAGTAAGCCTAAAACATGCAATGACCAGCGCCAAAACAAGCTAAGTCAAAGGGGTAAAGTCATGAGGCATGCAAGGCCACCAAAGAGGTGTTACACTACACCTAAGACAACCGAACATGGCATGAATTAAGAAACCAAAATCAGAGATATGACATGCTAAAATGAGCCCAAAAATCCACTTAGATGGCATCCAAATGCCTAGACACGATGGCATACACAATGTCATGTTCATGCGGCATAAAACACAAACCCTTTAAAGCATTAAAGGAGCAATAAGTGCAAGTATTCAAGCACGCTATATGGACTGAAATAACATTATAAGTGATGCCAAACCACTGAAATGATCCAAATAGAGCATGCTAATGACTTGAGCACCCGAAGCCAACAAGCTAGAATACATGGTGGCTACACAAACCAATGCAAGCATGGCTAAAACAATGAAAAACAGAGCTTAAGCATGCTACAACAAGACTAAAAGCTTCATGGAGTTGAGCCAAAATCATGCTAGAAACACATGTTACAACATGAGGCATGTTAAGGCAAATCATGGGATTACAAAACAAGTATACAAAGCATGCATGGTATGTCTAAACCAACTTGAAATAGAGGTATAATATGACAAAACAAGGCCTAATACCTACTAAAATGAAACTAAAACAAGCTAGGCATACAAGCCACTTACACAAGCCACTTATGCAAGCATTGAAGACAACATGGAGAGGGGATGACCCTCTCCTATTTAGGACACCAAAACCACCTCTCCACCACTGAAAATCCTCTGGATTTCAGTAGTAGAGAGGTCATGCAAATCTAAGAACAATGGCCAAAAGGTATAGCCTAAAACAATGCCTAACAAGGCCTTGGAGGGGGGAGACAACCCCAAACCTCAAAGTAACCTTAAACAAAGTTCTAAAACACACAAAATCAGAACTTTTATCAGTTACAGTCGAAGCTTAAAACAATAAGCAAGAAGGGCTAAAAGCCTAAGCCAAAATGGGGTATATAAAGTAAAGATGCTTACCCTTTTAGACCATCTTCAAGAACAATGCTCCAGCAGGTTTTTTGAGTTCAAAGCAACCCAAGAACACCAAAATCAACCTCCAAGGACCTCAGCTACCAAGGATGGTGTATTGCTAGGTGTTCAAGTGCAAAAGTAAGACAATACTACACTTTTGGACACAAAACAAAGCTAAAACAAGAAGAATAGATACAACACTATATCTATCCTCTCTAACCCTAATTCTCTGAATCTCTGGAACCTTAAGGAGGGAGGAGAAGCTCCATCTTTATAGAATTCCAAAATTGCAAAGCTTCCAAATCAAGCTAAACTAAGAGGCAAATCCCTCCATACACGTGTATGGACAGCTGGCATAAAATATCTGCCAAAAGCAGATGGAAAGGGGTCGACCAACAGAAATGGCCGATTGACCAACAAAGGTGGCCGACAGACTACAAAAGGTGCCGACCGGCCATACCCTTTGGTCGATGGCAAGAAAACAGGGCCGGTGGCCTCAAGCCATGGCCGGTGAGGTGTGGGGATGGCCAACAAGCCATTCCCTGCCCTCAGAAGCAAAAAAAAAAAACAAGTGTTTGGCCTACAACCAAGCACAAAACATGCAAGTTAAGAGATCCTACGGCAAGGCGTGCGGCCGAGACCTCCAGGAACTCAAAACGAACACGAACATAGATGATCACCGAGTGTTCAAACGGTGACGTCCAAGTCTTGAGGACGGTAAAAAATGGAGTGTTTACACTTTGATATCTGATCGAGCTGAGAGTATTTTAGCTGCTGTGAGGCGGCATTAGCTGAATCCCTCGCTCCAATTTGTTGGATATCATCGGCACTGCCTTCGACATGCTTGTAGTAACTTTAACACAATGTTCAAAAATAAGGAGCTGAAACAACTTCTATGGAAAGCAAGGAGTGCTCATCAATGACGAAAGTGTAATGCTTGCTTAGAACAGATACAGGCTATTAACCAAGATGCCATCGATTGGGTTCACAAGATGAATCCTGTGGAGTGGGCCCTTGCGTATGACGGTGGATATCGGTGGGGGGTATTGACCAGCAATGATGCAGAGTGCTTCAACAGCGTCTTGAAAGGTGCAAGGAACTTACCTATCTCAGCTATGGTTGAATTTACATTTCGACGGCTCGTAAAATATTTTGACGAGATGGGAGCCCAAGCTGAAATAGATGTATGAAATGAGTTCCAATACCTTGGAGAGATGCAAAAAACTATCGAGAATGGCATCGTAAGGGGAAATACTTTCAAGTTGATATCGTATGACAGGTTCGTTTGTAATGTAAACTAAATTGTTCTTATTATGTTATGAAGTTAGTTACACCTAAAAACATGAACTTGATTAGTTTGTATCAATATTGTCTGATAGGCCCCGCCGCGTATTTGAGGTGCAAACATCTTTTTGCCATGGACGAGGTACAAATTGTGCGGATGAATCAACCCACGTACAGTTGTGGGAAATATGAGATAAGACACTATCCATGTTCCCATATGCTCGTTGTAATGTCTGAATGCGGTGACAATCCATTCGAGTACGTTGATCTAGTATATAGGCTTCTTGTATACATGAGGGTTTGGGAAACTAAATTCAATCCAATACCGCATCAAGATTATTGGGATGATCCGCAGTGGACCTTAATGCCTAATGTACTTTGTCTGCGAGAAGTAAAACGGGGTCGTACATCTATGTCTCGTATTCCGAATGAGATGGATATATCAGATAGGCGTTTGACCGCTCGTTGCAGTGAGTTCCAGCAGACAGGTCATGACAGGCGAACATGTCCGGCGCGACTTGGTCGATGAAGACTATGTAATACTTACATATTGCAATAGATCATTTTTTAATTCTTTATTTCTAATAGATCATTTAATTCTTTATTTGTAAACGGGGTCGTACATTTAAATAGATCATTTTTTACTTGTAATAGATCATTTCTAATTTTTAATTCTTTATGTGGGTGTTTGGGAAGTGGATTTTTCTGTAGGTTTTTTTAGTTGTAGGATATTATTAGATAAAAAAATTTTAGTATTTGGGAAGATAGTTGGGTTTTTTTGTAGTTGGATGTGATGTTTGTGAGAGAAAAAATGAAATGATTATTGGGCTGGATGTGATATTTTGTTTGGATTTATTTTTTTTTTGGTTTTGCAAAACTTTTGTCTTTTAGTGGAAAAAATGAGAAAAAAAATTGGGAACCAAGTTCCCAAACACCACCATATATTGTAATTGTTTGATTTCCTTGAAAAAATTTACAACTAACATACTAAACAAATAAATTAAACTAAATATGTATGCAAAAATATTTAACTATACCACATAAGCCTAAGTTTTTTATTGTCTACTTGATTGAAAATGTCTATTACAAAATTTTAGTGAAAATCACATAGTTCTTCTACCATTTAAAAATTTATTATTTATGAATAAATTTAATATTTTCGAATGCTGTAAGCATTTTTTACATTTATAATTTATGAATCAGATCTACGTAATTTACAAATTTTATACTTTATTGGAACTTATACCATTACAAAATCAATAATTAAGTTTTGTCAAATATGCATAAATGTAATTAGCAACCTATTATTGAAAAAAAAAAAAATTTCTCATTCAATTTTTTCGCAAATATTTATGTAGGAAAACTATCCACATGTTACTGGTCATTATTAGGCTTATGTAACTGAGACCCTAAAATTATTTTGTAAAAGATTTCTATATTAGTTATAGCATAGATAACGGTAGGTTCTATTGAATTGCTTGTCATATTTAATGACACATAAATTGATAGTTTTAGATTTTAGTGAATTGCTTCCATGTTAGTGGCACACAAATTGATAATTTTAAAATAATTGACCACATTTGTTTTTCAAGTAGTCATGTATGGAATAATCAGAGTTTAATTGTTATAGTTAAATTACATGCTTACCAATAAAGTTTTTTGAAATAAAAATTAATTACATTTTAGTGAATTGCTTCCATATATGGTGTCACACAAATATAAATTTTTAAATAGTTAAGCATACTTTTCTTTTACAAATCGTAATTTATGGAATAATTACAGTTTTCCTATTATGATTAAATGAGACTTTTATTGTTATGATCTAGTATTTCACTTGTACAGGCTTCATGGCACATCTACCTGATGAGGTCCCACTTTTTTAGTAATCCACATCGGGCTGACAGTATATGGGAGGATTCAGTATGCAATAACGTTTGTTGGACTTTACGCTTACAATGAAAATACCCTGCATTTTGTTTTATATTACGTGATAATGCTATAATTTAAACTAGTCATTCTGTTATGCAGGACGAGGCACGCATCGTGTTGACATGCTGGCGGGGAGATTCCGGCCTATGGAAGCATCCATTGGACCATAGAGTCTTACAGTATATACTACGCGCAGGATTCTATGGTGTCTACCGTATAGGCCATATTAGACTGGGCCACCCACTCATCACTGCTCTCGTCGAGAGGTGGCGTACAGAGACTCATACATTCCATTTCTCGATCGGAAATGCCACCGTCACATTGCAGGACGTATTTGTCATATATGGTCTACGGATTGATGGGCGAGCAGTTACTGGTGTTGACCCATCCTTGACGAAGGAGTAGTGGATAGCTCTATGCGGTGAGCTATTAGGAGTAGCACCTACACCTGTAGACTTACAGGCAGGTAGACTGACGATGAGGTGGCTGGCCGAGCAGTTTGGTCCTCTTCCAGATCAGGCTCCAGATGAGTTAGTATAGCAGCATGCCCGAGCATATATTCTGTGGCTTATTGGAGGGGTACTTCTCCTTGATAAGCCACAGAACCTGCTCAAGCTGATGTACTTGCCACTGTTAAGAGACATTGATGCGATCGGCCAGTAAAGCTGGGGTGGCGCGGCTTTGGCATGCTTGTATATGATACTATGTCAAGCAGCTCAGGTGGGTGCGAAGGAGATCGGAGGACCCCTTGTCTTGCTATAGGTTAGTAAGAATTTTATTACATGTCAATTCATATTGTATGACATATATCAGTATTGTAATTGTGTTCAAACTATTGCGGATTTGGGCGTGGGAGAGATTGATTCGCATTGCCCCGTCTAGGCGGCAAGTGGTTGCTCCTGGCGAGCTTTCCATGGGCCAGGGAGACATGCAGTTGCCACCCGGACCTCGAGGTAGTCGGTGGAGGGTTGACATAGGCCACCAGGTCGTATCGACCCACGTAGTCGTCGTTTATAGAGACTAGCTTGACCGGATGATAGAGGGCGAGGTATGAAATTTAAATACCTAAATTTTGGTTATCTTGTTCATTGTATATGTTCGCGAGCGATTTTTAATATACTTGTTGTTATGTTTTTATTCTTGGCAATTCCATTTGACAAAACTCCTTTCAGTTGTACTTGTTTTCGCACTTTTTATTTCAGTGAGACTATGAGTGTTTAGATGCGAATCCAACCCGAATTGTGCCTTGTAGAGAAGTTTGTGATGTTAATGCTTTGAAGATTGCCACTTCGCTGATTATGACGGGGATCGAGCTGCCCGGTCAGCTCGCGGGAGTCGAGGGGGTCAAGGGGGCAACGCCCCTTGGCGGGTCCGGGGCAATGCCACGGTGGGGTCGAGGGGCAGCGCCTCCGAAGCAAAATGCAAAAATGCATTCAAAATTGCCTATCCGCTCAAGCGGACATTCCCACGCTCGAGCGGAGAATGTTGAGTTCCAAAAGTTTATTCGCCTGCAAAAATACTGGATGCTGTTTTTTCCAGCTCGAGCTGAACTTTCTGCGCTCGAGCGTAGGTCCGCTTGAGCGGCCAATCTGACGCTCGAGCGGAGATTGCGGGACAAATTTCTATAAATACGTGTTTCAATCCAAATCTAGGATTACGCCTCCAGATCTTCTTTTTGGGTTCTAGGGTTTATATCTAGGGCTAGTTTGCTGGTTTTCTTTGATGTTTAATTGAGTATTCAACTCATAGTTTAAGAAGGATACATCAAAGGTTTGTTTGCTTATTCAACATAAGAGAGAGAGTTGTTCTTCGGTGGATTCTGAAGAATTCGAGCCTGAAGCTTTGGTGGATTCTAGAGTGGTTCATCGTCAAGACAATTCCGAGGTGAAGACGGGGTTGGAAGAGGCACATAGGGGTTGGTTCAATTCGGACGTGGATTCACTAGGTAATTGAGAGTATACCTGTGTAATTCCTTTATTTTTTCTTAGTGGATTGTTTTGTGACTGTTGCACGTGGTTTTTTTATCACAATTGGAGGTGCTCCAATTGTGGTTTTTTCCACGTAAAATCGTTGTGTCGATTTGTCTTGATTATTTGATTGGGATTGTTATATACTGCTTAAAATTGTTACATAGTCACAAATACATCTAGGGGATTTCTAGATTTTTCAATTGGTATCAGAGCGGGTCGCTCTATTTTTTTGTTTTACAAATCTATTAGAGCGAGATCTTGTTTGATTTGTGATAATGGATACAATTCGTGAGGGAAATTCTATGGTTCGACCACCCCTACTTGACGGATCCAATTATTCTTTTTGGAAAGCTCGGATGAGATTGTTTTTAAAATCTATTGATGAAAAAGTTTGGCAATCTGTCATGTATGGGTGGACTGAACCAACGATTACTGTTGATGGAGTAACTTTTCCCAAACCAATTAATAAGTGGGACACAATTAATTACCAAAATAGTAGCTGGAATAGTAAGCTATCAATTCTCTCTTTTGCGCTGTCACACCTGAAGAGTTTAGTCGTATTTGTAATTGTGAAGCCACAAAAGAGACTTGGGATATCTTACAAACTATTCATGAGGGCACTCCTTCTGTGAAATGCTCAAAACTTCAAAGGCTCACATCTAGTTTCAAAAACCTTTCAATGAAAGATAGTGAGACCTTTGATGAATTTTATGCGAAGTTGAGTGATATTGTAAATTTCAGCTTTAATTTAGGTGAAAAAATACCAGAATCCAAAGTTGGGAAAAAATTTTGAGATCCTTGCCCGATCGGTTCCAACCAAACGTTACGGCTATTAAGGAGGCTCAAGATGTTGACAACCTCATGCTGGATCACTTGGTTGGAAATCTCCAAACTTATGAGGCACATAGGAATTTCAAAAAGAAACAAAAAGATATTGCTTTTAGTTGTACTCATAGAGTTGGAGAGGATTCTGATGAGGATTGTGAGATAGATTCCAAGATTACGACTGCTTTTGTTAAACAATTTTAAAAAACTTTTTTGAAAAAGAATCCTAATCTTTTGGAATCTACTCATACTTATAAATCTAAAGGCAAAGATAAACTCAAAATTAATTCTATAGCCAAGAAAGAGAAAGGAAAGATACAAGGGAACTCTGAAAGAGTCCAATGCTATGAATGCTAAGGATTTGGCCACTTTGCTTCAGAATGCCCCACTCGTTTGAAGAAAAAGAAAGCCCTCGCTATCACTTGGGATGATGAATCAGAATCTGATGATGATGAAAGTGACAATGAAGATCAAGGCGAAGAGGGACAAAAACAATTCCTTACTTTCATGGCGGCTTCCGAAACTGAAGGACGAACAGAGTATCCGAAGAGATCGGTTGAGAATGCCACTAATGATGAATCCTCGGAGACTAATGATGAAGAGCTTGAGCAAGCTTATGAAAAGTTGTATAAGGAGTCTCTTAACTTATCCAAATTAAATGACAAACTCACTACGAAACTCAAAGCATGTGAAAGTGAGAATGTCAAACTAAAGGAAGAGATTTCCGAGGCTAGGATTGATGCCATCAAGATAGCTAATGATCAACAAGCTCTTTGTGAAAAACTCTTGACTTGTGAGACAGAGAGGAATGAACTACAGCAAATCTATGCAACGTATGAAGAAAAGATTGAATCTCTCGAGATGTCTCAAGTTTCCTTGGAAGAACTAATGATCAAGAAAGAGCAAGAGCACAAGTGTGCTATGGCTACCATTGGTCTTTGGAACAGAGGATCAAAGACTTTGGACAATATCATTGGGTCTCAACAAATTTGTTCTGACAAGAGTGGCATTGGCTTTGGTGATAACAAAGAGCAAAAACAGAGTGCATCTACATCTCATGATACAAGAACTCAAGGAAAGGGAGAACAAAAAATTCAACACAAGGATGGACTTCTCAAACTTCCTAGAGTTAGTAAGGTAAAAGAAAAGAAGGTACACCTTGTACACCCTATTTTTATCTGTCATCATTGTGGTATACATGGTCATATTCGCCCTTATTGTTATGAGTTGCATGGGAGAGTGTCTCATAGAGATGGAAGAAATTCCAACATCTCGTGGGATAGGAGACACATCATTGGTGGTAATGAGGTTAAAGGTCATATTAGACCTCGTTATTTTGATATGCTTGAGACCAAACATGAACGGAGGTTGTGTTTTCCTAGACCTAGGAATAGGAAGTTAGAAACCATGTTAAGACGGGTTCTCATTGAAGGAGAAGGGAACCACAACGTCAAGACACTACCCAAGAACCGCAATTCTCACAACTTTGTTCATACTAAAGCGGTTTGGGTGAGAAAACTTGACTTGTGTTAATTTGTTTATTAGGTTTAGTTTTTGGGTTTGTGTTTATTTTTTTGACTCATTTAGTGTGTGCATGTTCGTTTTTTGTCTTACTTTGTTTAGAAAAAAAAAAAAATCCCAAAAAGATTTTCTTAGTATGATTTTGCAAGCTTGAAATTTTTTAGGAGTCCTTGGTACATATTGAAATTGATGAGAATATCCATTACATGTTAATATGTGTGTGCTTTCTGTGGTCATTACTCATTTTGGAGTGTGTGTTTTTTGATTAGTATGTCTCATTCTGTACACACTCTTGGATTAGCAAATATTGGAGTCTTTCGTCTTAGTGATTTTTTTCTCTATGGACTTCTGGCATTGTATCTTTTGCTTTTCTAAAGGAATTGACCTATACTAGCATATCATGGGTGATGTTGAGTCTCTTAACCATCTTCCATCTTTTTGCATCTCCACGGCTTTCCCCTCTGTTCTTTATAGTCCAAGCATGAGGAAAATGCTACCTCAGAGTCACCAACCAGGCCATCCTTATTATATCCATGCTTCTCTAGTTCGGTTTCCATACTCTTGAGCGTGTCAGCCACCAATGAATGTGCAAAAAAAAGAAAAAATGTGCAAAAGAAAAAAAAGATGTGCAAAAGAAAGAAAAGAAAGAAAAAGATGTGGAAAAAAAAGGGAAAAACATAAAGGATTCATTGATTGAGGGGGAGCCTCCGCCTTTACTCACCAAATACCCCTTGATTCCTAGTGGTTTGACTTTCCTTAGTTGTGCTTAGATTCTCTTGTCAGAGATCCAGCTTTCATATCACTACTAGGATTTGAATCTAGTGTTTGTCGAACTCCAAGAGTCACACACACACTTTTATCATGGGATCTATGTTTTTCACATATTGCATCACTTTCTTTAATGAGGAATCTTCTACTGGCTGTGCAAATTGTGTTTTCTTGTAATTGTGCTTCTTGGATAATCTTGTGTTTTACGGTACAAACTTGAAATTCTTTGCTTGCTCCACCATATTATTTGTCGTTTTCTTCTTGTTCATTGTTTTTAGTGAGGGGGAGTTTGGTTTATCTTTACAAGAGATTGTTAACATGAACACTTTGCTTTGTTTGGAAAGGGAGATTGGCTATAGTTGTTTTGCATGTTGCTATGCACTGTTTGCTTATTATTTTCTTCTTGCATGCTCCTGATATTTACATCATCATATCATTGCTTGTGTGGTTTCTGATCTTGCTTTAGTTGATTGAGCTTCCTTTGTCAATTCGTGACAAAAATGGGGAGTAATGTTGTTCGGTGCATGTGTCTTAGCTTTCAGGTTTTCATGCTACATGTTCTTAAAATCTCCAAGTTGCATCTATTCATGTTTTCCATGCATGTGTCTTAGTTTTCAGATTTTCATGCTACATGTTCTTAAAATCTCCAAGTTGCATCTATTCATGTTTTCCATCTCATGCTTCAAGATAATCTAGACACAGTTTATTGCTTTTTCATATACTCTTGTAGGACTAATAGTTGTTTTGAAGATTGTAGCACTAATAGCTGTTTTGCAGATCATGATTTTGAGAAAGAAGTTTGCGTTTGTTGGCTGGAATGGGTTGGGGTGATTAGAATTTTATTTGTTAGGTGTGTTTTGTCATGGCATTGCCAAAGAGGGAGATTGTTAGGTTTTTATTCTTGGCAATTCCATTTGACAAAACTCCTTTCAGCTGTACTTGTTTTCGCACTTTTTATTTCAGTGAGACTATGAGTGTTTAGATGCGAATCCAACCCGAATTGTGCCTTGCAGAGAAGTTTGTGATGTTAATGCTTTGAAGATTGCCACTTTGCTGATTATGACGGGGATCGAGCTGCCCGGTCAGCCCGTGGGGCTCGAGGGGGCAGCGCCCCTTGGCGGGTCCGAGGCAGCGCCACGGCGGGGTCGAGGGGCAACGCCTCCGAAGCAAAATGCAAAAATGTATTCAAAATTGCCTGTCTGCTCGAGAGGACATTCTCACGCTCGAGCAGAGAATGCTGAGTTCCAGAAGTTTATTCGCTTGCAAAAATAATGGATGCTGTTTTTTCCAGCTCGAGCTGAACTTTCCGCGCTCGAGCGTAGGTCGGCTCGAGCGGCCAATCTGACGCTCGAGCGGAGATCGCGGGATAGATTTCTATAAATACGTGTTTCAGTCCAAATCTAGGATTACGCCTCCAGATCTTCTTTTTGGGTTATAGGGTTTATATCTAGGGCTAGTTTGCTGCTGGTTTTCCTTGATGTTTAATTGAGTATTCAACTCATGGTTTAAGAAGGATACATCAAAGGTTTGTTTGCTTATTCAACATAAGAGAGAGAGTTGTTCTTCGATGGATTCTGAAGAATTCGAGCCTGAAACTTTGGTGGATTCTGGAGTGGCTCATCGTCAAGACAATTCCGAGGTGAAGACGGGGTTGGAAGAGGCACGTAGGGGTTGGTTCAATTCGGGCGTGGATTCGCTAGGTAATTAAAAGTATACCTGTGTAATTCCTTTATATCTTCTTAGTGGATTGTTTTGTGGCTGTTGCCCGTGATTTTTTATCACAATTGGAGGTGCTCCAATTGTGGTTTTTCCACATAAAATCGTTGTATCGATTTGTCTTGATTGTTTGATTGGGATTGCTATATACTGCTTAAAATTATTACATAATCACAAATCAACATCTAGGGGATTTCTAGATTTTTCACTTGTTGTTATTGTAGTTTATCTGGCAGCCTTGTGCTGGGGTCCTCAGTATGCTCCCAGACTATTGCCGACTAGGTGAGGAGATATGGATGGCGAGAGTGCCACTTATTTGTTTTGACGTGGTTGAGTGGCATCTCCCCGATCGTGTCCTCCGACAGCTTGGTCGGGTCCAGTCCGTGTCGGATCAGTGGGACACCGAGTTGCAGTTGCATGTGACTGATAGACGTGGCCGAGCTGGAATTGACTAGAGTCTGTTTTATATGCGATATATACAGCTGTGGGATGCCCATCGCGACAGTATTGTACAAGCTGACTGGAGCGATGAGGTGCTCCTCTCTTCTGACCCTTACATGTTATGGTATCGGCGACATATACACCTACTAGTCGGTAATCCGAGCCACCTGTCTAAGTCCGAATATCCGGGAGTTGGGCCTTCTCTCGAGGCATTGGTGAGTATCATAGTATGTGTTAGATAATTGTTAAGATCATAATTGATTTACTTTCATTCAACTATAGCCTAATACGTCTGAATTTTTGTTCAGGTGGTTCGAGCTGGGAGGTCATATCACTTGGCTGAGGATGCTCTTTTCAAACGTGATGGACAGCATGCCTTGCAGGCCATTGCAGAGATCCGAGAGTTATTGTATAAGGGGATCCAGCATGCCCATCGGGGAGATCGTCTGCATTTTGGCCACTACGGTGTACACAGTGCAGCAGCTGCTCCAGACACATCAGTCTCGTCCACATCAGTGCCTTCCACTTCAACGCCAGCCACAGCAGGTCATTGGACTTCAGTCACCCCACCGCATGGTACCCTATACATTTCTCCCGATTCCCTAGTTGTACATCCTACCCAGCATGCTGGCATATCTTATGTAGCTGACCCTGATTGGACACCACCCCGATACATGCATGACGTTGTTACCCCACCCACCCAGTTACCACCACCCCACAGTTCAGGTATGTGTAGTGTTGGAGTTGATACATGTACATCACATACTCTCACACTATATACACCTGCTTTTGTGGGGACTAGTTCGACCATGACCATGAGTACACATGATGCAGTTCTCACTGACATCTCCCACGTTGAGGATGAGGCCCATATTGAGCCCCCCCTCCAGAGCGCGAGGGAGAGGCCGAGGTTATGGTCATGGCGGACGTCGCGGCCGAGGTCAAGGTGCGGGTAGAGGTAGAGGTCGAGGTCCAGCTGCAGATCGTGATACAGTTGCACCAGATGAGGGAGTTTCACAGCTCACAGCAGTATCCGATCTTCGGCCAGAGACAGGATCAAGGGCAGCACATGCAGGAGAGGGAGTGCCACGGGATACGCATTTACGATTGGGGGAGCCAGATATTCAGAGAGTCTACCGCAGGAGACCGAGGAGGGAGGTCCACGGTCGGGGTTGTGGGACTAGGGGCATGTTAGGGCATTAGCCGGTGTGATATGGAGTGTATAGTTTTTTTTATTTATAGTTTTTGTAAATTAAACTTGTACAGAGGATGTAAATGTGCCATACTTATTTATTCGAAAATAGAATTTTACAATTTTTTATTCTTACTTATTTTAAACATTTCCTAAATATTTCAAATATTCAAATCATGATGTCACAATGGATTTAAGAATACTTTTTTTTTTTTTTAAATACACACACAAATTTCAGATTACATAAGACTACCCGGAAAAAATAAAGGTACAGAACCTGATAATATAATAAAAATTTGAAGAACATTGATTTTTTTAAACAACGTGCGCACACACACACATACAACATTAAGAAAACAAAAACACAAATTTTATATACTCTGCTTTTTTTCCCCCCCCCCCAAAAAAAAAAAACAAAAAGAAACAGAGAAAGAAAAAAGTTCTTTAATACTTGAATAGTCTTTCTAAAAAAAAAAAAACAAATTTTAGTTTTTCAATAGAGTGAACATGATGAACTGTGGAACTTATACAGCAGTTTCTAAAATGTGGGAAGTGGAAACGTGGAAGCTATCTACTAAGTTGGTAATTTACGATTTTACCCATAAATACAATTTGATATAAGTTAAAATAATAGATTATTTAACAAGTTATGGTCATTTAGGAAAAATATAAAAAATTTGTAAGCCAGGCTTCAGATTCATGACACCAAAATTGGTGTTCCCCTTTAATAATAGAATAGATTAACCCTCCAACTGGATCCAAACTCTTTAATTTGCCAACCCCACATTCCTTCATTCCTATCATCACTGTGGCCCTCTTCACTCGAAGAACCCCAACTCCCTATACTGGACCCTCAACCATTTGCCTTTGACCTTGTGTCGTTCCCCAAAATTTGATTTTTGTCACCAGCCGACTCGTTGCCACCATTGGATTTATAATTTTTTGCAAACACTAATTTTTATTGAAATCGTTAGTTCGAAGTGACTTCTTGCTGTATTAAAAAGCAAGCACCAGAAAATAGTTTACTCTGTCGATGTGACAACTTACTGCATTGAAATGGCAAAAGCAAGCAACAGAGAATTGATAGTGATTGAGCGAAATAATGCCTTAAACAATGTTCTATGTTGTGTCGTATCTTCGTTACTAGAGTGTAAGACAATGTTGTTGTTCATCTAGCTTATGGATGTATTTTAACTATTTGTTATATGAACCTGAAGTTTATGAAATCACTACATTTATAAGTACACATGTCAAGAATCGTTACGAATTTCTCTTCCTATTGATAACTCGTGTATAAGCATTACAAAGCCATTATACTGAATGAAAACGTTTGGTCATACATGCAACCAAGTTCATTCAGTATCATCATTATATTCCACATCAATAATGCATGAAACCATGAAAGCCTAGTTCAAGTAGCGTTCTTCAGAATAATAATAACGAAGAGAAAGTAAAGGTATTTGTTATTTGTAAAATTACAAGAACTATTCAAAAACTATTGAAATTTATCCCTTCGTTGATAAGTTGTGGATAAGCATTATAAATCCATTACAAGATAAATGGTTTGGTCATTCATCCAAACAATTTCATTCATTATCATCATCATCTGACATCTCAATATCAGATTCATACATAATATCCATGCTCCAGGCGAAGTACTGGTGTGCATCATCCATTAACCCATCTTCGACATGCTCATTTGCGGTCTTCATTAGTTTGGACCTTTGCAAACGTTGGGTTATGCGATTAACTTCGTCGCCGATACGATGCAATGCCCTTTACAACAATTGTGGAGTGTCAGTTGGCATACGCATGGCTAACCGGCGAGGAAATTTAATATTAACTTTACGACATAGCTCAACGAGAACGTTTGCTCGAGTTATGCGAAATTCCCATTCAGCTCTCATGGTATTGACGGCGGCATGTGAGTAACGCAAATTTGGATTTAATGGGTATTGAAATTCATCTCCATCTGCAACCCAATAGCGACCCATTGCTGAATATAGATCAACCACTATATATCTCATGATGATATCGCTCGAAATAGCTATAAAACTTTTGTTGTGGTATGATGCGATATTTATACCACATATACACATGGTAGCTGTATGTTTGAACTTATTGTAAACAACTATGCATCAGAGTTGTCACGTCTATTTTTATGACCTTAACAACTATGCCTCAACTTTATAGGAGTTGTCACTTCAACTTTTATTTACTGCTCAGTACATATCTGAAATTTAAGCAATTTAATTTTGACTTTTAAGCAAAGTTCAAATCCGCTTAGAAATTTAATTTCATTTTTTCGCTTACAAATATATTTTAATTTATTTTGCCTTGACAATATATTTAATTTCACTTTTCACCTTACATATTTCATTTAATTTAATTGAAGAAATTTGACCAATTTAATTTGAAGTTAACTATGTGTTGATTTAAGTCGGTGTTGTTCTTGTCTGCATACTAGGCTAGCTTTTATCTGAAAGACTTTCAAGTTCTATACATCGAAAAACCCATTCATTCTAACTCTACTACAAATTAATCTTCAATACATTATAACTCTATAATATTTTATCTTTAAGGTTTATGAATCTATTTGGAGCTGCATATGGTAGCTTTTTAAACACAAAGGGTCTAATTGTTTTGTTGTTTTGTTCTGACACCCCCTCATCCCATTATGAATTGCAGAAATTCACATGGGCACAATAGCTATGGTACGATAATAAATTGTAGCTCGGCGTAGTAATACGTCCAACATTCATCAGTGATGCAAAGACTTTAACAGACGTAATAAATTGTATGCTTTGTTTTTTCCTCAGATGCTATGTGACTTTCTACAGCAATGCAGTGATGCATGTGACTTTTTTTCCTCAAATCCAGTGGTGCATGTGATGCATGTGATGCATGTGACTTTGTGCAGTGACGCATGTGACTTTGTGCAGTGATACAGTGATGCATGTGACTTCATGCAGTGATTCAGTGATGCATGTGACTTTCTAACTTTGTAAATTATATAACTTTTTTCCTCACATGTAGTGATGCATGTGACTTTATGCAGCGCGACTTAGATGTTTTGTTTTTTTCTCACATTTTAGAATTAATCTAAGTCACATTAATACAACCACATGGCAATAGTGTTGATAAACAATTATATAAAGGAGTGAAGTGTAATTTACCAAATACAAAAACAAGCAGAAAATACAAAGAGGAGAAAAGGGGATGACTGTGAAGTTTCATTAAGTGAAAATAAGATAAAATATAGGCTGCAGTGCCAATCTTCTTTACATATCAGGTGGCCATTTTATTATTTTGTTTTGTTTGTGTTTTGAAAATTGTTTTAGTGAAAAAATCAACGATAGTTTTGTAGGTCGAAGTGAGTTGGAAGGTTGTGTATTTACTTGCACTCTGTTTCATAGTTGTTTATGAACAGTATTACTTTAAAACAAAGAAAATTAAAGCAGCTGTTTCATTTTATGATTTAATTTATAATTTTTTGAAAACACCAATTTGTGCTAAAAATGTCAGTTCGAAGTGACTACTTATTGTATTAAAAAAGCAAGCATGAAAAAATAGTTCAATATGACGATGTGACAACTCACTGCATTACTGATTAATTTGACAACTCACTGCTCGAATATGAAGGGATTGTATTGTGAAAAGGACAACCTATAATTATGATTTTATTTGACAACCACGTCTGTGACTACATCACAGGTACACAAAGTCACGGGTACTCAGGATTGCATGAAATGAATAAGATAAAATAATATAACGGGTATCACTTATTCCATAGTGCCGCAACTCAATTATCGTCACCAGGTCATCTCTAGTTAACCCCCAGTATGATGTCTATAAATAGCGCTACCCCCAGTATGATATTTGTTCAAGTCATAACAATAGTAATATATCTATAATTACTATTATTATTAATTTTTTTATTTTATGAACAATGTCTTCAAGAGGTGCAGGAAGTTCACGCCGTCAAAGAAATTCGAAAGTGTGGCTACTACCTCCATTTACTTATGACTACAAGAGCGAAAAGTACTCCAATCCGAAGGATTATTATGCTAGTATCTGAGTAGAATGGGCGTTCAGGGTAACGTAGCAAGAAGGATTGTTTAATGATCTACATAACTTTGGGGCACTAGTACCTTATCGTCGTTCATTGACCATGGCCAAACGAAATGTGAGTGACTATGAAAAAGCAGTTAGTAGAATTAAGAAGGAGAACAACACAATGTTGATGTGGAGATGTCGACATTTCATGCTTCAACTAGCTACCGAAATGGCAGAAGCAAGCAACAGAGATTTGACAATGATTGAGCGAAATAATGTCTTAAACAATGAAAAATATCTCTCTGACTACTACATGTCAGATGAGGAATGAGAAATCAAACACCTTTATCTTTCATATATGTTTGTATGTTGTGTCGTATCTTCGTTACTGGAGTGTAAGACAATGTTGTTGTTCATCTAACTTACGGATATATTTCAACTACTTGTCATATGAACCTGAAGTTTATGAAATATCTACATTTATAAGTACACATGTCAAGATTCGTTACGAATTTGTATAAGCATTACAAAGCCATTACACATGGTAGCTGTATGTTTGAAATTATTGTAAACAACTATGCATTAGAGTTGTCACGTCAACTTTTATGACCTGAACAATTATGCATCAACTTTATACGAGTTGTCACTTCGACTTTTATTTACTACTCAATGCATATCTGAAGGTTTTAAGCAAAGTTCAAATTCGCTTAGAAATTTAATTTCACTTTTCACCTTACATATTTCATTTAATTTAATTGGAGAAGTTTGACCAACTTAATTTGAAGTTAACTATGTGTTGATTTAAGTCGGTGTTATTCTTGTCTGCATACTGGGCTTAAAAATTAATTAAAAGACCTTCCGAATATTTAATTTGCACTTTAGGATTGACCACCAAAATATTTGAGATTGTAATATTATTATTATTTAATTATTTACTTAATTTTTATATTCGAGTTCTCACAGAACAAGCAGCTCAGTCAAAAATTTCCCTCAAGAAGGGCTCCTCAAATAGTGACCTCTACGTAAAGAATTTCAATCTCCATCAGGTAAAAAGAAAGAGTCACCTTCCAATTTCTGGAAGTCCAGTGAAAATGATGACTCTGGTAAGGAATGGGGGGTTGACAAAAAACTAAACTTGAGCGCTGGACAAACATTACCCAAAAACAAGTGGTTGGTCCAGTTGGGGGACTAATAAAGTTCAAACAGACAAACTACCGCCTTCAACAACATAGAAAATATAACAGGTAGCTCAATCAAAAGCTTCCCTTAATTGGGGCTCCTCAAATAGTGATCCTCTACGTAAAGAATTTCAATCTCCATCAGGAAAGAAGCAAGAGTCGCCTTTCAATTCTTGGTAGTCCAGGCAAAATGATGACTCTGGTAAAGAATGAGGGGTTGACAGAAAACTAAACTTGGGGGCAGGACAAACAAGCTCAAAGCCAAGTGGTTGGTCAAGTTGGAGGATTAATAAATTTCCAAAAAACTGTTCTTGGAAATTCGAAAACCAAGTAAGTTTTGGATTTAAAATTTATAAAAATTATTTTTAATATATACAAGCAAACAAAATTTTAAGTTTGACAAACTCTTTTAAAAAATGTAATTATAATATTCATTTCAAAATACAAAACCATACGGATCATCTATTTGAATAAATTCCATTTTAACCCAATACTTTTATATTCAATTACATTTTCATTCCAACAATATTTTCATACACTAGTCTTCCAATACTATTAGGTTAAGTGGTTGTGCGTGAGATTTGTAAATTTATTACGAGTGATTTCCAGAAAAAATCAAAATAACAATTAATCTTCCATACCTATGGGGTTATGTGGGTGTGCGTGGGATTTACAAATTTGTTACGATTGATCTGCGGATGGGTACGTTACGACCAATGTTCAGTTGATGTTGTAAATGTTTTCCAAAATATTACAAATTGAATATTCAAAAGTTGGTTTTAAAATAATTCCAAATGACAACAAAAATTGAAATAGTCATACTTTTCAATGAAAGACAAATAGTTGGTCGTAACAACGAATGATGCATAGCTAAGTGAAACATAACATTGCCTACATAAGCTTCCTTTTTTCACACATTGAGTAGTCAAATCGTGGAGAGACTTGTCAAGCCGTTCACAGATCCGTCAAAAATGCCTTACTGATGCAGTGACATTGAACACAGTTAATAAATTAATCCCCTTACGAATTGGTGAATTTTACATGGGCACAATAAACTTCGTACGCATCCGTGCTTCTTTCATACAGTGAGTAATCACTTCGAAGTTACGATATCGAGGTCGGAAATATGGTGTTTTGAAGAAATTTGAAATTCAATCATAAAATCAATTGAAGGAGGGTAGAAGATAAAATGCTATACTAGTTCGTGACTTGTCAACATGCAGTGACTTGTCAAGTCAATTTGGTCGGGTTCAATCGGTTTTGTCAGTTTTTTCGATTTTTCTTACATCCCTCGTTACAGTGAGTAGTCACTGAGTTGTCACATCGAACATGCAAGTGAGTTATGTTCCAAGAAATTCAAGTTGCGTTTCTAACACCCCTCGCCCTTTTTACTACATTGACAGTGTCACATGGCAACAGTGACTTTGCGCATACGCTTTAATTTTCACTGATTTACCTTACAGTGAGAATGCCCTTATTTTGTCGATATATGCAGATGGATTGTCAAGTCATGTGACTTGGTGCACAGGCATTGGTTTTCTTGATTTTTTTATTACAGTGACAACTCATCTCTTATTGATATATATGGGATTGTCAATTCATAAAGTCACATGGCAACAGTGAATTTATTGATTTACCTTACAGTGAGCATGTCCTTATTTTGTCAGTATATGCAGATGGATTGTCAAGTCATGTGACTTGGTGCACAGGCATTGCTTTTCTCTGTTTTCTTATTACAGTGACAACTCATCTCTTATTGGTATATGTAGGATTGTCAATTCAGAAAGTCACATGGCAACAGTGAATTCACTGATTTACCTTACAGTGAGCATGCCCTTATTTTGTCGGTATATGCAGATGGATTGTCAAGTCACGTGACTTGGTACACAGTATTTGCTTTTCTTTGTTTTTTCATTCTAGTGACAACTCATACCTTGTTCGTATATGTGAGATTGTCATGCAAAGGCATTTATTTTCTATGGTTTTTCCTTCAGTGTCTTTCTAAAGTCGTGCATAACCAACTATATAAATGACTAAAGGTGAAGACACAACCTTACAACTCATTTCGCCCTACGAAATTATCATTCATTTGTTTAAAAAAATTAGCATGGCTACACGATTCATGGGAGGGAGTGCGAATCGCAGAGGTGGTAGGAACTTGCAAAAGGGTGACAATTCACGACGAGGAGGGGGAAGGGGACATGGCGATGCTGAAGACGAAACAACAATACCTGTTTTAGATTATGCTTGTGGTTATCGTGATAGGTTTGGGAAGCGACATTTTTTGATGCCCAAGTACTATCGAGTTCAAGGAGGTTCATGTATGGAGCCATCTGACAATCAAACAGGATATGGTTTATCTGACGCTGCTTGTCCGAAGTGGCCCACACTATTTATAGAGCGGGTACAGCAGGAAACCTTAAGTCGGGAAAATCAACTTAAGGTGCCAAAAGCACGTTCTGTTGAGATCCAAAAGGAAGATCCTGATAATGTTGATCGACTATGTGAAAGACTACAACGTGAGATTTCTCAAATGCGCCGTAGGTTAGCCCGCGATATGCAATTATACATAGTTAAGAAGGATGCCCAGAAGAACAAAACAGAACCAAATGTTGCGGCTATCAAAGGTATTATGGAGGATCATGAACTTGTCTCTGACCCTGAGCTTTCGGATTATTCAGACTCTGAGATTGCCGATTTAAGTGCGAATTAGGTGTTTATGTCTATACTTCGGCAATATTAGGTCATGCATTAATATGTAATGTGTGTGTTAAACTAAGTGTTTCCGTAATGAGTTTGTCAGATTGTCTGCATAATATTTGTCTATCTAATTGTTATGTTTATGTATTGTGTGTTCAGTTCAGGGTGCCCACAATATATGTATTGTGTGTTTAGTTCATGGTGTCTAAAATGTATTTTTGTGGGAGACTTATGTTTGTACTACCTATGTAACTGAAAACTGTTACATTTGCAACTTCAGTTATGTTGTTTTCATGCCCGTATGAGTATTTAGTAAATTAGTGACTTCGTATATTATGTATTAAGTTTTATTACAAAAATGTTGACAAAATTTATTTTAGGGGAAATACACATTCTCTTAACTTGTTCATCTTCTCAATCGTGACAACCCAAAAATGTAACCATTATTCATTGAATATAACAAATAACGTTCTCATTCTTACAAAAAATACACTACCAATTGAATAAAACAAATAACGTTTCCATTCATTCATTCATTGCACAACATCAGTCTTATGAAATAAGCGAAACCAATTGAATCACAATAACATCAACTCCAACCCAATATTTACATTATATAAGTTCCTGTTCGTAATCAGACACCAAATTACATATAAGTTACATTACATAGCAAAAAAGGGAAAAAGTACCATTCGTATGTAAAAAATACATCACCAAAATTTGAGGTATTTCTCTTCTTCCTTCTTGCTGCAGCTCTCGCGGTGGCCTTCGTCTTCTTGGCCTCCCCTACGGTGCTCTTCGCGCCTCACCCTTCGTCGTTGTTCGTCAAAATGCAGAGTGTGTGGGTGTGCTTCGGACTGTAGAGCATGTATATCACCTTCTAACCCAAAACAAAGACGAAAGAAAAAAAAAATTAATGAAAATGGCTAGAAAACGGTTTTACTAAACCGGTTTTCTGAATTACATTATCACCTTCTAACCCAAAACAAAGACAAAAGAAAAAAAAAATTAAATGAAAACAGCTTTAGTAAAGCAAAAAAAAAATTCTTAATTACACCTTCTAATCCAAAACAAAGACAAAAGAAAAAGAAAAAAAAATTATATGAAAACGACTTTAGTAAAGCCAAAAAAAAATTCTGAATTACATTATCACCTTCTAACCCAAAACAAAGACAAAAGAAAAAACAAAAAAAAATTACATGAAAACGGCTTTAGTAAAGCCAAAAAAAAATTTCTGAGTTACACCTTCTAACCCAAAACAAAGACAAAAGAAAAAAAAAATTTAACATGAGAACAGCTTTAGTAAAGCTAAAAAAAAAATTTGAATTACATTATCACCAAAACAAAGACAACAGAAAAAAGAAAATTTACATGAAAACGGCTTTAGCAAAGCCGTATTAGAAAACGATTTTAGTAAACCCGTTTTCTGAATTACATTATCACCAGAACAAAGACAACAGAAGAAAAAAAAAATTACATTAAAACGGCTTTAGGAAAGCCATATTAGAAAACGGATTTAGCAAACCCGTTTTTTGAATTACACCAGAACAAAGACAATAGAAAGAAAAAAAAAGACAACAGAAAAAAAAAAAATACATGAAAACGAATGTAGGAAAGCCGTATTAGAAAACGGTTTTACTAAACCTGTTTTCTGAATTACATTATTTTGTGGCAATTTATATTTATGTTGAAAAATATAAACGGATTTTACAATGTTAAAAGCGTGGTTGTTATCCACGCTTTCTGTTGTCAACAGTGAAAGCGTGATTGTGAATCACGTTTTCTGAAGAAAACAAAATTTATTTATAAGCACAGTAAAAGCGTGGTTTGAAACCACGTTTTCTGAAGAAAAACAAATTTTGCTTAAAAGCGTGCTTTATAACCTTGTTTTATGTATAAATGAAATTTCCTTAAAAGCGTGGTCTGTAACCACGCTTTTACCATTTCACAAATTTTTCTCAGGAGGGTCCTAAAAACGGTGAAAGTGTGGTTTGTAATAGCGTTTTAGCATAGTTTGGGAATTCTGTCCAAACTAAGCCTAGTTTGGAAAATAAGTTGCTATTTTAGCTTAATTTGAGAAAAGCCCCGCAATCATGACTTGGACTTGTTATATATATATATATATATGTAATTCAATCAAATAATTTTATAATAAAAAATTATTTAAGTTCACGATATTATTTATTTCTTTATTCAATTAATTTCACATAAGACAAGCATGTATATTTATGAAAATTCTAAAGGAATGGTGGATTAGTTACTTAAAGGTGTAGTTGAGACATTTGTGTCCCATGTGGGGATCATTTTTTTGATATTCATATGGTAATGACGATTGGTGAGGAAATGATGTAAGCGATAAGTTATTGGAGTGTTTGGCTACATGTATAGGTAAGGGTATATTTGGGTTAGGACTGTTTGGTTACAAAAATTAGAAAAATTAAATATTTTTTAGTTTGACCTTTTCTTTTATTTGAGAATATTTTTGTCTTTTCATCATAATTTTAAACATGGTCCTGGGCCAAGTTAACATATAGGAGCTTTGTGTATATTGTTAACTAAAGTAAGGAAGGTTTGTATGTATTGTCAATTAAAAAAATGAAAATGAGATTAATGTAATTTTGAAAATTAATAATGAGATACTCATATTTGTTAAAACTTTAAAGGAGGTTTGTATAGTGGTTTTTTTTTTTTTTTTTGAACGGGGAGGTTTGTATAGTTAATCCAAATAAGAAATAAAAGAAAGGGTAAATTACACTTTGTCCTTTTTATATTTAGTCATTTTTTTAATTTGACCCTTAAAATTTATTTTTTCACTTTGGTTTTTTATGTTCCAAGTTTTTTTTAGCTTATTCTTAAAATTATTTTTTGTTAAAAATTAGATAAAATATGACACATTACGTAATATAAAAATATTTTATTATATATAATTTACATCTTTAGCATAAACTTAAATCTCAATGAAAAATCTAGATTTATGCAGAAAATACTCTTGGAAAATCTAGATTTGTCCTGTGTTAATGTGATTATTGATATAGGAAATCCAAATTAAAAATTAAGCAATCATGATCAATGTAGATGAGAGAGAGAGAGAGAGCAAGAGAAAATTCATTCACGACACAAAAGATTTTTTTTTCGTGGAAAATCACAATTGGAATCCACCAACTTGTGATAAAAAATCGCAAGCCCTCGGTCAGACGAATAATCCACTATGCAAGAAAGGTAGTACAAGAGATCTCTTACAAAGGCCAATCTAGGCTACACGAGCCCACTCACTAACACACATCTTTGCTCACTCTACAGGTACCTCCACAATCTCCACTAGATATCCGCTAGGATTGTCAAATCAACATGACGCCTATGATTTCAGAATCTACCGAAATCTATAATCTTGGAAGCCACCATGAAAAGGTTCACTTTTTGAAGAGGTGAAGAACTTATACACAACTTGATGATGAACTTGAAGTTTTTATGGTTAATGTGTCGTCAAGCAATTGAGCGTTACAAGACTGACAAGCTGCTTTTAAGACTTTATTTTCATGATGTTTTAGTTGGAAAATTTGAATTAAAATTTACTCCAATGGTTGGGTCCCTTGAGTTGGAAAGGTGTCTCCTTTTGAAGGGTTACAACCTTTCAGAAGAGTCATATAGAAGTCTATTTATTCCATCTCCCTCACTTCATTTTGAATAGAATTCAATCGTGTTTTCTTCCAACTTTGAGTTTATTCTTCATATTTCTGAGTCTGATTTTTCAATAAAGAGAGTAGATGCATAGCGAAGTTCTCTAGGCTTGCAATAGTAGTGCTACTAGTGCAAGACATTGATCGTTGTATCTTGGGAGATAGACGTCCATTGAGAATCCTGAACACCGGTGGGAGGACAAAACTGTCTTAAGGAAAAGTATCACACTCAATTCGATCAGGTTTTATTTATTTATGTACTGTAAGTTTTGTTACGTTATTATGTCAATTTATTTTAGTTTTGGTTTTACCCAAAAACCGTTTACATATTTTTAAATTATATTTTCCATATAATTTGGTAGTATTTTTCCAATAATCTTAAGACAGATTTGGTCTTATTTATGGTTTTTGGAAAAATATAATTGATTTATTATTTAATTTGTTTATAGTTTCTATGTGTACAAATTTTGTGATACAGATTTAATATTTTTTGGTTAAAAATTAATTCTTTGCGATTCGTTTTCCTGCATATTGTGTTTCTTGTTTATAGTAACACTCTTAGTATTGTTTACTGTTATTATTTATTAGTAATAGAATCTAGAAATGTTCATGATTTTACCCGAAATTGTGTTTCAGTAAAATTCTATTACTTATTTATCTTTTGCATTACACTGTTTTTTACAATGATGGTTACAAATTATTTGTTATTGTATGTGTTTGGGTGATTATACTGTGTAATTATATTATATAGATTTCATATTATTTTATACAATCAAAACTGTTTGAGTAAACAAAATTGAAACTGTTATTAAACAGGATCTGATTATTATTGAAAGGTTTGTATACCATACATATTTATTTAGACACAACAAAACAAATTTGAAGTTATTCAGATTTTGAGAAACTGAATGCATTTTTCTGAATATGATTTTTTTTTATAATAATAAATAATAATAATAAAAAACTGTTGTTTCTGGTAAGTGGTTGATTTTGTTGTCAAACATTAAATCAATATATTTATTTTACTGGTTTGAGAATCGTCTTGTTAGTCTTTGTAAAAGCAAATTTCTTTTGTTTCTTTACCCAAATCTTTGAATGACTTGACTTCTTCTTTGTCCTCTTCCATTTTAAACTACTAATCTCTTCTGGAATAGCATCGTCGTGTGCCATTGGTGGAGCGATATCGTAGTTAGGAAGAGAGAGAGGTCGGCTGGGTAAAGGGTTCGACCAATTTAGGCACTTTTTATATGAATACATTGATCAACATGTATTGCAAGTTTGGAAAAATCAAACTTACCCAATACTTGTTTAATAGAATGCCTGAGAGGGATGGAGTTTCTTGGAACACCCTGGTGTTCGGGTATGTTCGAGTGGGTTTATATAAACTGTGTTGGAACAGTTTATTTAACACTTTTTTTTTTTTTTAAATCGTGCTGGAAAGAGTTGTTTTTCAAATTGTTTTTTATTTATTTTCTTACTCTGGAAATTGTTAAACTGGTTTTGAACAGTTTATTTTTTTGGTTTTTCCAGTTTTGAAATATAAATTGTTTTTTTTTGTATTTCCAATTCTGGAAATTTTAGTTTAAATTTGTTTTCTGATTTTCAGTTTTAGAATTGTTTTTAGAAACTGCTTTTAACAGTTTTGACTGGTTTTCAGTGTTGGAAATTTTCATTTATTTGTGTCCATGCCTACATATGTTATAGAGTAGATAATTAATGTTTGTAATTCTTTGTGATATGATGTCTTTAATTGATATATCGACTTGGTATGTGGTGTATTATAAATGTATATCAATTATTTATCAAAGTGTTGATAAAAATGTGAACTTATATGTTTTGACATAAGAGGAATTCTAATTATTCTTTGGAATAATGACTGAAATTGGTGTGGTGACCGATAACTCCGTAATGAAATATTATATTAGTTAAAACATTTTATGGGTGAAAGATGCTTTGGTAATTGTCGACGTATTCACCAACACTGGATAAGACATAAGATGTAAATGTAATTATATAGCGATATTAATATTCCATGTTGAGATTGGAATTAAAGGTTGCAGTAAACAAAAAGAACTAATGCATAGCTAAAGAAATATTATTTGACAAAGTGTTGTGGCCACAACCGGTATTAGCCATTTTTTCTTTGTACTGTAAAAGAAAGTTATGAAGTCTAATTGTATTTTAGACAAATTAGTTATATTCACAAAGCAATTTACATCTTGTTATTTAGTTCAAACACGCCAATTGATGATATATTGTGATTTACCTCAGAATTATGGGGGTGTATTAATATTTGTGTATAATTATACATCAGCAAGAGAAATTAAATTTCCTTAAAATGCTTAAAATTTGAGGGTGCTTAGAGGATTTTACCAAAGTAACCGTTCCGATAATAGGTTCACAAAGAATCTCAATTCTTTCTATAGGACAAAGTTGGAGTAGAAGCAAAAATGGCTTCATTAACTCCTAAGAAACAACTCTATGTTTATTATTTAAATTTGAAAATGAGAGTGACATAGAATAACGATAAGCCTCAATGTATCAAAGACTTAATACCGTAGGATATTTGCTTTCAATTGTGAATATTGTCTAAGAATAATATAATGGATCTACTAACTACTCAATGATATATACTTGAGAAGGTCAAACGAAAAAAAGCGGCCGCTAAATAAAAAGTTTGACCAGAGAGCAAAATGAGGGAAAGTTCATCGAGGAGAATGTGATTAAAGCCTATTACTTCAGAGCCATCATAATGGTAACCCTACTTAGATGACTGGAGATCCCAAGAACTAAGTTCAAATGGACAACTAAGTTATGTGTGGCTCGCCATAAATCACTAAAGGAATCTATCTCCTATCCATTCCTATGATGAGAGTGATATTTGCAACATATATTGTATGTAGGGGACTTAGGGTAAGTTATGCTTTTAATGATCACTTATAGTATCTTGAAAGCCCTAGATGAGTATCTTTTAAGAGGAGTATTAAAGAGACTCGAAATAAGGATCACTTATATGAGTGTGGAGGGGCCGCTTCTATTAGAATTGATAAGACTAAATTTTCTAAAGCACTCATGAAACACCAGAAGATGCCTAAGGCCAAAACGGGCACGACCGTGAGAACTAAGTTGTGTCTAGAGATATTCTATGTGAATTCTATTGCTTTGGCTTACACAAACGGCTGAACAGTTTCAGGCATCACGTCCACTGATTAGCTAGTATGCCCGATAGGCTTTCACTAAGGAAGGTTCAAAGCCAAAACCTACCTATCCCGATGTAGGGTATTTCCTTAATGTACTCTCTTTTTGTCTGTATGTTATTGCATGTCCTTTTTGTAAATTTCATTCATGTGGGGGATTATTGAAAAATTTGAATTAAAATTTACTTCAATGGTTGTGTCTTTTGAGTTGGACAATTGTGTCATTTTAAAGGGTCACAACATTTCCGAAAAGTCACATAAAAGTCTATTTATTCCATCTCCCTCACTTCATTTTGAATAGAATTTGACCATGTTTTCTTCCTACTTTGAGTTTATTCTTCATATTTCTGAGTCTGATTTTTCAATAAAGAGAGTGGATGCATGGCGAAGTTCGTTGGGCTTGCAATAGTAGTGCTATTAGTGCAAGACATTGATCATTGTATCTTGAGAGATAGACATCCATTGAATCCTAAATACCGATGAGAGGACGAATCTGTCTTAAGGAAAGAGTGTCACACACTCAACTCGATTAGGTTTTATGTATTTAGTTTTATCATGTTACTATATCGATTTATTTTAGTTTCGGTTTTGCCCAAAAATCGTTTGCATATTTTTAAATTATATTTTCTCGATAATTTTGTACTATTTTTCTAACAATTTGATCCAGGTGATGTTTGTTATCCGTTGGCACCCACTGGGGGTCGACCCCCAGTGACGTGGCGGGCCTTCATTGGCCAATTTTTTGTTTTTTATTTTTATTTTTTTTTTCTTCCAATCCCGCAGTGCCACGTGGCACTGGGGGGGGTCGGTGAGGGTGACATTTGCTGGGGTCCGGCGCATTTCTGTGCATAATGTCATTCATTTTTTTATCAGACAAATATCACATGCTTGCCAACCAAGCCTGACCAACTTTTTCAAAAAAGCTTCACATGCTTGACAACAAATTTTCAATGAAAAGATTTCACAATCTTTAGCCAATCTTTGATAACATTATTGTCTGCCACCTAAAGCAATAAAAAAATATTATCTTTCTTCATAGTTGCCAAGTGCAATGTACGTAATAAATTCAGCCTCAAGGGACTCCAAACTCTTCGTACTCTTACAGAATCTGTCACTTTTGGTTTTTAAACAAACAACCATCTATTCAATTTATTAAACCAAGAAAATATTGCGCATGCTTAAAAGGAAAAAAAAACAAAGGGAGAATTATAAACATTCCTCTCGAGAGTGAAAGTATAGATTTTTCTTTGAGATTTAAAAAATTATAAATTATTTTTTGAGAGTCAAATTTTTATAATAAATTAAGAGAAATTAGGAAAAAAATCTATATGAAAATAAAAATCTCATAGGACAATTTGTTATGAAAATATAAACCTCAGGAGGCGGAATGTAATTTCTCAAACTTCA
The DNA here is from genome assembly GCF_004153795.1 of Camellia sinensis. Taxonomy (NCBI): domain Eukaryota; kingdom Viridiplantae; phylum Streptophyta; class Magnoliopsida; order Ericales; family Theaceae; genus Camellia; species Camellia sinensis. The sequence continues at coordinate 1,054,166 of NW_021028977.1, forward strand.
AGAGAGAATCTATATTTTCACCAAATCTTGAGGGAGGTATTTGTAATTTGCCCAAAAACAAAGGGAAAAAAACAAATTAATATCACATGCCAATCCATCTGTTGGCCTTATAGTCACAAAATTTCAGATTGATTTCATCAAAATAGATATTTGAAAAATTAATAATCAAAATGAATTTGAATCAAAAACTTTAACAGCAAGTTTTGTCCAAAAAAATATTGTCAAATCATAAATTATTAATTTCTTTAAGATAAAAATCTTAACACTCAATATACTAAAATATTGGACAAATTGCAAACATCCCCCTCGAGGTTTGGTAAAAATACAAATTCTTCCCTGAAGTTTGAGAAATTACATCCCGCCTCCTGAAATTTATATTTTCATAACAAATTATTCCCTGAAATTTTTATTGTCATACAGATTCTCTCCTAATTTGTTATGCAAATTTGACCTTTACGGGGTAATTTGTAATTTCTCAAACCTCAGGGGGAATCTGTATTTTCATCAAATCTCGAGGGGGTGTTTATAATTTTCCCTAAAATATTTTATATGTTATGTGATAGTTATTATGATATTTTCTGTTTAATTTTAAATAAAAATTAATTTTAAGAATAAATTAAAAAAAAATTAAAATTTAAAAGGCCAAGTAAAAAAACAAAAGATAAGTGTCACCGATGACCAATCAATTAAACTAGAAACTAACTTGGCAAAGTTTTGCTGCAATCATCTCTTAGACTCGTTGTATATAAAATTTCAATCTAATAATTTTATTTAAAAAAGTTTTTAAATTCACAATATTAATAATTTTTTTATTTGATGAATTATTTATATGGAGACCTTTTAAGTTATTGAAAAATATCACTTTAACTCTCTAAATTATGAAACGTACATATGATCTCCCTAAACTATTGAGAAGTATTACTTTACCCACTAAACTATAATAGTGTATAAATTGACCTCCTAAACTATTGTTATGTTTCATTTTGACCATTTCCGTTAAGAGGTTCAATTTGTATATATATATATTTTTATAGTTTAGGGAGATCATTTCTATACTTCTATAATTTAAGGAGTTAAAATAATACTTCTCATTAGTTTAAGGAGTTTTTGTATAACTAACCCTTATTTGATTAATTTTGCAATGAAATTCTTTTTTTAATCCATGGGAGAATAATTACAAATACCTAGAAACATTATATCTAATTGACCAAAACTTAAGTCACCAAGCCCAACTACCACAACAGCCAATATCCCAAACTATATACAATTCTCATTATAGAAGATAAATAATACCACAAAAAAATATTAAGGCTATGTTTGGTGGAGATTTCAAAAATCAATTTCATCCTTTAGTTTGAGTGGTGTTTGGTTAGAGTTTTTAAAAATTGATTCTACACATTTTTGAAAACACGTCTATCCGGTCATCCTCCCGGACGTCCCTCGGACGTCCGGCCAGTTGTCCGGCTGGTTGACCGGAACAGTATTCGTTTTTTTTTTTTTATGTTGTTTTGCACTTGTTATTTTTATATGTTAAATAAATTTTAAATAAAAAATATTTTTAGAATTTTTTAATTTTTTTTTTATAAGTTTTGAATAGAATTTTGGGTTGTGTGTCTGATTACGAGTTGTAAGTTTTTTAATCAAATAACTTTTTAAATTTTAAAAACTCAAAACTCCTTCCAAAACTCAAAACTCTTTTCAAAATTCATAACCAAACTAATTTTCTCTTTTCAAATCATAATTCCAAAAGGGAATAACTTCCCTCAAATCTGTGATCGGACTGGAGGGTACTGTTAGACCCGTAGGGGCCCACCATGGGTCCCGTTTTGATAATCTGAATTGTTTAATGTGTAGAACTTGCCAAGTACTATATGTTTGTAAAAAATCAAGTTGATCGCTTATCGATATCTATGTGATCAAATCAGATTTTCGTAAGTCGTTTATTTTTCACCGTTCATTTTTTTTATACAAAACCGATTGATCACATAGCTATCGATATGTGATCAACGTAAATTATTACAATATATAGTACTTGACTAGTTTTACACATTAAACGGTTCAGATTACTAAAACGGGACCCGTGGTGGGCCCCCACAGGCCCAACAGTACCCTCCAATCTATAACTAGACTGAAATGAAGTCATTCCCATTCCAAAACTCACAAACTCAAAATACAACTCTATTTTCAAATTATAATTCTAAAACTCTACCAAACACTACGCAAATTTTCCTCCATAAGAGTTAAATCCATAATCTGGTGATATTATAAAAGTTTTTCTATAATCATGACTTATTATATATATAATTTTAATAATATTACAAATTCAGACTTAACTACTCAAAATTATTTAAAATTATTATTTAGCGGTTCGGATTTCAGATTTATTCTATACATAAATCTTATATTATATAAATTCAATTCACACATCAATATTCTAGATAAATTTTGGGACTGTAAATCCGAGTTGCTAGACTTATCCATATATTTTTTCTCAATTTAATTATTTTATAAAAAAAGAATTTAAAACTCACAATATTATGTGTTTTTCATACGCTTTTAATCTCACAATGACCAATCAACCTAACTGGGATTCAAATTTAAGACTTTGGGTGATCGGGAAATTACAAATAAATCAATTGAGATTTATTTAAAATAATAATTATTTCTTCTACAGTTTGAAAAATTATAAATAATTCATCGTTGAATTTTTTTTATTTAACAAAATAAATAAAAAAAATTCTAATTATTTTCTTATACAATAAAAAAATTACTAGAATTATTAATTACAATAAATTTATGGTATTATTAAAAATTATTAGTTGACTTGATAATTTCTTAAAATATTCAAAAATTCAAAGAGCTATACAAAAATAAATAAAATTAGAGATTCCCTTTTGTCTCTACTTTTTGCACATCTTTTCGTAAAAATCTAAAAATTCATCCTAAACATATTAATTTTTTTACCTTATATTTTAGCAAAAAAATTAAAAAGTTACTAAAATAATATGTTCCTACGCAAGACTTGAGTTAGATAAATTTATAATTTTACCCTTAAAAATATGACACATGACACTTTTATATATTTTTTTTATTAAAAAAAATGTTAAAAATTGTAACTAATTAAATTAAATTGAGATAAAGTCATAAATTCAACATTAAAATTAAATCAATTAAAATTACAAGAATTAAAATGTAATAACTACCGTCACAATTTATTAAAAAAATAAGTCTCTCTTCTCTAGCCACTTCTATTTTGGGTGGAGATGGATTTGATTTGTGTAGTTTTGTGGGTTGATGGCGGAGAGGTAAAGTGGGATGGTGATGCGAGAGAGATGGAGTGGGGGTGAGTTTGCGGTAGTGGTAGGCTGGTGGTGATGACAAATGCGGAGGGTGGAAGGTGATGGTTGTGATACGTGGGTTGGAATGGGCACCAAGTATTTGATAAAAGTCCTAGCCGAAAAAAAGTATTTTGTGCGATGTCATGTGGTGTGGCTCCCAAGTTGCAACAGTAACTGTGGTCCATTGCACGTTAGTAACTGGGAATTCAATAGAAATTCAGGGTAACTATTTTACTTCTTTTTTCTCCCTTATTGATTTCTTTTTCTCATCTGCCTGATTCTTTTCCATGATAGATTGGCCAAGTAGAAATCTAATTAGAAATGCAATAATAGGTTGTCAGCCACATCATTAATAAGCTGGGCCTTCTATTTTTCTATCATCTCTTTTTTCTTTTTCTTTTTCTTTTCTATTATTATTATTATTATTATTATTATTATTATTATTATTATTCTCTTTGGGTTTTTAATAGTTAGTTTTTTGTAATACAATATATATATATAGGAACCCTATAGTACACACCCTCCATAATTATTCTAACTTTATTACAAAATTTCATAACATCAATCACAAAATACATAATCTTGTCATAAATTGGCGTAATAAAATGTCCAACATTTTGTAGTTCATGTAACAAACGTTTGTGGCTTAATTACGATATTTTTTGTCACATCAATTTGTGGCGAGGTTGTGCATTTTGTAGTTAATGTTACGAAATTTGTGGTAAAATTACGTCAATTTATAATAGGATATATGGAGGGATGTGTATCATAGGATTTCCCTTTGTATATTGATATTCAATTTATGGTAGTCCCAGACTTTTTGATATTTAAATTGGTGATGTCTTTTTCATAACTTGTTATTTATTTTTTATTTTTTTCAAATTTTACTCATTGATCATTGAGTTCAAGGTTGGTTAGGAAAATTTATAAGGAGTTATAAGTCTTATTTTTTATTTTTTATTTTTTTTTCCAGTCTTAAGTTAATATATTACATATTGTAACAAGTATAATTTTCTCTTGGTTGGTCTGGTGAAATATTATAGTTCTTTTACTTACAGATTTTGTGACACAAAAAACTAAGATGCTCACTTCCAGTGGTATTGTGGCTTGCATTGGACAAGTAGGTTGGGTAGATGGGTCTGTTATCCTGTGTTGTTTTCTTCGCCTGTGTGTTTTTTGAGTATTAAAGACAGATTAGAGATGGGGGAGAGGATATGGCAGGGAATGAAGGATGGGCAAAATTGATATTAATAAAAATTAATGGCTTACCTAAACATTTTCGGTTAGTTGACTTGAGGGTTGACCGACGGGGAGAAAAATTGTATATAATAATAGAATTAGTTGAAATTTTAGTTGAAGCAAATTTTTGGTATTATTAAAATTATTAATTGATTTAATAATTTATTAATTTGTTATAAAATTAAAAGTTTCAAAAGACGAGATTTAATTTTCAAAATTATATAAAGTAATTCATAATTTATACTAAATTTTTTAAAGAAGAAAGAAAAATATATTGAATGGTAATTTCCTTCTCAGATCATCTTGATAGCTTTATTTCGGTGGGTAGCAATGAGACAAATACACAACAATTACTAGCAACGGTGGACCCAGGTGGACTAGAGGGGAAAGTGGCAGAGTTTTGTATTATTGTAGGTAGGGTTTGGTTTCTTCTTTGCTAATTGCAAAGATGTCAAAAATGCTTTCAGTTCTCACCACAATTAATTTAATTAGGAATGTTAATGATTTATAGCTGTGTTTGATTATCACTCGTAGTGGTTGTTTTTATTTATAGATTAGTTATATATCACCACAATTTTTATATAGAGTTTAATGTCAAAATAATGTGACAATGACAAAAATTATGTTCGTATAACACTATTTGTTTTGTTTGTATAACACTACTACTTATTCTATAATATGAACAAAAGTATCCATATAATACAATTTGCTTTTTTGTTTTTGCTTTTGCTTTTTTTTTTTTTTGTACATATTCTAATATTGACTGAGAAATTTATTTGCAAATTTAATGATGTTTTTTAGAAAATTTATAATTATAATAATGCTTCTTTTATCATAATTTGCATACAATATTTTTACTATGAATAAAATAATTTTAATTTAGTGGGCAATTTTAAATATAAAATTTAGGTCTCGTTTGACGAGTAGCTTTTTTAGTCAAAAAGTCATTAAAAAAATCAAAAAGGCAATAATTTATACCAAAAAATTAAATATTTCTTTTTCTCTCTACGTTTTGTACATCTTTTTGTAAAAAATAAAAAAGTCATCACAAATATATTAATTTTTTTACATTATATTTTAATCAAAAATTTAAAAAATTATTAAAAAAAATATATTTCCAAACGAGACCTTAATTGCCACCCCGCTCCCCCTTATTCTAATTCCTGACCTTAATTGCCACCCCGCTCCCCCTTATTCTAAGGCCTAGTTTGGGAAGACTAAATAAGTGCACTTTTTGACTTTTTATGAAATATGGGTTGGGTTTGAGTTGGGTTTGAAGTGACGTGTTAGAGAGGTGATGTGACTTAAATAAGATGATGTGACTTAAATAGGATAGTGACTTTTTGACTTTTTATCTTTTTTCAATCCTGCCAAACTTGGCCTAATTCCTGTGTCTGCCAATTACTTGTGACATTTCAAAGAAAAGAAAGGGTTGCAACTTGCAGGCAAAGTCTTGGTGTAACTAGTGGTGTGATTCATCAAATATTTTTTTTCTTTAAAATTGTTAGAAATTTTAAAAGTTTAACAAAAATTTCTATCAAATGGGACTCAAATGATGTAGGTCTTACACCAATATAAGATATTTAATAAATATTTTAAAAGAACTTTTGAGTTTCTAACATTACTCTTTTTTCTTTCCCAGAGCAAATCCATCTTGGTTTCTCTTCTTTCACTCTAAAATTTAAACATCACCTTATAAATAAATTTTATGAGATTTGTTTAATATAAGAACGACAATGCTACGTAGTTCAAATTTTGTGTCTCAAAAGTGGTTCAAATGGCCAAAACGACGTCGTTTTGAGTACAGAACAACATAAAAATGGCCAAAACGACGTCGTTTTGGCCATTTGAGCCACTTTTGAGTCACAAAATTTGAGTTACGAGACATTTTCCATATACAAATTACCTCTATACTTTAGAAAATTATAAACACCGGCTTATCGAAATTTTTTATTTAACAAAATAAACCAAAAAAAAAATAGAATTTTTAATTGCTATTTTATACAATAATAAAATTACTTGAATCTTTAATTGAAACAAATTTTGACATTATTAAAACTATTAATTGACTTAATTTATTAATAAAAGGACCATTTATTATGAAATTAGAAATTTTAAAAAGTGAGATGTAATTTTCAAACTATATAAAATAATTTATATTTTAATTAAATCTCAAATAGTATATTCGTGATTTATCCTAATTTTATTTTTTTTTAAATATATTGATCGGTAGTTTTCTTGTCAGATCACCCTGATGGCTTTATTTCGGTGGGTAGAAGTGAGGCAAATTCACAGAAACTACTTGCAACGGTGGACCCAGAGGCTGTGGCAGAGTCTGAAAAAATTGTATTATTGTAGGGTAGTGTTTGTTTGGCTTCTTCTTTGCTAATTGCAAAGATGGCCCCCCATTTCAAAAATACTTTCAGTTCTCACCACAATTAATTAAATTAAGATATTGTTTGGGAAGAAGTTGGTTGGGCTTTTTTGGCTATTTTAGCCACAAAAAACAAAATAGGCTATTTTAGCCATAACAAACAAAACATCACATCTAACCCATAATCATTACACTCTTCTCTCACAAAAAAAGTTAAAAACCAAGCTTTTTAGCCCAGGCTAAAATAGCCAAAAAAGCCAAAAAGCCAACCCACTTCCCAAACGGAGGCTAAGAATGTTTAGTTAATGATTTATAGTTGTGTTTGATTATCACTTGTAGTGGTTGTTTTTATTTATAAATTCAGTTATATATCACCACAATTTTTATATAGAGTTTAATTTCAAAATAATGTAACAATGACAAAAATTATGTTCATATAACACGACTTGTCCTATTTGTATAACACTACTACTATATAATTTTTCTCTTTATATAGCTCGACTACTTGTTCTATAATATGAAAAAAAACGTATCCATATAATACTATTTGTTTTTTTGTTTTTGTTTTGTACATATTCTAATATTGACTAATAAATTTGTTTGCAAATTTAATGATGTTTTTTAAAAAATTTATAATTATAATAATGTATCTTTTATTATAATTTACATTCAATATTTATGTATGAATAAAATAATTTTAATTTAGTTGTCAATTTTAAATATAAAATTTTAATTGGCACTCCCCCTCCCCCTCCCTCTCCCACTCTCTAATTCTTGCGTCCCCAACTGACTACTTGGGACATTTCAAAGAAAGAGAAAGGTTGCAACTTGCAAGCAAAGTCTTGGTGCAATTAGTGATGTGATCCTATCAAATAATTTTTTTCTTTTCTCGAGCAAACCAATCTGTTTCTCTTCTTTCACTCTAAGATTTAAACCTGGCCTAAAATACTAATCAGTTTGTTTGGTTCCAGTTTTTAGAAAAGAATTTTGAAAAAAATTTATTTTTTTATTTTTTGTATTTTAATGTTTTCAATGAAATTTTTTAATATTTTAAGCAATTTTTTTTTTAATTTTTATACACACCTAATATAAACACACTTAAAAAATATAATATTTATGAAAAAAATATTTAAAAAATACACTAAATACCAAAAAATACAATAAAAAAAAAAGCAAAAATTTAGAACAATTTCGTGTTTTTGTATATTTATTAATTTTTTTAAATATTTTTTCACAAATATTTTACTATTTAGATACATCTAAGTAAAGTGCATCTAAAAAGTAAAAAAATTACTTAAAATTTTAAAAATATTCACTAAAAACAAAAAAACACGAAAAATAAAAACTCAGTTTTCAAAAAACTGAAACCAAACACATTGAATCTTGTTTTAAATTTTAGAATAATTATAAATACCTCCTTATTATAATTTTTTATTTAACAAAATAAACAAAAAAAATAAAATTTATAACTGCATTTTTATACAATTATAAAATTACTTAAATTTTTAATTAAAATTTTGTTTTTGACATCATTAAAACTATTAATTGACTTGATAATTTATTAGTAAAAATGGACTATTTATTATGAAATTAGAAATTTTAAAGGCGAGATGCAATTTTTAGAACTATATCAAGTAATTCATATTTTATGTAAATCTCAAAAGATGTGTTAGTAATTTATTTTAAAATTTTTTAAAAAGAAAAAAAATATATTGAATGATAGTTTTCTTGCCAGATCCTCTTGATAGCTTTATTTCGGTGGGTAGAAACGAGACAAATTCACAACAACTACTTGCAACGGTGGACCCAGGGAGACTAGAGAAGGGCTGTGGCAGAGTCAGAAAAATTTGTATTATTGTACGTAGTGTTTGGTTTCTTCTTTGCTAATTGCAAAGATGGCCCCTCATTTCAAAAATACTTTCAGTTCTCACCACAATTAATTAAATTAAGAATGTTTGGTTAATGCTTTATAGTTGTGTTTGATTATCACTTGTAGTGGTTGTTTTTATTTATAAATTCAGTTATATATCACCACAATTTTTATATAGAGTTTAATTTCAAAATAATATGAGAATGACAAAAATTATGCTCATATAACACTACTTGTTCCGTTTGTATAGCATTATTACTATATAATTTTTCTTTTTGTATAGCACTACTACTTGTTCTATAATATGAAAAAAAGCATCCATATAATACTATTTGCTTTCTTATTTTGTTTTTGTTTTGTTTATATTCTAATACTGACTGATAAATTTATTTGCAAATTTAATGATGTTTTTTTAAAATTTTATAATTATAATAATGTATCTTTTATTATAATTTACATAATATTTTTTCTATGAATAAAATAATTTTAATTTAGTGGTGAATTTTAAATATAAAATTTAATTGCCGTCACTGGCTACTTGTGACATTTCAAAGAAAAAGAAAGGTTGCAAGTTGCAGGTAAAGCTCAGTTCAAAAAATGAAAAAAAAGTTGCAGGTAAAGCCTCGATGCAACTGGTGATGTGATCTCGTCAAACAATATTTTTCATTTTTCCTGCTATTGACACCTCATTTCTTTCACTCTAAAATTTAAACTCGACCTAAAATACTATCTTACTTTAAATTTTAGGGTAAATTATAAATAATTTTTATAAGATTTGTTTAAAATACGAATTGCCTCTATAATTTAGAAAATTACAAACACCTCCTTATCGGAATTTTTTATTTAACAAAATAAACAAAAAAATAAAATTTCTAATTGTTGTTTTATACAATAATTAAATTATTTGAATTTTTAATTAAAGTAAATTTCTGACATCATTGAAACTATTAATTGACTTGATGATTATTAATAAAAATGGTCATTTGTTATAAAATTAGAAGCTTCAAGGGGCCAGATGTAATTTCCAGAGCCATATAAAGCAATTCATATTTTAAGTAAATCTCAAAAGGTGTATTCGTAATTTATCTTAAATTTTTAAAAATATATATTTATATACTCCCCCGTCTCAAAATATTAGTTTTTTATTTCATTTTTCATTATCCCAAAATATTAATCCATCTTCAAAAATCAAGTACAAAAAAATATAAATTTCTTATTTTGTCCTTCTTTTAAATTCATAAACAATATAAAATGTACAATTATGACATTGATATTCTCCAAAAAATATACTAATAAAGGGTAAAATTAATTTTTTTAAGATATAATAGTTGTACTATAAAAAAAAATTAAAATTTTCTAAAAAAAACCATAATTTTGAAATAGAGAGAGTATATTGAATGATAGCTTCCTTGTGGGTTTGTGGCGTATAGGGCTTTTTCTCATTTTCTTCACATGTTAGAGCGTATAATAAAATACATAGGTTAGAAATTGAGCCGGGTAGTGGATTTGAATTTAGGCATTCATGTGGCATGACTCATGACCAATTAAATTATCCATTTAAGTTTGAATTTGAATTTGAATTATTTGGATAACCCACAATCAATATCTATATCTACCATATCTTATCAAGAGATATGGATAGATGAATAGATAGATATTGATTGTTATATATTTGATTATATACATCTGATATGATAGGAAGAATATAATGTACGTTATGTGGTTTTTACCCATAACATTTTTCCTGACTCTCTCTCTAATTCTCTCCCATATGAGAACGATCTAGCTTTTGCACTATGACTTGTGTGGGTGATACTCATAAGGCCCGTTTGTTTTGGGGTTAAGTAGATGGGAGGGGATTAGGATGGTGGAGGTGTTATTTCGTGTGTGTTTGGGTTAAGTAGATGGGAGGGGATTAGGATGGTGGAGGTGTTATTTCGTGTGTGTTTGTTTGTAAAGTTTGGGAGGGAATTAGGATGGGGGAGGAAATTGAGATGAAGGAGGTGGAGATGGTATTAGAAAAATAGTGAGGGGATTAGAAGTTTTTTTATTTTTTTTATATTGAGAATTTTTTTATAAATATTAATGTTTAATTTTTTTATTTGTTTTATTATTTTATATAAAAATAATTAAACAATTCTTACACTAACAATTATTATCAAAACAAACACAATTTTATTTAATCTCCTCACTATCAATCCCCTGACTAACAATCCCCTTACTATTAATCCCCTCACTATGAATCCCCTCCATTCTACCTCTGAAAACAAACGAGGCCTATATTGTGGTATCACTCCACTGTTGGGTTTGTTGTTCGCATTTTTGAAGCACGTGATTTACTTACAAGATTCTTCGCTTCAGGATCTGTCACTAAGGTATAATCTGATATTTTTTACCCGCTGCGTTATACTTGTTTTACAACATATATCAAAAGGCTTTGGAAAATTTGCATTATTATAGGTAGTGTTTGGTTTCTTCTTTGCTAATTGCAAAGATGGCCCCTCCTTTAAAAAATACTTTAAGTTCTCACCACAATTAATTAAATTAAAAATGTTTGGTTAATGATTTGTAGTTGTGTTTGATTATCACTCGTGGTGATTGTTTTTATTTGTAAATTGAGTAATGTTAGGAATCATGAAAAATATATCCTGAAATACATCATGAAGATTTTTCATCCCTTGATTAGTCTTGATTAGTGTGTTGTGTTTTGTTGTATGGATAATCCAAAGGTTGAGAATCTTTCATGATAATATTCATGATATATTTTTTATGATCCCTAGCATTACTGTTGTAAATTTAGTTATACATCACCACAATTTTTATGTAGTATGTAATTTCAAAATAATGTAACAATGACAAAAATTATGTTCATATAACACTATTTGTTCTGTTTGTATAGTACTACTACTATATAATTTTTCTATTTGTATAGCACTACTACTTATTCTATAATATGGAAAAAAGTATCCATAAAATATTTACTTTTTTGTTTTTGTTTTGTACATATTCTAATATTGACTGAGAAATTTATTTGCAAATTTAATAATGTTTTTTAAAAAGTTTATAATTATAATAATGTATCTTTTATTATAATTTATATATAATATTTTTGCAATAAATAAAATAATTTTAATTTAATGGTCAATTTTAAATATAAAATTTATTTGCCACCTCCCCTCTCCATCCCCCTCCCCCTCCTCCTATTTCTTGCGTCCCCCACTGACTACTTGTGACATTTCAAAGAAAAAGAAAGGTTGCAACTGGTAATGTGATCTCATAAAATAATTTTTTTTCTTTCCTGGAGCAAATCAAGCTTGGCTTCTCTTCTTTCACTCTAAGATTTAAACATGACCTAAAATACTCATCTTATTTTAAATTTTAGGGTAAATTACAAATGAATTTCATGAGATTTATTTAAAATACGAATTACCTTTATCCTTTAAAAAATTATAAACACCTTTTTATCAAAATTTTTTATTTAATTAGATAAACAAAAAAAATAAATTTTCTAACTGCTATTTTATGGCATAATAAAATTACTTGAATTTTTAATTAAAACAAATTTTTGACATCATTAAAATTATTAATTAACTTGATTTATTAATAAAATGATCCGTTGTTCTGAAATTAGAAATTTCAAGGAGTGAGATATAATTTTTAAAACTATATAAAATAACTTATATTTTAAGTAAAATCTCAAATAATGTGTTAATAATTTATTCAAGATTATTTTTTTTTAAAAAAAAAATATTGAATGGTAATTTTCTTCTCAGATCATCTTGATAGCTTTATTTCGGTGGGTAGAAATGAGATAAATTCACGGCAATTACTTGCAAGTTGCAACGGTGGACCCAGGTGGACGAGAGGGGAAAGTGGAAGAGTCTGGAAAATATGTATTATCGTAGGTACTGTTTGGTTTATTCTCTGCTAATTGCAAAGATGGCCCCTCCTTCCAAAAATGTTTTCAGTTCTCACCACAAGGAATGTTAATGATTTATAGCTGCGTTTCAAGAGGCCAGATGCAATTTTCAAAATCATATAAAATAATTCATATTTTAAGTAAATTTTAAAGGATATATTCGTAATTTATCTTAAATTTTTTTAAAAAGAATTTTTTTTTATTGAATTGTAGCTTCTATTTGGTGGGTAGAAACGACACACAGCAACCGCTTGCAACGGTGGACCCAGGGGGACTAGAAGGGGCTGTGGCAAAGTCTTGGTCCAACTAGTGATGTGATCTCATCAAATAATTTTTTCTTTCCCAGAGCAAATCAATCTTGGCTTCCGCATGAACTCAAGGACCCTCCTCAAGGAGAGGATCCGAACTCAGAAACGACACACAGCAACCGCTTGCAACGGTGGACCCAGGGGGACTAGAAGGGGCTGTGGCAAAGTCTTGGTCCAACTAGTGATGTGATCTCATCAAATAATTTTTTCTTTCCCAGAGCAAATCAATCTTGGCTTCTCCTCTTTTCACTCTACAATCTATTTCCTTCATTTTCCTATTCTCTGTTTCTACCTCTGCAACTAAAAGAAAAAACAACATGGCTGCCGCCTTGGTTGGAGGAGCATTTCTGTCCGCCACCCTTCAAGTGCTGTTTGACCGTTTGGCTTCTCCCGAGTTCGTCAACTTTTTCCGCGCTCAAAAGCTTGATGATGAACTCCTCTGGAAGCTCAAGTCAACATTGCGAGGACTTAATGTTCTGCTCGATGATGCAGAGGACAAGCAGATCACTAACCCTGCTGTGAAAGACTGGGTGGATGAACTTAAAGTTGCTGTGTATCATGCAGATGATTTACTAGATGAGATTGCTACCGAAGCTTTGCGATGCAAGTCTGAAGCCAAGTACCATAGCGGGTCAGACCAGGTGCGAAGTCCCACCTTGATTTCTTCTTCTAGTTCATTTGATGCAGATATAGTGTCCAAGATAGAGAAGATCATTGGTAGATTAGAATGTTTTGCCAAAGAAAAAGATGTCCTCGGTTTGAGAGCAGTTGCTGGGCAAAAATTGTATCACAGATTGCCAACTACTTCTTTGGTTGATGAATCTGGTGTTTGTGGAAGAGATAATGACAAGGAGGATGTAATTAAGTTGCTGCTCTCAGATGAGGCAAGTGGTGGTAATCAGAAGATAGATGTGATTGCGATAGTGGGGATGGGTGGGGTTGGCAAGACCACCCTTGCTCAATTTTTATACAATGATGGCAGAGTGGCTGATCACTTTGATATGAAAGCATGGGTTTGTGTCTCTGATGAATTCGATGTTGTAAGGGTTACAAGAACAATTCTTGAGGCAGTCATTCCGCAGGGTTCTGATAAAATGGACCTTAGTACAAAGGACCTTAATCAGCTTCAAGTCAAGCTCAAGGAATGCTTGAGTGGGAAGAAATTTCTTATCGTTCTAGATGATGTTTGGAATGAGAACTATGATAACTGGGATAGCTTGAGGAGTCCTTTTGGATATGGAGAACATGGGAGCAGGGTTATTGTTACAACGCGCAATGAGAGCGTTTCATCTATTATGCAAACAGTTCCTATTCATCGTTTGCAGCAATTATCGGATGAAGATTGCTGGAAATTGTTTGCCAAACATGCTTTTGAGAAGGGAGATTGTGGTGCACATCCAAAGCTTGAAAGGATTGGCAAACAGATTGTGAAAAAGTGTAAAGGTTTGCCTCTAGCAGCAAAAACATTATCTGGTCTTTTGCGCTCTAAACGGGATGTTGAGGATTGGAATAATATATTGAAAAGTGGAATATGGGATTTGCCAAAGGAGAAGAGCAATATTCTTCCAGCCTTAAAATTGAGCTATCATTACCTCCCTTCGCATTTAAAGAGACGCTTTGCTTATTGTTCTATATTTCCTAAAGATTATGAATTTGAAATGGAGAGATTAGTCCTAATGTGGATGGCTGAAGGTTTTGTTGAGCAACCCAGAAGTAATAAAACAAGGGAAGAGGTAGGTTATGAGTGCTTCTATGAATTGCAATCAAGGTCATTTTTTCAACGATCAAACGCCAAGAAATATTGTTTTGTCATGCATGATCTTGTTAATGATTTAGCTCAAGCTGTGTCTGGAGATTTCTGTTATTATATGTTAGAGGACGACAACACACATCATATTTCTGAAAGGGTACATCATTTCTCATGTGTTAGAGGCAAATTTGATGGCTTTGAAAAGTACAAGCTAATTAATGAGGCTAAGTTTTTGAGGACTTTTCTAACACTAGAACCTGCTGTCTATTCTGATTCATGGTTGAGCAAAAAGGTTTTGGATGATATTTTGCCAAAACTAACATGCTTACGGATGTTGTCTTTGCAATGGTATAATATTATAGAATTGCCTCCTTCAATTGGCAATTTACTACATCTAAGGTATTTGGATCTTTCTTACACGGAAATCAAACAATTGCCTGAATCAGTTTGTACCATGTATAACTTAGAAACATTACTGCTGTATAATTGTGATAAGCTAACTACCTTGCCGGTAAATCTTCGAAACCTAATTCAGTTGCGCCATCTTGATATTACTGGGACTAATTTACAGGAGATGCCAAAGCAAATGAGTCAATTAAAAGGCCTCCAAGTTTTAACTGCCTTTGTGGTGGGCAAGTCCAAGGGGTTAGGTATTGAAGAGTTGAAGGAGTTTTGTCATCTTCAAGGGCCGCTCTTCATTTCAGGTTTGCAAAATGTAACTAATGGCATGGGTGCAATGGAGGCAAAATTGGAGGAGAAAATGTACCTTAAAACATTGGTACTCAAATGGAGTGGTACTACCAATGATTCACAGAATGAAAGAGATGTTCTCGACAAGCTACAACCGCATTCAAACTTGAAATGCCGTAAGATTAATAACTTTGGTGGCACAAGATTTCCAGATTGGTTGGGAAATAAATCATTTTGTAATGTAGTGCATTTCTCTTGACAATTGTGAGTATTGCTTTTCCTTGCCACCATTTGGTCAGTTGCCCTCTTTGAAAGACCTTGAAATTTCAAGGATGCAAAGAATAACAAAGGTAGGCCATGAATTCTATGGAGACAGTTCTTTAAGCAAACCATTTCAATCTCTAGAGACTCTTAGATTTGAAGCAATGTTGGAGTGGGTGGACTGGTATATATTAGAATCTGCAGAGTTCTCTAAGCTTAAAGTGCTTCAGGTAATCAATTGTCCAAAGCTGATTGGAGGCTTACCCAAACACATTCCATCTTGTGTGAGCCTTGAGATTCAGGAATGCTCAAGACTTACAAGTGAATTAGTATTGAAAGGATGTGATGGGGTAGAATTGGGGTGTCGAGGTTTGTCTTCCCTTACAAAATTGGAGATTTCAAGTATGCCTAATTTAAAGGAATTGACACCCGAGCTGTGCACTTTAACAAATCTGAAGGAGTTCACGCTATTTAATTGTCCAAGCCTATTGTCATTCCCAGATACAGGGTTGCCGCCCAGGCTTACAAGCCTTTCAATCAGGTATTGTGAAGTTCTAGTGTTCCCCAGATCCGAGGATATGGAGAACTGCTACAGATCCCTTGAAACTTTGTACTTGTATCGCTGTGATGCTCTCAAACCCATGTTGCTTGGATTCTTTCCAAAGCTTCGATCTCTAGAAATCGAGAGTTGTAGAAATTTCGAGAGTATTACAGATCTAAACATGCTTGGGCTCCAAAATTTGACATCTCTCGAGTCACTTTTGTTTGGTGGGTTCTCTAATCTGATTTCTTTTCCCCGAGGAGGACTACCCGGACGCAATCTGACTCACTTTAGGATCTTGCAATGTGAGAAGCTCAAGTCGCTGCCTGAAGGAATGCATACCCTCTTCCCATCTCTTCAATCACTAGAATTAGATGGTTGTCCAGAAATTGAGTCTTTTCCGGAAGGTGGGCTTCCCTCCAGCTTACATTCACTTGAAATCCAAAATTGCAGCAAACTCACAGCTGGCCGAAGAGAATGGGATTTGCAAAGGCTCCCTTCTCTTAGACACTTCAGATTAGCAGGTGACTATTGGGGGCAGTCCTTTCCAGAAAATCGGGTGGAGTCCTTTCCGGAGGAGGGGTTGTTGCCCTCGACTCTTATGTCACTCGACATTGAACATCTACCAAATCTGAAATCGTTGAACAACAGGGGCCTTCAACTCCTTGGCTCTCTCAAATACATGAAGATTCTGAATTGCCCTAAGCTCCAGTCCTTGGTCGAAGAGGGGCTTCCCACCTCTCTCTTTATGCTGGAATTCTTTGGCTGTCCAATGCTAAAACCTCATTACCTCAAGGGGAAAGGACAGGACTGGCATAAGATTGCTTGTGTCCCTGTTGTACACATGGATGGTGAAGTGATCTTTGAGCAACTCACTCTTCGTCCAGCAATGGATTCTCTACCTATGTTAAATTATCAGCTTTATACACTGTACGTACTTCCACATTCATTTTACAATAGTTCTATTTTCTTTGTGTTTTTGTATGGCTACATTGATCGTAAGGTTGGTTTTGAGTAATGATACACAAATAATAATATTTTGAATTTTTTTGGATTTATTTTTTAAAAGTATTTTAAAAAATATATATTTTTTATTTTAAATATATATTTTTTATTTAAATATTTTATTTTATTTTGTGAATATTTTAATTTTTTTAATTTTAAACTTAAAACACAACTCTACACTCAAATTGTAACCAAACACATAACTCAAAACTTAATTTAAAAATTATTTTCAAAATTCATAACCAACTAGCCCTAGCCCTAGCCCTAGCCCTAGCCTTCGACGTCGACCTTCGCTCTAACCCTAGCCTTCGCCTTCGCCTTTGACATTGACGTCGACCTTCGCTCTCACCTTCGATCTGCTCACGATCGCCTTCGTCTTTGCCTTCTCTTTCTCACATGCGCACTCTCTCTCTCTCTCTGGCCTTCTCACGATCTATATAATATAAGTTATATATATATTAAGATAAAACATCTAAAATAAAAGAAATCTATTTAACATATAATAAATAAAATAAATCATCTAATTATTTAAAAGAAATCTATTTAAATAATATAATTTAAAAAATCTTTAAAAATTTATAAAATAAAGCATCTAATTTTTATTTTTTTATATTTATTTTAACATAATTTATTATTTATTATTTATTATAATCAATAAAATATAATTAATAAAAGTAATACATAAGCGCTCCTAATCTACGACTTCTCTAAGTGGCCACGTTCCCCCGGCCCCGTCCCCGCTCCCACTTCCGCTTCGTGCAACTATGAAAAGTACTACAAGTTTGCATAAATTTGCTATTGAGTGCATTTTGCTTGATGCTGTGTTTGTGCATTCGACCAAGCTTGTGTTCTGCTGAGTTATATCAGTGCTGGATTTCTTACATTTTTTAGTTTTATCCTTTCCATAAGTTTTTTATATTTTATTTATAAATTAGTTTTTTTATTACTTCATATTTCACTAATTTAGAAATTAATTTTCCTAAGTTGTTGGATACTATTTTAAGGTCATTGTACATCATGTTTTCCAACTCTCATTCGTTTTCTTTCTAGTCAATGACAATGAATACATGGTTTGGTCTTCTTGCATGGCTTTTAATTAACTATCAGTCTTGGATGTCCAAAAATGTCCAGGATGTGGCGACCAGAGATCATTCGGGAATGTGTAAGATGTTGATGATCTTTTACCATGATGTTGAAGTAAATGTGTAACCCTCTCAGCTTCAACTTTCAACTTTTACAGGTAACTTTTTACATTAGTTTGCTGGTCTTATAGAGTTCTTTTATTGCTAAAATTGGGAGTGAAGCACTCAGAAGTGTTTTTGACATTCCATGATTTTGAATTAAAACAGTTCTGATGATGCAATTTGGAGAAGATTGAGGGAAAGCTCTATCATAAAGTTCTGCTTTTTAACTTAGAATAAGACCAATCCAATTTTTGAGTCTTGGAGTAAAACATATTATGTGGAGATTCTTCTTCTTCTTCTTCTTCTTTTTTTCGTTCCGGCTATTGGATTGTTGAACATATTTGAATGTCAATGTTCTACATTAGAAACATGTTTTTATGTGACTCAGTTATGTTCTTGTCATAATCTGCTAAAAATTTGTGTTATGTAATGCCCCTTTTTCAGGAAAATCTGTACTTGTTGGTTCCTTTTCTAAGAAAGAATGTACTTCTTTTTCATTTAATATTTTGCCTTTCCATATGGACGACCATATTACAAATACAGGAATTTGTGTTATTATTCTTTCTAGTTTTACTGGCACTTTGTGCGTTAGTTTTCTAGTCTTATAGAGTCAACACATTCATCAATTTCTTATCGCTTGCACTCAAGATGCTTTAACATTACATGCTTGTGAATTAAAATAGTTTTGAATATGTGACAGAAAGGAAATAAAGTTAGATAGCATAAATCAGAGGTAATGCTTTCTTTTTTGGATTGCCACTTCTCAAGTTCTGTGACAATTTCCACAGAGTTCGGCTTATAGCTTAGAAGAAGGTCAATCCAATCTCTGTGACCTGGAGTCAATTCACTTTTTAATCTATTAAAATCTTGTTACCTCAGTATTGAATTAGTTATTTAACAAAATACATAAGGGCCAGGACTTAATTAATGCATTAATTGTGAAAGGGCAATATCATCCCTCAATGTCAAAAGTATTTTTTTGAGAAAATTACTAATTAGGGTAATTTGAGAAAGTAATTACTTATTTATTATAAAAAAAAAAATTAGTTATAATTATTAATAATTATAAACTTTACTATTTATTTGTAATTATTTTTTAAATTTTACATTGATACAAAATTTTTACTATTTTCTTTCCCTCTTGGATATCTTCTCCTACGTTTACCTCTTTCTCTTCTACCTTTTCTTTTTCTCTTTATTTATTTATTATCTAAACTGCCACTGGGTATTCACATCGCAACACAACGATCATTCCGTCATAGTTTCCGATGCAGCTCCATTTCCAGTGGAGAATAGAAAACAAATTTAAGAGAAGATAACCTTTCAAATTATGCCGGTCCATGATTTAGCTACACATCTTCATTCCAAATGGCCATGTGGTAAATGGTAATCAAATTAATTGTTGCATCTAGATAAAAATTTAAAATCTGAGAAAAGATGCTCCTACCTCTCTCTCTCTCTCTCTCTCTCTTAAATTGGGCTTTAATAGTGTAGAGTATGAGCTCTAAATCAGTATCAGGCTATTTGTTTTGGGGGGAAGTGGATTTTTATAGGAACCCTCATATTTCTGAAGTAATGTTGTCAAGAGCACAAGACATATTAAGTAGAACACTAGCATGGTTAAAGTAGTGTTAAATATGTAAACATGAATTCATTTTCTATTCCAAATCCGTTAAGTGCTTGCCATTTGCTTCTCTTGCCCTGACTGAGGTTTTCCCTTCAATCCCAAAAGTGGTTCCTGAAAATAAGTCCTCATTTGTGACACTACAAGGTGCTTCCACGTTGCATTTCTTGCTAGTGTGATGCTTTAAATTTGCATTTATTGGAAGTTGATCTTTTTCTTCGTATGTGTGTGTTAAGCTATGGACTATTGTGTTGTCACTACTACATTTTAATTGTTTGTTTCACTCCTTGCACTAGATAGCGTTCAACTTGGGTTTCTACCAAGAAATGTTGCAAAGTGGGTTGTTCCTTTATTAGATAGTGGCTTATTTAGGTTTTCTGGATATGTTTATTCAAAAGAAATACTTGTGACTGCTTTAGAAGGAAGCACCAGCATAGTACAAATGATATTGTATGTGTCACGGGTGATGTTTAAGTCATATACTGGATCTTTTCCTATTGCAGCTTATTTACTATGATAGTATGTTTATGCCAAGTTTTGGTGGTGTTACCTTGCGCAGGGACCTGCCTTTTCAGACATATCAAAAGTAGTGCAATCTGAACATGTTTCTGCAATATGTTCATTAGTTGCATCGATTCAGAGGTCCATAGGCCTCTGGCGACTTCAAGAGGTAATAGTGATGAAGTTTGTGAGATTATAGTTTTTCCTTTAGTATGTAGGAACATTCAACTGTGTTGTGATTTGTGATTGGGAGGGCTGCATTGGAAAACTAAATCATATGTTGTATTGTTTTGGGGCAACCTATGTAATTTTTGGAGGTTTCCTCAAATGCAACTGGGAGAAGTTGGAACATTTAGATCCAAGGGGACCATGGCCTTCCATGCTTCCGCATCTCTTGTACACAGTTTCTTACGGTTCTAATGAGAAACCTATTTTGCATGCATGGGCATTTTTTATGTGTCAGTCAAGTGTTAATTCATCACTTTGTTGTTGGAAGATTTGAATTTGCATATATTTACATGTTTATGAATGCATGACTCATTTTATGTTTCTTAAGTTGTTAATAAAATATGGATTAGTTTGTAAAACATGGTACAAAAGATTTTGAGTCTAGGTTCTATCTATGCACAAAAAGGGAAAAGTTAGGGATCATGAAAATTTTGTCATGAAAATGATCATGAAAAATTTATGATCTTTAGATTATCTTGATTAGTGTGTGGTCCTTTATTCTAAGTGTAATCCAAGGGTCACAAAGCTTTCATGATACCTAGCATTGCTGGCACAAAAAACTTCTCGTATTTATTTATTTATTTATGCTTTTTTTCCTGTTTAGCAAAAATGTATTTGTTACACGGTCGTAGGTAAAACTCAACCCCAAAAGCTAGCTATTGAGGTGGGGTGCCCTCACGCTTATATATTTCACATTACTTTAGTACCCAAGCGATAGGAGTCTTCGCTTCACAACATTAAGATTTCTCTTATTTTTAACATTAAAGTTTCCATTAGATTTTTACATGTCTCTTCATGGTAAGTAATGTGAAAATGTGCTATGAAATTACTTGAGCAAGCAAAAGCACCTTAAATTGGTGACTACTTGGAAGTTGTATATTTAATAAAACGAAAAAATGAAAGTGCTAAATATTGGGATTATGGATCAAAGATTAGAAAAGTTCAATCTGAATCTTGTTGAAGCTGTCAGTTCTCCAAAAAATTCAATCTGATTAAATATGTATTTGTTCTTATCCTCGAAACAGTCATCTTATCCTTTTGACATTTATCTTCTTGTTTTTTTTGTTTGTATCAGGTTTTAATTCATTACAAATGGCCAGAATTTATCTTCTTTTTGTTTCTTTTGTTTGTATCAGGTTTTAAGTCATCACAAATGGCCAGAATATTTGGAAACTGATTTTGTTTTCATTGAGTGTTTTCTTGTATAATACTAGACTCTTCTCCAGAAATTTGAAATATATTTATCTCAGTTTACTTATCTGTTCTATTGTCAAGATTCATCCTCAATTGGGTCAGTCACTACACAGTTTTTAGCTGCATTTTCAACAGCATCTGGAAAGACATCAGTGCAGTTCTCTGAGTCGGAGGAGTCTGATCCAGATGTAAGAAACTTTTACTATTTGCTATTCGTGTAGCATGAATTAAAATCTGAAATACTTTAATCTTTGGAATCAGTAGTTCATTCATTGTTAGTTGCTTACAGTGGGGCTGCTGGAGTGCAAGTCAAGAGATAAGAAACCCATCCATTAGAATCATTTTTCCCACAATTGAAAGAGTGAAAAATGCAAGTTGTGGAATCTTAGCTTCAAAATACCTTGCGTGTTTCTCGCAGGTATCCTGACCTTTTGATTACCTGCAAGATAATTTAATGATTTTTAACTGGATTCCATGTGTTATTTGCTTTGTTTGTTTGTTTTTTTCCTCTTTTTTTTTTTTTTTTTAAATAAATTATTCCTGATTTTTATATTTCACTAGGCATGGGACAAAAGTATAGGTGTGCAACTAAGTCCCACACAGCCCTACTGAGATTTATGAGGAATATCTCATCTCTAGCCTGGTTAATTCATACATTTCGAATGTAAAAAAATAAAAATAAAATAAAATGCCACTTTAAATCCATGTGGGATTGGTGATTGACTGCCACTTCAATTGGTCTAAGGATTTGCGGAAATAAGCAAATATCAAATCAATAGTGCTTGCAAGTGAAACATAAAATCTGTCTTCTTTTCTAGTTAAAATAAAAATGAAGATGCAACAGTGTTTTTTTGTAGCTTTGACTTTCCATTATTATCTTAGTGTTCATTTCATCTTGTTTAATAGTCAATCAGCTATTTTTTTATTTTTTATTTTTTTTATTTATTTCCCTGGTATCACATAATTTGCTTAATGTTGTTTTTTTCTAGAAAACATGGCAAAGGTTAAGAAACGTAGGCATGATTCATGACACGATTCCTTATCCCAACAATGGAGTTAATCATCCCGTGCATGTCAAGGTAAACACATTCCCTCCTTATTGTTCTGAAGTCTGTCTCTTCCAAGATTCCTTTCTTTTTTCTTTTCTTTTTTTTGATCAACAACAAAAGGAAATTTTATTAAAAAAGAAAAGAATACAAAAATAGGACAAGATGTCCTCTACAATAGAAGAGAAAACATCAATCACCAAAACTAAGAAATAATTTAACCATCAGAGTCGAAATGGAAGTCCAAAACAATGCCAAATGACATACTCTATCCCACAAAGATGTTGTATCATCAAATTTGTCCTCAAAAATTTTTGCATTCATTTCCAACCAAATCACCCAAAAATTGTGTAGACAACACAATGACATATCACTTTTGCTTTCATCGTACCTCCAAAGTCCCAAAAATCTAGTGAAATCATTACTAAACAAGATCCGGAGCCAGCCATTGGACATCAACCAAACAAAAGAGACGATGCCATAGATCCAAAGCCACAGGACAATGCAAGAATAAGTGATCCAAAGCCATATTAAGTTTATTCTCTGAAGTTGAGTTATTCTTCACTTATGAGATGGAAATCTAACATACTGTTCTGGAACGGAGATTATTTGATTCAAATAACGATTGTAATGGATCTCAGCTCAATCCATACGAACTTATGCGAAAGGTAGCCATTTCAAATTGAAACATATATCGCATGTGTGAAGCATCCAACTTCTGAGGACTGCTGGATTATCATCTCATGATATTTTCTAACAACCTATCCTATGAATTCAATCACTTCTCAATCCAGAAACCCTTCTGCGTTTTACAAGATCCATGGCCACTTAGGGAAAATGCGAACTCTGTTTTAAAGAAAGTATTTCTGAATGTCATCTTTCTGGTATTTGACACTGGATCAAGAGTTAATCCTCCACCTTCCAACAAATAGCTTGTTAATTACCTTCCAAATCGCTAATACAAATTAACCTTGCACTGCGTTGAAATTAGCTTCCAGAGAGAAGTTGCTGTGGCAAGATGGTAGAACCCAACCCAAAAAGGAAAAGGAAAATTACAGTTCTTTGTTAACCAATGACCATGACTATTGTGCTACAAATCTATCACCTGAAAGCATAAATGTTGACATCCAAATTTTTTGAATTGATCTGACAAAGCTTGTACATCCAAAATTTTGCTTGATATGGCTTATTTTGAGGGAGCATAACCAGAGAGCGTTCCAAGGTGTTGAGGATCAAGAGCTTTTTGTTGTCCATTTCGTATTGCTGGTCTTTTGGGAGGGCTTTGCCTTCCATAGACACTCTTTTTGACTATGTAGATTCTGTCTTGCAAGAATCCTTGGACTTTTTGGCATATGTATAGGAGTTGTCCTTTATGGTCTTTGGAGGTTATTATGGTGTAACATCCTTCCCTTTTTGTATTGGGGTTTCCTTTCCATTTTTAGTTAATGAATTTTAGTTACTTAGCCCCCCTCCCAAAAAAAAAAAAAAAATTTGTATTTTCTGCATACAACATATCATACATTGAGTTAGAAAACCACAGTCCTGTACCAACTCAACTCTATCAATCTTCAATCTTTAATTGGTGGTGTTTGGGAAGTTTGAGACTTGGGGTTTTTTTTTTTTTTGTTTTTTTCACAAAAAGACAAATTTTTTGCAAAACCAAAAAAAACACATCCAAACAAAATATCACATCCAACCCCATAATCATTTCACTTTTTCTCTCACAAACATCACATCCAACCACAAAAAAACCCAACTATCTTTCCAAACACAAACAAAAATTTCTCCAATAATATCCTACAACTAAAAAAACTTACATAAAAACCCACTTCCCAAACACCCACATTGTCTTTACTTTTAAAATTCTTCATGCGACTGTGATTAAGGAGACTAGGAATGTGACTCAACTTTTGAGGAGTCTTTAAGGCTTATTTTATATGTTCCTTCCTCTTCTTGCATAGGAAGTTCCAATCCGTAGTGCTGCTTCCTCTCCCTAATTCCTCCATGGTGCTGCTTACGCACCATCTCTCTGTCACTTTTATTCTCTTCCCTTTTCTCATTTTCCAAGTGTCAACATTGAATCGAATATAGAAGAGATTTTCAACTTGTGCTCAAGGTCATGCTTGGGTTTCATGTATGCATGAATGATCATGATCTGAAAGATTAGCACATCATATGATGTATCAGAGTAATCTTATAATATTATGATATAATAGACAAGAATGAGAAGATTGTTCTCTCCTAAAATCAATTACTTTTTGTGGTGCTATGTCTTAGTGTTATGTGAAGTTACAATTTAAGCCACATTATGTATAGGGCTGCAAATGAACCGAGCTGTTCATGAATAAGCTCAGCTCGGCTCGGCTCGGCTCGGCTCGATAACTTTTGTTAATATTATTTATATTATTTTATATATTATTTAATATATAAATAATATATTTATTATATAATTTAAATAAAGATAAACGAGCCGAGCTTATGCGAGAGCCGAGCCGAGCCGAGCTCGGCTTATTCATGAACAGCTCGGTTCATTTGCAGCCCTATACATAATGTGGCTTAAATTGTAACTTCACATAACACTAAGACATAGCACCACAAAAAGTAATTGATTTTAGGAGAGAACAATCTTCTCATTCTTGTCTATTATATCATAATATTATAAGATTACTCTGATACATCATATGATGTGCTAATCTTTCAGATCATGATCATTCATGCATACATGAAACCCAAGCATGACCTTGAGCACAAGTTGAAAATCTCTTCTATATTTGATTCAATGTTGACACTTGGAAAATGAGAAAAGAGAAGAGAATAAAAGTGACAGAGAGATGGTGCGAAAGCAGCACCATGGAGGAATTAGGGAGAGGAAGCAGTGCTATGGATTGGAACTTCCTATGCAAGAAGAGGAAGGAACATATAAAATAAGCCTTAAAGACTCCTCAAAAGTTGAGTCACATTCCTAGTCTCCTTAATCACAGTCGCATGAAGAATTTTAAAAGTAAAGACAATGTGGGTGTTTGGGAAGTGGGTTTTTATGTAAGTTTTTTTAGTTGTAGGATATTATTGGAGAAATTTTTGTTTGTGTTTGGAAAGATAGTTGGGTTTTTTTGTGGTTGGATGTGATGTTTGTGAGAGAAAAAGTGAAATGATTATGGGGTTGGATGTGATATTTTGTTTGGATGTGTTTTTTTTGGTTTTGAAAAAAATTTGTTTTTTTGGGAAAAAAAAGTGGGGTTGTATCTTTCAACAAATTTAGCATCTTTTCAAAATTCATGCTCAACTAAAAAGCTTCAAACAGAGAGAACCATGAATAGTTTCAACACAAATAATTTGATTCTCTTTGTCCAATTTTCTCTTGTTTTGAAGAAGCACAGATCTTGTTGGAAAGTTAAGTTTCAAAATTTAATGCATGGTTGATTCCTAAGGAGTCACGCCTGTTAATTCACAACATTAAATACTAAAGGGTGTATCTCTTACGAAAGGGTACCTAGAGTCCTATAAATATAGGACCACCCCATACATCAACTTCGCTTGTTGTACTCTCTCCATCTCTCTTTTCCTCTATATTCTCATATTTATTTCTAGGCAATTTGAAAAAGACTTCACACTCCTTTCTACCATCGATTGTACACATTTTGCGAGATTCTAGGTTGCATCTTGGAGTGGTATTAGGTTGTCAACACTTGCACAAAGGGTGGACAATACGACTTTAGGACATCAACTTCTTGTACCTCTCATAAATCTGACAGACAATTTTTTTTCCCTACTTTCATTATTATTTTTTGTTCATTGATTTTTTGTTTTTTTGATTTTATCTATTATTATATTTTTGTGATAGTTACTATATATTTAATTGTTTGTGATGTTTAAATCCCCAACAAATCTGAGCTTCAGATTCAATCAGAAGATTTTTCGATTGTGCAATAACTTGGAGCATAAGCGGAACATAATTCATTGTGTAAACTATTCAAACAATTATTTTGACCAGGTGCAAACAAATTTGGAGCATAACATGGGCATAATTAATGTGTAAACTATTCAAACATTTACAAGGACTCTGTTTGTTGAGTTTTGCGAACTTGTTTTTTGAATTTGTTTTGAAAGATAAGGAAATAGTTTGACAAAAATAAATACCAAAAAGATATTTTCCAATTTTCAAAAATAATATTGCCTAAAAAAGAAAAAACCATACGAAAATAAGGAGTGTTTTGCAAGACTCTAGCAGAGGATGGTTGTTAATAATTTGCATTGCTCCCTGTTGCCTTTTCTGTATTTGCTACCAGCTTTGGTATCAGCTGTCCAAGACTCTAGCAGAGGATGCTGCCTGGAAGTTTGCAAAAGAGAAAGGTATTGACATGGTTGCAATAAACCCAGCAATGGTTATTGGTCCTCTGTTACAACCAACACTTAATACAAGTTCTGCTGCTATCTTGAACTTGATAAATGGTAAGTATTCTTTATATAGGAATAATCCTTGTGCATTTATACTTCCTTTTATCTTTTGTGAGTGACTGCATTGGCATTCTCTCTATCTAATATTTAGGCATTGTATGGAATGGTATGCAAGCTATCTAAAACTTTACATATGATGAAAGGAAGAATGTCTTATTGGCCAAGATGCTGTATCTTTGGGAGCCTCTAAATGCACACCACATATTGACTCAATACTATTTACTCAGTTTGAATTTTTTTTTATTTTCTCAATTTAGACCATCAATTTTCAAGTAACAACCAAGGTGCTCTCATCTTCTGGTTTTGTGATTTATAGTGATATATATATCTTATTTTGGAATTGAACCCTGTTTTCAAAATTGTATTTACTATCCATGTTGCTACTCACTGAGCTATCAGCTGACTTAGTTGTTTACCATTTCCAGGTGTTAGAAGGACTTAGAGTGGACTCATGGCGTAGCGGGGACTCAATTGCATGGACCTCTAGGGCATTTATTTAATTTGTTTTAGGTTGCTTTGTCGGGTTTTGTACATACATTGTGGTTGGGTTTGATTTAGAATTATTTTATTTTGTGGGCGGTTTATGTGCCATTTAGTATATATTTTTGGAAGTTGGTTATGGCTAGTTTTACCATTTATACTTGTGGCATGTCACTGGATTGAGTGTTGATTTATTTATTTTTGGGCTATCATCACATTTATTCTTTATGATTTTGGGTTCATGTTTAGGCTTACGTGTGCCTTGGGCTAAGTCCCTGTGGGCCACGGCCGGTCATGCCCGGATTTAGGGCGTGACACCCGAAGATGCTTGCAGTCTAAGAAAGATGCTTCATCCTTTGGATGGGTGTATTGTGGGTCCCATAACTTCAGTGCCACTGCTTGGGGACGCCCAATTTCTAATTCACTTAGGACAAAGGCGGTTGGAGCTGTGAAGACAAATTCTGTATTGGGTTCAAGACTTCACATCTGTAACTACGAGCTTGGTATTGTTTTCATTGTTCCACCATCAGATGCAAACAGTAGTCCCAACCATAAGAGTCCGAGTTTGGATGATATTATATTGCCATTTGTCGTGCCTACCCTGAAATATAGACCCAGTGACACACCAGCAACAAAACAGGCTATGAGAGAAGCATTGGCTGAACGCTCGAGAGAGATATCTATGGAAGCAGTTGCATTCGAAGAACTGATGGAAGAAGAAGAGATCGCAGATGAAGAAGAGGAAGTGTTGGACGCAACTGATTATGTCGCAAAGGAGTGGGAAGATCAGAAAGCTTATGCTGATATATTACGGAGCCAAAGTTGATTCATCCGAGCTTCTGATTAAATTGCTTGTGGAGAGGAAAGTAATAAATGGCTTGAAATGTTCATGTATGTACTTCCTCCAGAGCTGTCATAGAGAAATATAAAATCTGAAGAGTTGTTACAAATGGCCAGGATATTTGGAAACTGATTTTGTTTTCGGTGAGTGTTTTCTTGTATAATACTAGACTCTTCTCCAGAAATTTGAAATATATTTCTTGCAGTATGCTTATCTGTTCTATTGTCAAGGTTCATCTTCAATTGGGTCAGTCACTCCACAGTTTTTAGCTGCATTTTCAGCAGCATTTGGAAAGACATCAGTGAAGTTATCTGAGTCTGAAGAGTCTAATCCAGATGTAAGTAACTTTTACTATTTGCAGTTCATGTGTATGAATCAAATTTGAAATACTCTAATCTTTTGATTCAATAGTTCATTCAATATTGGTCTTTACAGTGGGGCTGCTGGAGTGCAAGTCAAGAGATAAGAAACCCATCCGTTAGAACCATTTTCCCCACAATTGAAAGAGTGAAAAATGCAAGTTGTGGAATCTTAGCTTCAAAATACCTTGTGTGTTTCTCGCAGGTATCCTGACCTTTTGATTACCTGCAAGATAATTTAATGGTTTTTAACTGGATTCCATGTGTTATTTTGCTTTGTTTGTTTGTTTTTTTCCTCTTTTTTTTTTTAAAAAAAAAAAAATTATTCCTGATTTTTATATTTCATTTAAGGTATGGGATAAAAGTATAGGTGTGCAACTAAGTCCCACTTAGCCCTTCTGAGATTTATGAGGAATATCTCATGTCTAGCCTAGTTAAATCATATATTTCGAATGTAAAAAATTAAATTAAAATAAAATCCTCTATAAATCCATGTGGGATTGGTGCCTGACTGCCACTTTAATTGGTCTAAGGATTTGCGGAAATAAGCAAATATCAAATCAATAATGCTTGCAAGTGAAACATAAAATCTGTCTTCTTTTCCAGTTAAAATAAAAATGAAGATACAACAGTGTTTTTTTGCAGCTTTGACTTTCCATTATTATCTTAGTGAAGACTCGTTCATTTCTTCTTGTTTAATAATTAATCAGCTATTTTTTATTTTTTTTTCTTTGGTAACACATAATTTGCTTGATGTTGTTTTTTTCCAGAAAACATGGCAAAGGTTAAGAAATGTAGGCATGCCTCATGATGCGATTCCCTATCCCAACGATAGAGTTAATCATCCCGTGCATGTCAAGGTAAACACATTCCCTCCTTATTGTTCTGAAGTCTGTCTCTTCCAAGATTCCTTTCTTTTTTTTTTTTTTGATCGGCAACAAAAGAAAATTTTATTAAAAAAGAAAGAGTACAAAAAGAGGACAAGATGTCCTCTACAATAGAAGAGAAAACATCAATCACCAAAACTAAGAAACAGTTTAACCATCACATATCACTTTTCAATCTCTAGAAATAAAATATAATAATAATAAAATGAAATTCCCTTAAAAGGAGTCGAAATGGAAGTCCAAAACAATGCCAAATGACACACTCTATCCCACATAGATGCTGTATCATCAAATTTGTCCTCAAAGATCCTTGCATTCATTTCCAACCAAATCACGCAAAAATTGTGACGACAACACAATGATGCATCACTTTTGCTTTCATCATACCTCCAAAGTCCTAAAAATCCAGTGAAATCATTACTAGACAAGATCCGGAGCCACCCATTGGAAATCAACCAAACGAAAGAGATGATACCATAGATCCAAAGCAATAGGACAATGCAAGAATAAGTGATCCAAAGCCATTTTAAGTTTATTCTGTGAAATTGAGTCAATTCTTCTATTTCTTTTGGATTCTCCTACCATTTTGAACTGTTTTATTCACAGATGTACACCTAGGGTGAATGCAGTTGTATTCACTTATGAGAAGGAAATCTAACATACTGTTCTGGAACAGAGATTATTTGATTCAAATAACAACTTTAATGGATCTCAGCTCAATCCCTACGAACTTATGCGGAAGGTAGCCATTTCAAATTGAAAAATTCATCACATGTGTGAAGCATCCAACTTCTGAGGACTGCTGGATTGCCATCTCATGATATTTTCTAACAACCTATCCTATGAATTCAATCACTTCTCAGTCCAGAAACCCTTCTGCGTTTTACAAAATCCATAGCCACTTGGGGAAAATGCGAAAACTGTTTTAAAGAAAGTATTTCTGAATGTCATCTTTCTTTTATTTGACATTGGATCAAGAGTTAATCCTCCGCCTTCCAACAAATAGCCTGTTAATTACCTTCCAAATCGCTAATACAAATTGATCTTGCATTGCTTTGAAATTAGCTTCCAGAGAGAAGTTGCTGTGGCAAGAACGTAGAACCCAACCCACAAAAGAAAAGGAAAATTACAATTCTTTGTTAACCAATGACCATGACTATTGTGCTACAAATTTATCACTTGGAAGCATAAATGTTGACATCCAAATTTTTTGAATTGATCTGACAAAGCCTGTACATCCAAAATTTTGCTTGATATGGCTTATTTGGAGGGAGCATAACTCGAGAGCGTTCCAAGGTGTTGAGGAGCATGTGCATAGAATCAAGAGCTTTTTGTTGTCCATTTCGTATTGCTGGTCTTTTGGGAGGGCTTTGCCTTCCATAGACACTCTTTTTGACTATGTAGATTCTGTCTTGTAAGAATCCTTAGGCTTTTTGGCATATGTATAGGAGTTGTCCTTTCTAGTCTTTGGAGGTTATTATGGTGTAACATCCTTCCCTTTTTGTATTGGGGTTTCCCTTCCATTTTTAGTTAATGAATTTTAGTTACTTAGAAAAATATATATATATATATATATTTTGCATACAACATCATAGATTGAGTTAGAAAGCCACAGTCCCATAGCAACTCAGTTCTATATACATTGAGTTAGAAAGCCACAGTCCTGTACCAACTCAACTCTATCAACCTTCAATCTTTAATTGTCTTTACTTTTAAAATTCTTCATGTGACTGCAATGAAGGAGACTAGGAATGTGACTCAACTTTTGAGGAGTCTTTAAGGCTTATTTTATTTAATTCAACAATTTCCAAAGGTACTAGCTGTGTATATATATATATATATGTTCCTTCCTCTTCTTGCATTGGAAGTTCCAATCGGTGCTTCCTCTCCCTAATTTCTCCATGATGCTGCTTTCACACCATCTCTCTGTTACTTTTATTCTCTTCTCTTTTTTCATTTTCCAAGTGTCAACATTGAATCAAATATAAAGGAGATTTTCAATTTGTGCTCAAGGTAATACCTGGGTTTGCATATATGAATGAGCATGATCTCAAAGATTAGCACATCATATGATGTATCGGAGTAATCTTATAATATTATGATATAATAGACAAGTATGAGAAGATTGTTCTCTCTTAAAATCAATTACTTTTTGTGGTGCTATGTCTTAGTATTATGTGAAGTTACAATTTAAGCCACATTATGTACTCCAGTTCCCTCCCTATCTGTCATTTCTATTTCAATTTATGGTTTTGGAAATTGCTGATTTTAAGTTAAAGATAATAGAGGAGAGAATGTATGGTAAAAGCAGGTAGCCGGAAGATGCTTCCAGTCTAAGAAAGATGCTTCATCCTTTGGATAGGTGTATTGTTGATCCCACAACTTCAGTGCCGCTGCTTGGGGACGCCCAATTTCTAATTCACTCAGGACAAAGGCAGTTGGAGCTGTGAAGACAAATTCTGTATTCGGCTCAAGACTTCACGTCTGTAACTACCAGCTTGGTATTGTTTTCATTGTTCCACCATCAGATGCAAACAGTAGTCCCAACCATAAGAGTCCGAGTTTGGATGATATTATATTGCCATTTGTCGTGCCTGCCCCGAAATATAGACCTAGTGGCACACTAGCAACAAAAAAAGCTATGAGAGAAGCATTGGCTGAACGCGAGAAAGAGATATCTATGGAAGCAGTTGCATTCGAAGAATTAATGGAAGAAGTAGAAGAGATTGCAGATGAAGAAGAGGAAGTGTTAGAAGTGTTGGAAGCAATTGATTATGTTGCAAAGCAAGCGGAAAGATGAGAAAGCTTATGCTGATATATTATGGAGCCAAAGTTGATTCATCTGAGCTTCTGATTAAATTGCTTATTGAAAGGAAAGTAATAAATGGCTTGAAATGTTCATGTATGTACTTCCTCCAGAGCTGTCATAGAGAAATATAAAATCCGAAGAGAATGTTGTATTCTCTAGTTGTACATTAGATTGAAGGGGATTGATGTATACACTTGGTTTTAGGATTGTAGCATTTTAAGA
The DNA here is from genome assembly GCF_004153795.1 of Camellia sinensis. Classification (NCBI taxonomy): domain Eukaryota; kingdom Viridiplantae; phylum Streptophyta; class Magnoliopsida; order Ericales; family Theaceae; genus Camellia; species Camellia sinensis. The sequence goes on from NW_021028977.1 coordinate 1,087,291, forward strand.
TGTGATGCTTTGGTGGTTCGAAGGGTTGCTGTGCCAAAGGACTATTCTTTTCATTAGTTTCTGATTGTATTGGGGGTTGAGTAGGCCTTTAGAATTCCATTGTTTATATATACTAGTGGCATGAACAAAAATAAAGGATGAATGAGATTGCAAGAAAGTGTCGATCTGTCTTCATTTTCAAGCTTGCCTTCAATTTTTATGAGCAGTGACCTTTGAGATTCCTATTTGACGTTGGTTACACCGGATTAATTGGAAGAAACTGTTAAAATTTTCAGTACTTAGGCTGTGTCAAGTTTTTTTTTTTTTTTTTTTTGTTAATATAATTTCTGAGCAATGTTAGAAACACATAATGGATTGTAGAATGATTTATATAAAATGCAATAGATTGTTTGGGCTAAACCTAGTTATGATGGGGTTAACATTCAAAATAAATCTCAATATGTCAAAGCATTTTTACAATCTTTTATGTATTTCTAGTCTATGTTCTTGTTTGAGTAACGAAAGCCATGCTACTCCCTGTATATTCTTCATTCCATCTCTCTTCCATGTCCCTCTTAAATTATGAAAATAATGGATTTTGGACAAGTAATTTGGGACTACCATTAAGCTGGTGTTAAGGTCAAAATTGCATTACCACCTAAAGCGTAAAGTTAGAATGATCATATTTTTAAAAATTAATATTGTTCACTGACAATAAAATTTTATGCCAAATTTATTTTTTATCCGATGATATGACACTTTACAAGTCAATCGTTCATTAGTAATGCATGAACGATGGGATGCATTATACTAATATAATGTTATTCATTTAGTTTTAATACGCCTCCAAATTATAAGTAAATTTAGTATAATTGATTATCACAATATCATGATTAACTAAATAATAAAAAGAATAAAGAAAACAAAAGCGATGTTCCAACTAAAAGGTGTGATATCATAGAATAGGAAAGTCTATAAAAAAAAATAATAATAATTTGTAAATGTTATTACTCTTCAAAGTGTTATACTAACTAATATTTTTTTTTTAACAAAAATAAATTAATAATTAATATGTCGTGTAATAATAAAATTTTAAAATTTGAAACAAGATTTACTTGAATAATATAATAATATCATATTAATAAATAAGAAAAAAATTATAAAATTTGTGTAGTTTATATAACATTAGCCTTATTAGGCCGTAATTAAGAATCAAATATAATTCAAAAAATTAGAAATGAAATTAGACGTTTCATATATTCTGACCAATAGCAAGAGGGTCAATTGTTAATCGCTTAGTTTTGTCATAATATTATTTTAACAAGACTACAAATTCAGACTTACAAATTCAAAATTTATTCAAAAAAAAAAGAAAAAAGAATCAATGGTTAAAATTTATTTTACTCATAAATTTCACATTTCATCAATTTAATTTTCACCATACAAATACATTCTTGACAAATTATGAGTTGATAAATCTTGATTCATACTATTATTCTTTAGAATTTCTCCAATTGATGTGGAATCTCTGCCGAAGAATCAGCGACATGAATGAAGAATGGAAAGGTCTTCTTAAAGATTCTTTCAAATTATGTGGCAAATTAACTGTATTTGCTACTTCAACTTATTTCTTAGAAATATGTCACATCAATTTCTAAATCATAAAAACAATTATAAAAAGAAAGATTTGTCTTTATTTAGTAATTGCAAAATATATACGTGAATTTTTAAAAAATTTGTATTTCTTTATTTTCCGAAAGGTATAAAAGTAATTTTTTAAACAAACCTTTGAAATAAAAACAATTAAAAAAACACATCAACTTACTTAAAAACTTTCCCAATAACAAAAAAAATACTAATTTTTCTAGCAATTACCAAATGGTTTTATTTATTTTTTGTTTTTTTCACAATTTTTTCTAAAAAAAAAATTGTCTCAAAAAATCAACAAACACATAAATCGATCACAAAATTAGATAGCCTTACTCATAAGAGAATTGTGTTTTATTACAAGAAGAAGATTTATTTTCTTTTGTTATTTATTTTTTTTCTTCATGAATTACTCTTACGAGTAAGGTTGGGAAAACATCAATTCAACCCACCCAATTCATCAAACCCTATTCAATCTCACCTCAAATGATTAGTTTAGATGCAACAGGCAGATGGATGCGAGTTTAGTTATTTCAAAAAAAATTGAGTTCAATCGGGTGATGAATATTCAAGTTTTAATTTGCCAAACCCGACCCAATCACATGGAATCAAGAATCCTTCATAAATAAGTATTAGATCTTTTACTTAAATCGGAGTTATAAGTGGTTGTTTTTTTTTTTTTTTTTTTTTTTTTTTTTTTTTTTTTCAGTCTTAATTTAATATTACATTGTGTAACAAGTATAATTTTCTCTTGGTTGGTTTGATGAAATATTATAGTTCTTTACTTCTGGTTTACACGTTTTGTGACACAAGAAACTGATATGTTTGGTGTGAGTTTCAAATCAAGTTTTCACCCTTATATTTGAATGTTATGTTTGGTTTGAGTTTTGAAATTATGATTCCAAATTAGTTTCAAAACACATTTTAAAAACATGTTTGGTAAACCAGTCAATTTTTGAATTTTTGGTCTACCCAGTCATCCGCCTTGACATCCTCGGAGCCGGTCGTTTGGCCGATTGCCTGAAGCAATACAATTTTTTTTTTGCCAATCACCTGTTATTTGAAAAAAAAATATTTATATTTGTGTTTGATATTTTTTAAATATACAAATTATTTTTTTAGATCAAAATGACAAATTATTTTTTCGAATTGAATTTTAAAAAAAGTTTAGTTATGAGTTTTGAATATAATTTTTAATAGAGTTTTGATAACCAAATTTCATGTCACATAAAAAATTCAAAACTCTTTTCAAAACTCATAACCAAATAAATTTTCTCTTTTTAAATCGTAATTCTAAATCTCACAAACTCAAAATACAACTCTACTCTCAAATAATAATTCTAAAACTCTACCGAACACTACCTAACATGCTCACTTCCATTTGGTATTGTGGCTTGCATTGGACAAGTAGTTCGGTAGATGGGTCTATTTTCCCGTGTTGTTTTCTTTGCCTGTGTGTTTTTGGAGTATTAAAGAGAGATTAGAGATGGCAGAGATGATATGGTAGGGAATGAAGTAAGGGCAAAATTGGTATTGAATAAAAATTAATGGCTTACGTCAACATTTTCTATTAATTGACTTGACGGTTGACTAACGGAGGAAAAAATTGTATTGATACTTTAAACTAGGGCTGAGCATGGAATTCATATAATCCGTAATCTAATATGATCCAGTCTAATTTGGTAGGTTTAGATTAGTTTTTTAAATCCATAATTTGGTTTCAGATTGGAAATTTAAAAATTTATGGTCCACGGATTGGTTTCGGATTGAACCCCATAATTCTGGATTGGAGCCAATCCTAACAGTATACAAATAATTTATATTTATGCTATACACCCTCTCACATAATATCATTTCTTATTCCATATAAAAGCTAAACTACGTAGCTCGAAATTCATTTGGCCCGAATGGCTTGACTACCCAAAACGACGTCATTTTGGACAGTTTTTTTTCCCCCTCTATTTTTTGTCTGAAATAGAGAGACGAGAGGAAGAGAGATAAAGAACGAAGAGAGAAGAAAGAGAGAGGAAGTATGTTTCAACACCCATAATTTCAAGCAATCAATGAACAACCCATGAACCATTGGTTGAGTTTCAACACACTTTAACACCGACAGAATATTTCAGCACCCACAATTTCAAGAAATCAATGAACAAACCCAGAAAATTTCAAATAATCAATGAACAACCCGTGAACCATTGGTTGAGTTTCAACACAACCCCACGAAGCAAAAATGGTCAATGAATTTGTGTATACATAGATCCTCACAAAGTATACCCCAAACCCCACAAACCCTCACATAGTACAATCAATCTGTGTATACACAGATCTATATATATATATGAGAGAGAGAGAGAGAGAGAGCCACCCACTAGCAGATCACCGTCTCCTTTGTGTATACACACACAGATCTGTCTTGGATCTGTTCTTCCTCCTCCTCCTCCTCTCATTTTCTCCTTCTTCTTTTTCTTTTCTCCTCCTTTTCTCTCACTCTCCTTCTTTTCTCCTCCTTTCTTCTTCTTCTTCTTCTTCTGTCTGTTTCACAAACAAAATAGAGTCGGAGGAAAAAAAAAAGCCCAAAACGACGTCATTTTGTGAAGTAGTGCCATTCCAGCCAAATGCAATTCGAGCTACGAGACATTATTCAAAGCCAAACCCTACTCCTAATTCAACCTATCACACGCCAGTCTCTCACACTTTCATATCTCTCTCGGTACTCTCTCTCTCTCTCTCTCTCTTCTCTTTTTCAGACAATTCTCTCTCTATTCTTGTGATTTCATCTTAGATCAGATCGGTGGATTTCCATCTCAGATCAGATCGGTAGCGGCTTGGTGTCTCTCTCTCTCTCTCTCTTAGTGACATTGTTTTTGTTGGTTTCTTCTCAGCCTTAGTAAGCTCTCTCTCTTTTCTTTCTTAGATTGAGTTATCTCTCTCTATTCTTGTGATTTTATCTCAGTTTCTCTTCTTTCACTCTACAATCAATTTCCTTCATTTTTCTAATCTCTGTTTCTACCTCTACAACCAAAAGAAAAACAACAACATGGCTGCCACCTTGGTTGGAGAAGCATTTCTGTCCGCCACCATTCAAGTGTTGTTTGACCGTTAGGCTTCTCGCGAGTTCGTCAACTTTTTCCGTGCTCAAAAGCATGATGATAAACTTCTCAGGAAGCTCAAGTTAACATTACTGGGACTTAATGTTGTGCTTGATGATGCAAAGGACAAGCAGATCACTAACCCTGCTATAAAAAACTGGGTGGACGAACTTAAAGTTACTGTGTATCACGTAGATGATTTACTTGATAAGATTGGTACCAAAGCTTTGCGATGCAAGTTTGAACCAAAGTACCATAGCGGGTCAGACCAGGTACCAAGTCCTACCTTGATTTCTTCTTCTAGTTTATCTGATGCAGATATAATGTCTAAGATAGAGGAGATCATTGATAGATTAGAATATTTTGTGAAAGAAAATGATTTCCTCGGTTTAAGAGACACCAACTCCCATGTGTTATTTTTACTCAAAGCTTGCATCTCTTCTACCATAGCTACCTTCCACTTAGGATCATTGATGGTTTCTTTCCAACCCTGCGGAATACACACTGAAGAAAGAGACGAAACAAAAGCATGATATGGAGAAGACAACGAATCATATGACACGAATTTAGAAATAGTGTTGAGTACAGGCTGTAACATCTTTTCTGAAAGCAATATGAAGACTCAAATCATCAGCAACAGGACTATCAACAACAGGTGAAAAATGGGCCAAGGATAATTACCTGTAGAGTCAGTGGAAACTGGGTATGGAACTAGCATAGGAGATGATGATTGCCTTGGTGGCACAAGAGAAGCCTGCTCTTTTTGACGCCGTGAATAAGTTCGAAGATCAGCTCTGTCCAAACGACCACCGACATCTGATTCCTCATCAACAGAACTATTAGGCTCCCCCTCACCACAAATAGCAGCCCGCTGATTAGGAAGGAAAAAAGACAACTCATTCTGATATGATGCCGTCTCATCCGCAATCTCATCTATACCACTCTCCCCTTGAGGAGATAGCGGAGGAAAAAAAAAAAAAAGGACTTAGATTCACGGAAGGTGACATCCATACTAACATACAACTTATGAGTGTGAGGGCCATAACATTTGTAGCCCTTCTAAGTAGTAGAATAACCAAGAAAGACACACCGGACAGCCTTAGGATCAAGCTTCCCACGAGTACGAGGTTTAAGATGAACAAAACAGACACTACCAAAAACTCGAGGCGGAAGGAGAGAAGTGGGATAAGTCATAAGAAGAAGCTCAAGAGGAATTTGGAAGTGGAGGACACTAGAGGGCATACAATTAATCAGGTAAGACGTGGTAAGAATAGCATCCCCCTCAAAAGACTTAGGAACGTTCATGGTAAATAAGAGGGAGCGAGCAACCTCAAAGAGGTGACCATTCTTGCGTTCAACAACTCCGTTCTGTTCAAGAGTGCCAATACAACTAGTCTGATAAAAAATGTCATGCTCCTCGAGGTATGCCCTGAAAGCTCCCTCAACATATTCAGTCTCATTATCACTCTTAAGAATTTTGATTGTAGCATTGAAGAGATTGGATACCATTTTATGAAAATTTTTGAAGCACGAAAAAACCTCATTTTTAGTGTGAAGTAAATAAATCCAAGTCAAACGGGAATAACAATCAATAAATGTGACAAACCACCGATAACTAGAGGTAGAAACCATAGGGGAAGGACCCCACACATCGGTATGAATAAGCATAAAAGGAAAAGTACTTCTTTTATTAATTGAAGGATAACAAGTACGTTTATGCTTAGTAAGCTCACAAGCATCACAAATAAAGTTATTCCTAGGACAATCTTGAACTAATGAAGGAAATTTTTTTTCTAAAATACTAAGGAAAGGATGCCCCAAACGACGATGCCACTGATAAAGAAGACAAAGGGAGGAGCCAGAAATGCATTGAAGAGCGTAAGAGGACAAAGGTGATACAGAAACGGCATCCAGAAAGTACAGTCCACTTTGTACGCTACCACTGCCAATCATTTTCCCCGTAGCCAGTTCTTAAAAGACATAATGAGTTGGAAAAAAGGTTATAGAGCAATTGAGAGCAGTAGTAAGGCTACTAACAGAAAGTAAGTTAGTGGAAAAATTAGGAACATGAAGAACAGATAAAAGCGAAAGTAAAGAGGTGCAATGAACAGAACCCTTGCCGAAGATAGAAGATAAAGTGTCATTAGCCACTCTAACCTTACCTCGCCCAGAACTAGGTAAATAAGAATGGAAAAACCTAGAAGTACCCGTCATGTGATTAGGAGCATCGGAATCAATGATCCAAGGAGACGACGAAGAGGTACTAAGTGCACTAGCAGAAATACATGTGTGGGCAAAGTTGAAAGAGGTAGAAGAGGAAGGAGCTAAGGTAGATGAAGAATCAAGTTGAGCTATCAAACGTCTAAGAGTGTGAAGCTCATCCTGGGAAATAGAACCAGCATCATTCAAGGCACTAGCAGTAGTCTCAGAAACATGTGCTTAAGGATGAACACCACGACCACGACCACGGCCTCGAGTAGGCCAACCATGCAACTTTCAACAGTGTTCTTTATCATGTCTATCTTTCCCACAATAATCACACTTCAACCTTTCCCAATCAACTAATGAACCCTTACCACCACCTTGAGGCTAACAAGGCAGAGTATCATATGACTTGGAGCCAACAACCATCGTTGACTGATCCTGAATAGAGACATGCACCATAGCATTACGACGACTCTCCTCCTGCTAAACCAGTGCATAAGCCTCATGCAATGTGGGAAACGGAGAGCGACCCAACACCTGAACCCATATCTGATCATACTCCAAATTCAGGCTAGCAAGAAAGTCATACACCCGCTCCTTCTCCACAGCCTGCTGAAACATAGTGGCATCCGTGGAGCAAACAGGCTAGAAACTCTGGTAGTAATCTAGCTCCTGCCATAAATCACTCAACTCAGCATAATAGACTGCTAAAGAGCGATCCTTCTGATCCAAACCCCTAATCTTCTTTCGCAATTCATAGGCATATGCATCATTACCCTGTTGAGAATACATCTGAGATACAACTATCCAGATCTTGTGAGCGGTATCCATCAAAAGAAAAGTCCTACTATTGGTAGGTTCCATAGAATTGATTAGCCAGGTCATCACTAAAGCATTCTCAGAAATCCATTGAACAGATAAAGCACTGTCCTCAGTAGGTTGCTTGGTACTACCGGTAATATGGCCAATCAAACGCTGGGCAGCAATGGCAAGACTGCAAGAGCGGGACCAAATCAAGTAATTGGTGCCATTAAGCTTGAGCAGACTAATCTGGAGAGAAGGACTATCACCAAGAGTCATACCACGACTCAGTCCACTGTCCTCCTTGCCCTTAGAGTACTGACCCTCACGTTCGACCATGAGATAAGAGAGAGATGGTGCAGAAACACAAGCAATATATCAAACAAGTCCTCACAAGACCTAACCAGCACAACAAAGCACCTTCTAAGGCTGACACAGTGCAAAATAATCCCAGAGTAAAGCAACCAGATCGACTAGGAGCCTAAACACTAAAGCAGATCATCCAAAACTCAGGAAAAAGCCAAGATAGGCCCAAAATACAGCAAAACAGAGACAACAAACCCCTCTAGAGGGTCAGTCGGCTCCCCAAGATGTGAGGGGGAGGGGAAAAAATCAATCAAAAAATCAAAAGGAGATTATAGGATGAAAGCCCATTAATTTTCGAGCATATTGTAAATTTTATTTTTTCTTGGAAAACGTACCAGGATACAAGAAGAGGGAAGAAGGAGAGAAACAATCTTCAAGGAGGAAGATATTGCTTTGATACAATGTTGAATGTATAGATGAGAAAGAGAAGAAGAAGTTGTAGATACGTGAGAGAGAGAAGGAGAAACAACTACTGTGTTATTGATTAAAAAACATAGGGTTTCCCCTTTACACACAACTATTTATACTAGTAAGAATAAGACATAAAGACCAAATTACCCCTAACACTTAACAAGTTTATTATGTGAAGTTAAGTCATTCTTCTATTTCTTTTGGATTCCCCTGCCATTCTGAACCATTGTATTCACAAATGTACACCTAGGGTGAATGCAGTTGTATTCACTTATGAGATGGAAATCTTACATATTGTTCCAGAACAGAGATTATTTTATTTAAATAACGATTGTAATGAATCTCAGTTCAATCCCTACGAGCTTATGCGGAAGGTAGCCATTTCAAATTGAAACATACATCACATGTGTGATGCATCCAATTTCTGAGGACTGCTGGATTACCATCTCATGATATTTTCGAACAACCTATCCTATGAATTCAATCACTTCTCAGTCCAGAAACCCTTTTGCGTTTTACAAAATCCATAGCCACTTGGGGAAAATGCAAACTCTGTTTTAAAGAAAGTATTTATGAATGTCATCTTTCTTTCATTTGACATTGGATCAAGAGTTAATCCTCCACCTTCCAACAAATAGCTTGTTAATTACCTTCCAAATCACTAATACAAATTGACCTTGCATTGCTTTGAAATTAGGTTCCAGAGAGAAATTGCTATGGCAAGAAGGTAGAACCCAACCCACAAAAGAAAAGGAAAATTCCAAATCGTTTTACCATGACTATTGTGCTGCAAATCTATCATCTAAAAACATAAATGTGAACATCCAAATTTTGTGAAATTGATCTGACAAAGCCTGTACATCCAAAATTTTGCTTGATATGGCTTATTTGGAGGGAGCATAACACAAGAGCGTTCTAAGGTGTTGAGGAGCATATGCATAGAATCAAGAGCTTTTTCTTGTCCATCTCGTATTGCTGGTCTTTCAGGAGGGCTTTGCCTTCCATGGACACTCTTTTTTACTACGTAGATTTTGTCTTGTAAGAATCCTTAGGCTTTTTGGCATATGTATAGGGGTTGTCCTTTCTGGTCTTCGGAGGTTATTATTGTGTAACATCCTTCCCTTTTTGTATTGGGGCTTCCCTTCGATTTTTAGTTAATAAATTTTAGTTGCGTAGCCCCCCCGCTCCCCCCAAAAAAAGAAAATATATATTTTCTGCATACAACATATCATACATTGAGTTAGAAAGCCATAGTCCTGTACCAACTCAACTCTATCAACCTTCAATCTTTAATTGTCTTTACTTTTAAAATTCTTCATGCGTCTGCAATTAAGGAGACTAGGAATGTGACTCAACTTTTGAGGAGTCTTTAAGGCTTATTTTATTTAATTCAACAATTTCCAAAGGTGCTAGATGTGTATATATATATATATATATGTTCTTTCCTCTTCTTGCATAGGAAGTTCCGATCCGTAGCGCTTCTTTCTCTTCCTAATTTCTCCATGGTGCTGCTTTCACACCATCTCTCAATTACTTTTATTCGCTTCTTTTTTCTCATTTTCCATGTGTCAACATTTTCGAAACTATGTGTTGGAGTTTTTATATTTCTTCCCGAGCAAAGTTAGGAACATAGAATGGATCACAGGATAATTTACAGAAAATGCAATAGATGGTTAGGGTTAAACCTAGTTATGATGGGTCAACATTACACTTTTTGTGATCTATTATGTATTTCTAATCTGTGTTCTTATTAGTTTTTCTTATTTGAGCAACAAAAGCCATGTACTTCATCATTTGTTTCACTCCCTATCCATTATTTTTTCAATGTCCTTTTTAAGTTTCGAAAATGACAAGATTTTAGGCAAGTAAATTGGGGCTCCCATTGAGTGGGTGTTAAGTTCAAAATATTGTTATCACCTAATGCATAAAGTTAGAATAATTATATTTTTAAAAATTAATATTGTTAACTGTCAATAAAATTATTCCCAAACTTTTGTACAATATTTACTTGGAATTTAGGGTCCTATTGAATTTCCCATCAACCAGAGTGTAATTCAAATTTGACTTGGTATCAACTAGAGTGTAATGCAAATTTGACATGGTAAAGTTTTGATGCAATCATGACTTGGACTTGTTATATATATATATACATAATTTAATCAAATAATGTTATAATAAAAAATTATTTAAGTTCACGATATTATTTATTTCTTTATTCAATTAATTTCATACAAGACAAGCATGTATATTTATGAAAATTGTAAAGGAATAGTGGATTACTTACTGAAAGGTACAGTTGAGACATTTGTGTCCCATATGAGGCTCATTTTTTTGATATTCATATGGTAATGACGATGGGTGTGGAGATGAAGCAAGGGATAAGTTATTGGAGTGTTTGGCTACATGTATAGGTAAGAGTATATTTGGGTTGGGGCTGTTTGGTTACAAAAATTAGAAAAATTAAATATTTTTTAGTTTGACCTTTTCTTTAGTTTGAGAATATTTTTGTCATTTCATTATAATTTTAACATGGTCATGGGCCAAGTTAACATATAGGAGCTTTGTGTATATTGTTAATTGAAATAAGAGAGGTTTGTATGTATTGTCAGTTAAAAAAAATAAAAACGAGATTAATGTAATTTTGAAAATTAAAAATGAGATACGCATATTTGTTAAAATTTTAAGGGAGGTTTGTATAGTTTTTTTTTTATTTTTTATTTTTGAATGGGGAGGTTTGTATAGTTAATCCAAATAAGAAATAAAAGAAATGAGGGAGGTTTGTATACTTCCCTTTTATATTTTATTATATATAATCTACATCTTTGACATAAATTTAAATCTCAATATAATAAAATATTTTATATATTATGTGACAGTTATTATGATATTTTCTATCTAATTTTGAACAAAAAGTAAACTGAAAAAATTTTGAAATATAAAGGGCCAAAGATAAGTGTAATTTACTCTTAAAAGAAACAAAAGATAAGTGTCACCACAATGACCAATCACTTAAACTAGAACTTGGCAAGGTTTTGCTACAATCATCTCTTAGACTTGTTATATATAAAAATTCAATCTAATAATTTTATTAAAAAAATTATTTAAATTCACAATATTAAATATTTCTTTATTTGATGGATTATTTACATGGAGACCCTTTAAGCTATTGAAAAATATCACTTTAACTCCCTAAATTATGAAAGCGTATAAATGGTCTCCCTAAATTATTGAGAAGTATTGTTTTACCCACAAAACCATAAGAGTGTACAAATGGACCTCTTAAACTATTAGCATGTTTCATTTTGACCCATTCCGTTAGGGGGTCCAATTTGTATATATATATTTTTTTATAGTTTAGGGGGTTCATTTCTATACTTCTATAGTTTAGGAAGTTAAAGTGATATTTCTCTTTAGTTTAGAGGTTTTCATGTAAATAACCCTTATTTGATTAATTTTGCAATGAATTTTTTTTTCAATCAAATGGTGGGAGAATAATTACAAATACAAAAAAAATATTATATTTAATTGACCAATCCATAAGTCATCAAGTCCAACCACCAAAACAACAAATAGCCCAAACTATATACAACTCTCATTATAGAAGATAAATAAATACCACACAAAATATTAAATTCTCTTCCATAAGAGTTGACTCTATAATCTTGTGACACTATAAAAGTTTTTTTATGCAGTCATGACTTGTTATATATATAATTTTAGTAATATTACAAATTCAGACTTAACCACTCAGAAATTACCTAAAATTATTATTTAGTGGTTCAGATTTATTCTACACATAGACCCTACACTATACAAATCCAATCTCTATCACACATCAATATTCTGGATAAATTCGGAGACTGTAAGTCCAAGTTGCCAGACTTATCCATATAATTTTCCTCAATCTAATTATTTTATATAAAAAATATTTAAAACTCACAATATTATGTTGTTTTTTTTCTGAGAACTAATACCATAGTATATTACTTAACCTTAATAACACCAGTTGCCAGATCATGCGCTGGCTTGATTACATCTCTTTCTACCTTACTAATACAAACGTAGTGCATATCTTTAGCATAATAGAAAATATCATTTACAAGTGTAGCTATTTGCCATTCAACAGTGAGACCTTTTTGCCTCTTCTATGGTTCTTTCTATATTCTGTTCACCTTGGTGAAGCACCACCCTATTCCTTTGTAACCATATTGCCCAGAGGATTGCTATTGATTGAATGATAATTTCATCATCCTTTACTTGTTCGTTCTTTTTTTTTTTTGGAATATAAAAGCAAAAGCAGGAACTACATCCTATTTCCCTCCTCAGAGAGGTACACAATATCCGCAAATAGCAGATGTCGGATTTCCGCTGGTGGGGTATTAACAATTAGAAGATTAGTTGGTTGATTTTCGCCTAGTTTTGCCAAAGCATCAGCACAGATGTTGGCTTCCCTCCGGATGTGCTGAATTGAGCAATCACAACCTCTCATGCTAATGCATGCATCCTCCACAATGCCTCTGAAAGGACATCTCTCACCTAGGTCTTCACTCAACAATTGCACTACTTGCTCTGCATCTGTTTCTATGATTACTTGGTTTATACCTCGCTGGAGTACAATTGTGAGTCCCTTGTAAACAGCTCAAAGTTTTGCCTCAAGACTAGTGTTGATCTCAAGTCTCCCATAATAGTTGCTAATCCATGTTCCTTTCTCATCCTGGAATAGACCACCAAAGCCTCCACCCCCTCCATTCCGCCGAGTGCTACCATCTGTATTAAGCTTAATTTTTCCTACACGTAGACAAGACCACACATTTAGACTTTTAGATTTGAGAGGAGTTGTGATGTCTAAATTGAAAGCTTGAAAAATTTCCTTAGAATAGTTAGATATGGTTTTCACACTTTCATAAATGTTTGTGGATTTATTTTCAAAGACCATTTTGTTTCGATTTTTCCAAATAGTCCAGATTGTGATAAGGAACAACGAAGGGTGCTCGTTATTCCTTTTCACATTCCGAATAATCCACTCTTTTTTCCAAGGTAAGTGAAGCATATAAGAGTACCAGTCCCTGCTGAATATTTGACACCAAACCTGCATGGCTTTTGGACAAAGCCTTAACAAGTGATCTATGTCCTCCACACCCTCACAGCAAGGGCATTTTGAATCTGGTGCAAGACCCCTCAAATTCCTCAAATGGTTAGTTAGAATTTTTTCATGGAGGACAAGCCACGCAAAGCTCTTAAGCGTTTGAGGGGCCTTAAGTTTCCATAACCATCCCCATTCTCCTTCCTGATTTCGGTGATCAACAAGTAAGTCATATGCACTGGATGTAGAGAACTCTCCATTAGGGGATTTAGAGAACTCTCCATAACCATAGCCATAACCATAACCATAACCATCCTTTACTTGTTCCACCCATGCCCAAAACCATTGAAAAAATGACACCAGTAAGCCAACACTAAAATCAAGCCCCAACACTGATCCCCTCCACACCCTTTGTGCCCATTGGCAGTCAAAAAACAGGCGTTCTAATGTCTCATTGCTGTTGTGACAACAAGGACATTGTGGGTTGACATTGGCTCCTCTCTTCTTCAAATCCCATTGAACGGGCAAGATTCTATGAAGACATTTCCATATAACAAAGCCCATTTTGGTGGTAATTTTAAATTCCATAACTTTTTCCACACGACCAGGTCATATGAATTCCTATGAAGCCCAGGATAATAACGCATTAAGGCTTGCTTATATCCTGACTTAACCGAATAGTCCCTATTTTTGAGAGGCTTCCAAACAATTTTATCTTCACAAGAATGACTGGGTACATGAATTGTTAAAATATTCCACATACAATCTATAGGAAAAAAATAGTCGAATCAAATTCTCTCTCCAACAACCATTCTCCACATCCATGAGATGCTCTACCCTCATTTCTGGAAAAAAAAAACTCTGCAACCCCTTCCCACACAATGGAATGGATTGGTTTTTTTGTTTAGCAAATCCCTACACTATAAAATACTACACCAGCCCCATGAAGAATTATTTCCTTTTTGGGCTGTTAAGAATGGTCTATTAGCACAATACTTGCTTAAGATAATTTTAGACAACAACATATTTGGGTTATTTAGCATCTGCCATCCCTATTTGGCTAACAACACTTGATTAAAGCATCTAAGATCCCTAAATCCCAACCCCCCCCCCCCCCCTCCCACTCTTTTGGCAAACAAACATGAGTCCACTTTTTCGAATAAACACCCCTATCTCTGTTTGAATGCCAAAGAAATCTCCTAGCCATCGATGTTACTTTGCTTAAAAAACTGGCAGGCATTTGAAAAATAGACATTAGGCAGACTAGGATAGAATGTAACACATGTTTCACCAACACTCCTCTACCAGCAAGATTCAAAAGGTTACACTTCCGTCCTTGTAACCTATTTTGTATTTTATCAAGAATTGATTAAAAAATCTCCTCTGTAGATCGACCCCAAAAACCCAAATTTGCCCCTAAATATACCCCTAGTTTGGACTCCACTTTCACTTGTAATAGTGACTGAATCCACTGCCTGTCATTTGTGGTCATATTCAGGCTAGGATATAGTTTCGATTTTTGGAAATTAATTCTCATACCAGATTGAGAACAAAACGCACTTAAAAACCATTGCAGGCACCAAATATGAGTCAGTTCGAAGTTTTGGAAAATGAAACAATCATCTGCAAACAACAAGTGATTAATAGGTGGAGAGGTTTTTAGCTGGTTTCTCGTTGCTCCTCGGAGGGGTTTAGTCGCCTCGGATACACTATCCTTACAATTTGGACTCCTGTGGTTCAGAATCTGGTTTCACAAGTGTAATATGAAACATAAAAACATAAATGAGAGTCCAAATCTGATAAATCTTTGGAAAATCGATTTACAATCACAAATGCCAAAAATGAACCGCATTGCTAGATTTCAGAGTTGCCACCTAAATATGTTTGGAAAATTTAGGAAACACCTAAATATGTTTCGATTTACAATCACCTAAATATGTTTGGAAAATTTAGGAAACCCGTGACTCGTGCCAAAGGCCACTTGTCCTTCATAACCAAAATGTCTCGGCTCAGGAACTTAGGTGTGAGTAGGGAAGGTCATGATTTGAGCACCCCACTCATCCGATCAACGATCGGCCTCTAATAATCATGATGTGAATCTTATGTACAGTACATGCTCGTGTTCCAATTATTATGCTACTATGTAAGGCACACAAGTATAGACTAATTCACTGACTTTGGAATGCTTTGATTTCATGTTTGTTTGAAAAGATTTTTGAATATGCGCTACTCGAAAAAGCAAGTTCATATACACATTTAATCCAAAGCATCCCAATTTAGGTAAAATAACCTTCATCCACCGGCATTTAAGAAGTATATCAAATAAGCACTTAGCCTCATCGTAATATACTTGAGATGGTAACACAAACATACATGCAATATGCTAAGGCAAAAGCACTCACCTAGTACTTAACCGAGGCAAGCCAAAATAGAAGAAAACAGTTAGAAAAATGCATGCTCTAATATGCAAGTGACTAATGCAACACATACAGAACATGTACTATCAAATTCGGTTTCTTAACATGACATACGGATCAATTCAAGACATATGGTAACACATGTATTCAATGAAGAAATAATCGATGTGTTTATTAAGTATGATGAGCCAAATCCCTAATGCATGCAAAAATGTGTACAAGTCATGGTAATAAGATAAAACCAAAAATATGATACTGCATACAAACATATAACCATCGTAAGAAAGGAAATAAAGGGGAGAAAGAATGGGGGGTTAGAAGACATACACAACATTACAAGTTTGCCCTCACACGGGAGGGTCCGAATGAATGTCTGAATGTTAAACTAATTATTACAACGCCAAATTAACTAATTTAACTAGCTATTACAATAACTAAATTTAACTAGCTATTACAAATTCAAGTGAACCTAATTAATTACATGTACTACTATCAAAGCATTGATTTAAAGGACCACGAGGAGTGAAGAGTTGCACGTGCACAAACAAGAACATCATCCCGGAAACCTCTTTATTTTACTGCCAGAAACTGTTCTATTTGCAATCAGCAAAAATATTTTTTTTTTGGCCCCAACTTCTACTCTATTCTACCATGAAAATGCCACTGCCTGTACAAAAGTGAGTGGCCAGCTGGCCTTGGAAAGTGGGTGGCCGGCGGGCCTTGGAAAGTGGTCGACCGTATAGGGAGGTGGCCGGTTGGCCACTATTTTTGAGTACTGCCATGCTGCCATAGAATTGAAACAGAGCAAAAAAAAAGTGTTTCTAGGAGAAGTTTATCCTTTCTGCCTCTCCCTATCATGAAACTGATCAAGGGAGGAGCAAATTCGATTCACAACCCATCAATTGTCGCAAAGTTGTTGCGTGATGATTTATGAACCGAGGGGACAAAAACTTAATAAAAATGAAATAAAAGGCCAACAATGCCTCCTCCCTATCATGGAGGCACCTCAAGGGAAGTGGTAGACTTGCTTCTGGAATCACTAAACATCACTACAAAGTATGTAATGATTCAAGACTCAATGGGTTCAATATAACGTCCAATTGAACCCAAGTCAATTATATTGCCTTTTTTTACCACTTTTATTTCAATTTTATTAGCCTCTTTTACATTACCTTTCCATTCCTTATTCATTTTTGTCCAAAAGTGATAACTACGTCCACTCAATGCAAAAAGTGATAAAGAAATGTGTCTAACAAAAGGTTGTGCTTAGTATGAGAGAGATGTAATGCCTTGGTAATGAACATCCGAAAAGATTAAACCATTAAGCAATGAAAGTCTCTTTCTCAAGCCTTTAGCAACAAACTAGTGTTGGATTCAACTCTTAATCAAAGAAAGCAAAGAAAGGAGGGAGAATGCAGAGGTGATCATGACAACTATGAATATTCCGAATGTGAATACATGTATGAAAACTATGTAAAGAAAGTTATTAACTCAAATAGATTGGTGTCTAAGGCCTAAACAACCAAATCTATGAGGACTTACAACAATACAAGCATAGTATTCAAAGTATAAACCAAATAAACACATTAAACAACCCCTAAGTAGCACAAAACAGTGATGAAATCTGTTTGAAAAGAGTAGAAAATGTGGGTGTTGATTTCCAGCCACACAACCAAAGAGGGAACTCAGCTGGAGAGCACTGATAGAATAGATTAAGCCCGAACAACCTGTCACAGAAAGATAAGAATCCGGCGGTGGTTCGTCCACCCGGGGGCACTCCGACGCTCAAGTCAGTAATCAAATATCTCTCAAAGATAACCAATAGTGCTTAACTCACTAGACAGAACATAAAAAGCATACCTTAGACCCATGGGGTTGTCTCACTTTTATAGTGGTCAGTGTCTAACTTCCCCTAGAAGTCTTACTTCATGGGACTCTATCCTTTACAAGGATAACATTTATCACAACTCATGCTATTCAGATTAAGATAAACTTTCTCAAGAGTCCCATCTCTATCTAAATAGGTAGTTTGATGTCATCTAGGACTCTAGTCCTCTATCCAAATATCTCAGATTCCAGTATTATTGCACCATATCTCGACATCATGGTCCGCCCACGCAGTACCTCGGCAAACAACCTCAGCCACGTGGACTACCCAAAAATATGTCCCCACAACTGCCCCTAGGTTCTATTACCTCGGCAAACTGAGGTGATGGAACCTATACATGTACTCCTCCGACCGTGATCGTGAATTGTTAGCGCCAAGAACTAAGGACTCATATGTCCACTGGTCAAGAATCAAGAATCAAGAATCAAAAATCAAGAACCATGATGTTCTATCTCATCCAGGTCCAACATCTCAACAGAGATCACATTACTAGCAGAGATCATGACTTGCTAGTTCAAGAACATCAAGATCCTAGTATCATCTCATCAGAAACCAAAAATAAACAAGTTCTGCCCCCATTTAATTTCAACATCTCAACCGAGATCAATATCTCAACTAAGATCTCACTTCTCAATCAAGATCATCATCAGATTAGAGCATACCAATCACGTCCCTATTGTGTCACATCAGTTCGGCCCCCCGCCGCTTGATGTCAGCGCGGGCACGTCGAGAATTGAAATCATAACTTTTTGCCATTTTTTTCTAATTCTAGCAAAACCTTTTTCATTTTCTCATTTCGTGTCTACTTGTGCCTTTAGACTCTCTTTCTCTTGGCCTCTGCAAACCATCATCGCTGTTCTTGAAGCATTCATTCCTATTACAACTCGGGTCACCACTTCTGGCGTGCACTCAACAGTTCTGTTCCAATCATATGGTTGTTTGACTCCGACGAATCCCTTTCCTGCATTTACTTCCTCGGCTTCACTTTGTAAGTCCTTGATTTCTTTTATTTTAACTTCAGTTCTCCACTGTTTTCAAATATATTCCTTTTATGGATTGTTACACATCACACACAATATATGTATCTGCATCTACATTGCCATCTTGTATTCATATTCGAATCCCATTGTTCTACATGCATTCGCTTGCTTTGACTCATATTTTGTCCTTCATGTTCTTGAGCCCATCTTCACATTTTTTCTATATTTGACACATATCTTCTAGCACACTGTCATCGAATTCTATCAATTTTGTTCATTCCCTGAATCTATCAATGCTCTATTTTTCTTGTGTTCTTGAGTCTTTGATCACTGTTTCATGTTTTTGAGGCCTGTTTCTTCTGTTTGTTCTTGCTTGTTAGTAGATTACTGCCTCTAAATCCTGTACATTTGCATAGACGTAGGTTTGGGATTTGCTAGAATCCATACTTAGGAAAACTAAAACAAATTTTGCCCCCAAACCTTCTTCAGAACCCTAAAACTGATAACCCAGCAGTCCTAAGGGTTTCGCCGAGGTCTTTAACCCACATAGTCCAACTTTCCTTACCAAATTCACCCTAGTCGAGGTCATGGGGATGTTCAAATGGAGGGTAAACTTCTCCAATAAACTAGAATACTTCCGTCAAGAATTCTTCATTCCAGCCGACGTTCATCTAAGGTTGGCTGGGGAGGAGGATTCCATAATGCCTGGAGAGACATATATGCCCTTCCCTGTAGTATCTATCATTTGAGGATGGAGTCAAATTCCATCTTGATATCTTGTTTTGCTTTGGGCCGAGGTGCCTTCTTTTGTATCTAAACAAGTTGTCTTTTTGAATACAAGTCCTTTTTTTAACTAAGTGTTCAATGCTTATCTCTGTCTTTACTATCTTGTATGATTCCATACTTAGAATATTTTTGTACTTCTCCAAAGTATACTTTAACTATGTAATCACTTCGGGTTAGAACACATCTGACACGTACCACCTCGAATCCACTTCATCTCGGGTACACCTTTAGTTGGCCACCTCGGACCAACTTATCTCGGAGTTCACCTTTTACTGTGATCTCGGCCAACGGGCATTTTATAAAAATTCTTTAAACAACATTCAACAAGTATTGTTTCCTTACTTGTACCTACTGTCTTCCAATATTTCATGGTTTGACGAACTGGTTGGTGATCTCGAGTAACCAATAACTCAAGTGTCCCCTCATTTGGATACCTCGACTGACTCCAACTTGTAAAAAATTTCAACAAGTGTTAAGCCTATTCTTTATTCCTGTTTTCTGCCCCCTAATGTGAACCCAAGTGTCACTTATGTTCACTTTAAGCATGCATCTTCAATTTCGCCGAAGTCTAATTCAAACAAAGACTAGCCGAGGTGTTCAACCTTGGTTTCTCTAAAGCAAACTTAGTTCCATTCTGAGTTTAACTCTGCCGACATGGCAAGTCTAGGTGAATTCAACTTAGTTCAACTTTATTATATGCAAGTATAATTCAACTCTGCTATATAAAAAGTCTAAGTTACTCGTCATGTTTTATTCAAAAATATCGCCAACTTAGTTCAACTCTATTATATGAAAATATAATTCAACTCTGCCATATAATAAGTCTAAGTTTCTCGTCATGTTTCATTCAGAAACATCGCCAACTTAGTTCAACTCTATTATATGCAAGTATAATTCAACTCTGCCATATAATAAGTCGAAGTTATTCGTCATGTTTCATTCAAAAACATCGCCAACTTAGTTCAACTCTATTATATGCAAGTATAATTCAACTCTGTCATATAATAAGTCCAAGTTACTCATCATGTTTCATTCAGAAACATCACCAACTTAATTCAACTCTATTATATGCAAGTATAATTCAACTCTGCCATATAATAAATCTATGTTACTCGTCATGTTTTATTCAGAAACATCGCCAACTTAGTTCAACTCTATTATATGCAAGTATAATTCAACTCTACCATATATAAGTCTAAGTTACTCGTCATGTTTCTTTTAGAAACATCGCCAACTTAGTTCAACTCTATTATATGCAAATATAATTCAACTCTGCCATATAATAAGTCTAAGTTACTCGTCATGTTTCATTCAGAAACATCGCCAACTTAGTTCAACTCTATTATATGCAAGTATAATTCAACTCTGTCATATAATAAGTCTAAGTTACTCGTCATGTTCATTCAGAAATATCGCCAACTTAGTTCAATTCTATTATATGCAAGAATAATTCAACTCTGCCATATAATAAGTCCAAGTTATTCGTCATGTTTCATTCAGAAACATCGCCAACTTAGTTCAACTCTATTATATGGAAGTATAATTCAACTCTGCCATATAATAAGCCTAAGTTACTCGTCATGTTTCATTCAGAAACATCGCTAACTTAGTTCAACTCTATTATATGCAAGTATAATTCAACGCTGCCATATAATAAGTCTAAGTTACTCGTCATGTTTCATTCAAAAACACCGCCAGCTTAGTTCAACTTTATTATATGCAAATATAATTCAACTCCGCCATATAATAAGTCGAAGTTATTCGTCATGTTTCATTCAAAAACATCGCCAACTTAGTTCAACTCTATTATATGCAAGTATAATTCAACTATGTCATATAATAAGTCCAAATTACTCGTCATGTTTCATTCAGAAACATCGCCAACTTAATTCAACTCTATTATATGCAAGTATAATTCAACTCTGCCATATAATAAATCTATGTTACTCGTCATGTTTCATTCAGAAACATCGCCAACTTAGTTCAACTCTATTATATGCAAGTATAATTCAACTCTGCCATATATAAGTCTAAGTTACTCGTCATGTTTCTTGTAGAAACATCGCCAACTTAGTTCAACTCTATTATATGCAAGTATAATTCATCTCTGCCATATAATAAGTCTAAGTTACTTGTCATGTTTCATTCAGAAACATCGCCAACTTAGTTCAACTCTATTATATGCAAGTATAATTCAACTCTGTCATATAATAAGTCTAAGTTACTCGTCATGTTTCATTCATAAACATCGCCAACTTAGTTCAATTCTGTTATATGCAAGTATAATTCAACTCTGCCATATAATAAGTCCAAGTTATTTGTCATGTTTCATTCAGAAACATCGCCAACTTAGTTCAACTCTATTATATGGAAGTATAATTCAACTCTGCCATATAATAAGTCCAAGTTATTCGTCATGTTTCATTTAGAAACATCGCCAACTTAGTTCAACTCTATTATATGCAAGTATAATTCAACTCTGTCATATAATAAGTCTAAGTTTCTCATCATGTTTCATTCAGAAACATCGCCAACTTAGTTCGACTCTATTATATGCAAGTATAATTCAACTCTTCCATATAATAAGTCTAAGTTACTCGTCATGTTTCTTTCAGAAATATCGTCTACTTAGTTCAACTCTATTATATGCAAGTATAATTCAATTTTGCCATATAATAAGTCTAAGTTATTCGTCATGTTTCATTCAGAAACATCGCCAACTTAGTTCAACTCTATTGTATGCAAATATAATTCAGCTCTGCCATATAATAAGTCGAAGTTACTCGTCATGTTTCATTCAGAAACATCGCCAACTTAGTTCAACTCTATTATATGCAAATATAATTCAGCTCTGCCATATAATAAGTCTAAGTTACTCGTCATGTTTTATTCAGAAATATCGTCATAGAACTGGTCGGTCCTATCGCACAGATTTCAAATTCACAAAAATCAAACTAGCACTTTATTATTACTTCAACAGATATGCCCTATTGCCAGTAACCGAGATGATTCTATTTGGGCCAAGTTTGGCCTCCCTATGATCCTTCTTATTGCCGACAACCTTTCTCAGGATGAGGTCCCTAACCTTGAACTCTCTTGGGCTGACCTTCTTGTTGTATGCCTTAGCAAGTTGTTGTTAGTATGCCTCCAGCCGAATTGCTATTCTCTCGCACATTGCAGGTGGATTTCAACAACATTTTTATGCTTTTTTACATAGGCTTCAACTTTTTTTTGCATGTAAAGCGAAAATAATCCCTGCAATATTGCTCTATGGGCAAGGGATTTACCCCCTACATGGCTTCCACATACTCCTTTGTGGACCTTATATAAAAAGTCTTTAACCTGGTTGACTTCAGTCTGAACTTGTGTGCTTCCTTTTTATTTTCAAGGATCTGAGATTTGCTTACTTAGGCTGAGCTCTTCTCTTCTCAAACTTAATCATCTAGGCCGAGATCTTGTCTTCTGAAATCTTGGATCTGCTCACTCAGGCTGAGCTCTTGTCTTCTCAGACCTAATCACCTAGGCCGAGATCTTGTCTTCTGGAATCTTGGATCTACTCACTCAGGCTGAGCTCTTCTCTTCTCGGACCTAATCATCTAAGCCGAGATATTGTCTGCTAGGATCTGGGATCCAGGATCTGGAATTCAGGATCTACTCACTTGGGCTGAGCTCTTGTCTTCTCGGACCTAATCATCTAGGCCGAGATAATGTCTTCTAGGATCTGGGATCCGAAATTTAGAATCCGGGATCTGAGCTCTTGTCTTCTTGGACCCACCTAGGCCGAGATAATGTCTTGTAGGATTTAGGATTCGGGATCTGAGCTCTTGTCTTCTCGGACCTAATCATCTAGGCCCAGATCGTGTCTTCTAGGATTTGGGATCTGGGATCTGGAATCCAGGATCTGCTCACTTCGGCTGAGCTCTTGTCTCCTAGGACCTAAATATCTAGGCCGAGATCTTGTCTTCTGGGCACCAATTTTGGTTATTGGTGCCGACATGTCCTATGATGGAGATGTTCGGTTGCATCACGTTGTTTTGCATCATGAGGTTGACCACTGTCTGTAGATCTGTCAACATATTTGCCATATTTTTCAGTTTCCTCATCTTTTCTCTGGCATTTGTCCCTCTATACTTGAAGGTCCCTTTCACAGTAGTACTCATCTCGACTACTCTTCTTGTTCCCTTCCCAACCTTTGACGACATTATTCACCTCAGGATTCACTTCTTGCACTTTTCCGTTATGGTCCCTTCCTTCAGTGTTAGGATCTACATGCTCCTCCTCCTTACTGTAGATATCGTCCCCAATTCTCACTTCCTGTTCGTTGTTGGCCATCTATCCTTACTAAGTTCCCACAGACGGCACCAAATTGTGAGTGTTGATTTCTGACCACACAACCAAAGGGGGAACTCAGCTAGAGAGCACCGGCAGAATAGATTAAGCCCGAACAACCTGTCACAGAAAGATAAGAATCCGGCGGTGGTTCGTCCACCCGGGGGCACTCCGACGCTCAAGTCAATAATCAAATATCTCTCAAAGATAACCAATAGTGCTTAACTCACTAGACAGAACATAAAAAGTATACCTTAGACCCATGGGGGTGCCTCACTTTTATAGTGGTTAGTGTCCAACTTCCCCTAGAAGTCTTACTTCATGGGATTCTATCATTTACAAGGATAACATCTATCATAACTCACACTATTCAGATTAAGATGAACTTTCTCAAGAGTCTCATCTCTATCCAAATAGGTAGTTTGATGTCATCTAGGACTCTAGTCCTCTATCCAAATATCTCAGATTCCGGTATTATTGCACCATATCTCGGCATCATGGTCCGCCCACGTGGTACCTCAGCCACGTGGACTACCCAAAAATATGTCCCCATAGAAAATATAGACCAAAACAGAAGAGAACAAAGCTAGGAAGCAAGCCTAAGGAAGGGTGGCCAACCCCTCCACTTTTTGGACCTTCAAATCACATGTTTTAGCCTCTGAAAACTCTAAAAAAATAGTAGCTAAAAAGTAAGGAAACAGGTGGGAAGAACAAGGATACAAGCTATGGAATAGGTTCAAGACAGGGTGGTTAACCCCTCCACCTTCGATAGTTTTTAAATCACAAGTTTCAGCACTTAAAACCAGTCCAAAATAGTGCATAAACAGCAAGAAAAAGAGAAGAAAAGAGTAGTGTAAACAAGGGAGAAGATGGAAAAAGTTATACCTCTTGAAGAGAGGATGCTCTTTGTTTCACAAACCACAAAGTGATCACCCTCAAGAGTTAAAATTTTGGCTCAATAATCTCAGCAAGAAGACTCAAAACTTTAGTTTAGGAAGTGTATGTATAGTGTATGTATATTGCAAGATAGAGAAGAAGTGTTTGGCAAGTTTCTAGCTCTTGGCAAAATTTTCTAACCTAAAACCATGAGGGATGGTCAAGTATTTATAGAAAAACAAGTTCCTCTGTCAGAAATATCTATATTGAGCCAGCTGGTGCAAGGCATGCACATGGGGGGACAGCTGGTAGCAAAATATCTGCCTGCCGAGAAACATAGCCGGTTGGCCATGTAGGGGGACGGTCGACCAATAAAAATTGGCCTATCGGCCACCTGTTGGCCACCAGGCCTCTAAGTCGTCAGGCTAGAAAAAAAATTGGTTTTGGTCCAAGGAAGGTGCAAGGTTTTAGGTTTTGAAACTCAAAATCGAAGCTTTTTGGTGAAGAAATCAAACATTTATATAGCGTATTATTTCATCATCGAGTGATCAAAGTGAGGCACCCAAGTCTTAAAGACGGTCAAAAATGGGGTGTCTACAAGGTTCTACTAATAGCAATCCCCTTGTAAATGCCCTGGTTTGTAAGATGATATAGAGCTTGCATAGCCAACAAAAAAAAGATAGGGCGACAATGGATCTCCTTGTCTTAGACCAGTTGACGGGAGAAAGGATTGTAACTGAGTTTTGTTAATTAAAACTGAAAAAATGACTGTCGAAATACATTTTTCAATGAGGTGAATCCATTTATGTGAAAATCCCATTTTATCCATAATGGCTAACAAGAAGGACCAACTTACCCTATGATAAGCTTTGTTCATATCTAGTTTTAACCCAAACATTGACTTCCTTCTCTCTTTCTTTTTCTTAATATATTCAACTATTTCGTGTGCAAACAATTATCTGAAATCAAACGCCCCTTCAAAAATGCACTCTAATTAGAAGAAATCAATTCTGGTAATACTTCTCTAAGCTGATTTGCTAGAACTTTCGGGTCTATTTTATACAAAACATTACACATACTAATAGGTCTATAATCATTCACAGTAAGGGGGCTCTTCTTCTTAGGAATAAGACAAATTAAAGTAAAATTAATCTCTTTATTGAAAACCCCAGAATTAAGAAAGCTCGGCACATAATCACTAACCAACTGACCCACTTCCCCCCAAGAAGTTTGGTAAAAACCTGCTATAAACCCGTCGAGTCCTGGTGTCGTAAATTTACCCTGGTGCCTTAAATTTACCCATTTGAAAAATTGCCCTCTGAACCTCATCTAACGAAAACGGCTAATCTAACTTTTGAGCATGCATCGAATTTAATTTACACTGAATAACACTTAAAATATTAAAATGGTTAGGGAAAAAACCTGTATCTGTATAGCCTCCATCTAGCACTTGAGATTATGAAAATAGTTTTTGGAAACGAAGCACAAATGTCTTTTGAATTACTTGTGGCTCTGTAATTAAACTCCCCTAATCATCCTTGAGAACATATATGGTGTTTTTGAGCCACCTCCAAGAAGCCATTTGGTGAAAAAACCTGTTGTTACGATCCCTTAGCTTTGTCCATGTTTGTTTTGAGCATTGTGCCCAATACAATTCCTACTTCTCCAACAATACATCTAACTGTTGTCGTAACTCCATCTCTTTGTCACTGTGCCCTTGTTGTTGAAGAAAAGATTGAACCCTTTGCAACTGATTTTGAACATCTATAATTTGTCCTTCTATGCTTCTGTATGATAAAGAATTTCAATTTTTCAAATGCCTCATTAATATTTCTTGGTGCTTGATGAGTGATAACTAGTCCGCTCCCTGCATAGAATCTCGCCACATCTTCTTGACAATATGTTGTGTTGTTTCATCAACTAGCCAAGTTACTTCAAATCTATTCCACTTTGGGCCTGGCAAATTACTCTAATTTGTGTCAAGCAATAAAGGGTTGTGGTCAGATTGTTGAATTGGTATAGTAATAAGTGAACTGCAATTGAAATCTTCAACCCAACTTAAGGAAGCTAACACTCTATCCAATCGTTCTTATACAACCTCTATGCTTTTCCTGTTATTGCACCATGTATATTTAACCCCTTTGCTTGGCAAGTCCACCAGTTGATTTCTGAAAATCAAATTATTAAATTTTGTACATCCCTATATGGTTTGTCGAGACATGCTTAATTTCTTCGTCCATCCCCTCACTTGATTGAAATCGCCCATGATAATGAACGGTCTCTGAATCTCTTGAATTTGAAGTTCCACTTGGCTCCAAACTTCTTCTCTTTTTGTAACTAACCAAGTAGGATATTTTGATAGAATCAGCTCGAAAAGCAGCACAGAGGAAAGTCCTGGGTCTAACACTGGCTGATTTACTGATAGAATCACATACTAGCGCTAAATCGATGAATTTAGGGATATGACCATTGCCATGATCGGGGAAGAGGTACCTACCGACTGCTCAAGCTTCATCATGGATACAGTGAATGGCTCACAAACAAACTGGCATTTTGAAAAGAGTTGTATTGAGAGTTTTGAATTAGCTGTTGAGTCTGAGTCTGGTGGGCCTGTGGGGTTGGAGGCAGATTTAAGTTTGTCTAAAATGTTTGAGTCTTCTTTTTCTTTCTCTTTTGAGTCTGTTGTAACTTGTGAGCCTGAGGCTTTGAATGAACATGTGATTTTCGCTTACTTTTCTGTGCCCATAATTCATAACATTGACCAAATTTTTCAAGAATTTGATGAAAATGAAGAGGAAGAAATTCCTTGAGCTTTGAAAAATTTAATCGACTGGGAAGAAGAAAGGCGTGCTAAACCATTAGTGGATGAAATTGTTTCTGTAAATGTGGGTACTGAAAAAGATCTTCGCTTGATCCAAATTAGTTCTACATTGTCTTCAAAGGAACGTGAACAATTAGTTGCTTTATTAAAAGAATTCAAAGATGTTTTTGCAAGGTCATACGAAGACATGCCAGGAATTGACCCTGAGATTATACAGCATAGGATCCCTCTTGACCCTGAGGCCCGACTTGTCAAATAGAAGCTTCGCAAAGTTCGTCCTGATTGGGCCTTGAAAATTAAAGAAGAGGTTACCAAGCAAATCAATACTAGGTTTTTGCTAGTATCAAAATATCCTACTTGGTTAGCCAATATTGTGCAATTTTTTTTTTAATCTTTTAAATTTCATTTATATTGTAGATATTTGTGAACATAGTTTCATTTATAAAACTGAACCAAGTTATTGGGAGTAAGGCTTGATACATGCATGTTTTAAATCCATTTGCGAGGGCAAATCCCATGATGTACAATATATTTATAGTAAAACACATGAAGTGATGCTTGCATCTATAGTATGTTTACTGTGTTTGATAAATGATATTGAAATGTGCCATGACATATTAGAGCATTCAGTGCAAGTAATATGTGTTGGCTATATTGAAAGACCACAAATTATGCACTAACTGGAAGCATGTGGTGTGTGCAGGAAGTATTCAACTCGACCATCTAGTCAAAACACAGTCTATTGGTTTGTGGTTAGGACTTCAATACAATAATGGTGTGGCACCATTTACATAACCATAAGGGGTGTTGTACAAGTTAGAGCAATAGGGGGATTGATCATTGAACCATATTAAAAAAAAAATTCAGGACAATTAATGACAATTTTTATGCTGTCAAGTATTTTTGAGCCATTATCATGTTTATTTTTGTTATCAGAATCTTGCGATTCGCTATTCGATTCCTGATTCGATTCGCAATTTTTGCAAAATCGATACAAATCTATAGGTGAATATATTTTGGAAGTGAATCTCTAGTGAATCGCACGATTCACAATCGATTCACGATTCAATTTATTTTTTACGGTTCATGTAATTTTTAAAACTATCGTGTCCAACATATTTTTTGACTCTTTTTTTCTGCATCTTTTTAGTGAAAAAAACATAATACAACTTCTAATAGTGTTTAATACTAAAATAACCAATATATTTACATGATTTGTTATTATTTTAGTGACCATGGAGTTTTTAATAGGATCCAATCAAATTCAGTCAGACCCAACATAACTTTTCTTCTCATTTTTTCTTTTAAAAATCATAATATATCTTTTAAAAATGTTTAAAATTAAAGTAACTTACATCATGAATTATTTATTACTATTTTATTAAATTAACTATAGTTGAATATTTCATAGGTGAGGTCAATTATACATTTTAAAATGTTTTAGGCTTTAAAATAAAATATTCTAGATAATTATTTCTTATTATTTGGTCATTATTACTTGGAAAAGTATGTATATTTATTGTCCAAATTTCAATATGGTTAAATTATTATTACTTTGAAAATTGAGAGTTTGTTTTTGTTTACTATCTTTATTAAGAATGGTTGATAAGAAATATTTAAAAAAGGAAAAATGTAAGATGGTGATCTTATATAGGAACCTTTGTTAACTATTTACTTATTAAACTATGTGATCATCGTTCAGAACAACAATTTCATTGATTTATGTCTTAATGTTTCATATTCATAAGATATGTTTAACATCTAAGTGTGTAGATATATTTTTCTAAGTAATTTAGAATAAGTGATCGAATCTTTATGATTCACGATTCGATTCGCGATTCGGCACGAGGCCATTTTGATTCATGATTCGAATCCCGATTTGACAATTTATATAAATTTATGTTGAAGAGTTGCTCAAGTAATGTAGATTTTCTCAATCACTTGAGATTTGTTGGGTCAAAACTCTTGGATCCTTAGATTTGGGGTTTATTGATGTCTAAAACTCGTCGTTCAGAAACTACTTGCAAAGACTTATGATATGGATATATAACTACTTGCAAAGACTACTCATCGTTCAAAAACTACTTGCAAAGACTTATCATAAAACTTATGATATATAACATATGATATGGATATATAAATGATTAAACTTTTAGAGTTAGTTGATCTAATAATGTAATATAGTAGGGAATCCAAATATTTGATAAATAGTTGTAGCGGTTCATGTGTTGATTTTCCCATAACATGGGGTGATGAGTTCGAGTTTTGTGTGTCAAAGCCCCATTGAGGAGATATGTTTTAATTTTTCCAAAAGGCTAGCAAAATTAGTTTAGGGTCATATCTAAATGTACCCCTACTAGTTTGAGCAAGTTCCTTATAATTATGTTTTAGACAGTAGACCTATTATGAATGCTCAAATGGGTTGATGTTTAAATGCTTAGAAAGCTTACATAGGGGAGGGTAAGCAAGCCAACAAGGTGAGTCCAAGACCGTCCTAGTACATGTCGCTTACTTTGCCGCCCTATTGAATTGTAGTCTGGATACTTTGCAATTTACTCCCTTAATCATAGTGCTTTTATTGCCTTAGTGTGCCTCTCATTGCTTTGTTGTGCCTTTACATTGCACATTAGTTTGTGCCTTTATTTGTTGCTCATTTGTGCACCATGGGAGTGTTTGCATGCTTGTTGCAAGATAATCTTTGGCAGGCTTGCTTGGTGAACATCCAAGGCAAGCACCACACAGGCGCCCTATGCTAGTAAAAAGTGTTTATCCATGCATTTAGCTACATATCTTCACTCTAAATGGCCTTGTGGTAAATGGTAATCAAATTATGCTTGTACCACCAAAAATTATTGCATCTAGATAAAAATTGAAAACCTGAGAAAAGATGCTCTCATCTCTCTCTCTCTCTCTCTCTCTCTCTCTCTCTCTCTCTCTCTTTTAAATTGGGCTTTAGTATTGTACAATATGAGCTCTAAATTAGTATTATGCATTTTGTTTTTTTGGGGGAAGTGGATTTTTGTAGAAACCCTCATATTTCTAAAGTAATGTTGTCAAGAGCACCAAACATATTAAGTAGAACACTAGCATGGTTAAAATAGCATTAAATATGTAGACATGAATTCATTTTCTATTCCAAATCCATTAAGTGCTTTCCGTTAGCTTCTCTTGCCCTAACTGAGGTTTTCCCTTCGATCCCAAAAGTGGTTCCTGAATATAAGTCCTCATTTGTGGCACTACAAGGTGCTTCCATGTTGCATTTCTTGCGAATGTGATGCTTTAAATTTGCATTTATTGGAAGCTGATCTTTTTCTCCATATGTGTTTGGGCTATTGTGCTGTTACTACTGCATTTTAATTGTCTGTTTCGCTCCTTGCGCTAGATTACGTTCAACTTGGGTTTCTACCAAGAAATGTTGCAAAGTGAGTTGCTCCTTTATCAGATAGTGGCTTATTTAGGTTTTCTGGATATGTTTATCCAAAAAAAGTCCTTGTGACTGCTTTAGAAGGCAGCACCAGCTTAGTACAAATGATACTGTATGTGTCACAGGTGATGTTCAAGTCATATACTGGATCCTTTCCTATAGTGCAGACTTTGCAGCTTATTTACTATGATAGTATGTTTTATGCCAAGTTTTTGTGGTATTATCTTGTTTAGGGACCTACCTTTTCAGACATATCAAAAGTAGTGCAATCTGAACATGTTTCTGCAATATGCTTGTTAGTTGCATCAATTCAGAGGTCTACAGGCCTCTAGCGACTTCAAGAGGTAATAGTGATGAAGTTTGTGAGATTATAAGCTCTGTTTGGTGGAGTTTTGGAAACTTAATTCCACACCTTGGTTTGAGTGTTGTGTTTGGTTAGAATTTTCAAACATTGATTTCACACTCACTTTTGAAAACATGTCTACCCGGTCATCCTCCCGGATATTCCCCCAGAAATCGGGCCGGTTGACCGGAACAGTGTTTTTTGTTTTGTTTTGTTTTTTTTTTAGCACCTGTTATTTTTATATTTTAAATAAAAAATATTTTCGGAATTTTTTATAAAATTTTTATGAGTTTTGAATAGAATTTTGGGTTGTGTGTTTGGTTATGAGTTGTAAGTTTTTGAATCAAATATCATATCACAACAAAAATTCCAAATTCAATTCAAAACTATTTTCAAAACTCATGACCAAACAAATTTTTCACACTCAAATCATAATTCTAAAATTCACAAACTCAAAATACAACTCTATTCTCAAATCATAATTCTAAAACTCTACCATAGTTTTTCCTTTAGTATGTGGAACATTCAACTGTGGTGAGATTTGTGATTGGGAGGGCTGCATTGGAAAACTAAATCATATGCAGTATTCTTTTGGGGCCACCTATGTAATTTTTGGAGGTGTCCTCAAATGCAACTGCGAAAAGGTGGAACATTTAGATCCTAGAGGACGATGGCCCTCCATGCTCCTGCATCTCTTGGTACACAATTTCTTATGGTTCTAATGAGAAACCTATTTTGCATGCATGCTCACTTTTTATGTGTTAGTCAAGTGTTAATTCATCACTTTGTTGTTGAAAGTTTCGGTTTTGCATATGTTTACATGTTTATGAATGCATAACTCATTTTATGTTTTGAAAATTGTTAGTAAAATATGGATTAGTTTGTAAAATATGGTACAAAAGATTTGAGTCTAGGTTTTGTCTGAGCACAAAAAACTTCTCTTATTTATTTATGTTTCTTTTTCCTGTTTAGCAAAAGGGTATTTGTTATACAGTCTTGTGTGAAACTAAACCACAAAAGTTAGCTATTGAGGTGGGGGTGCCTTCATGCTTATATACTTAATAGTACTGTTAGGTTTTATTCTTGGCAACCCCGTTTGACAAAACTCCTTTCAGTTGTATTTATTTTTGCATTTTTATTTCAATGAGGCTATGAGTGTTTAGATGCGAATCCAACCCGAATTGTGCCTTTCAGAGAAGTTTGTGTTTCTATAAGAAGTTGGTTTTCTTCCAAAACTAGGATTACTTTGGATTTCTATAAGGAATTGGTTTTCTTCCAAAACTAGGATTACTTTGGTTTTCTATAAGTAGTTGGTTTTCTCCCAAAACTAGACTAATTCCTCCAGATCTATTGAAAAATCTAGAAATCCCCTAGATATTGATTTGTGATTATGTATCAATTTTAAGCAGTAAACAACAATCCCAATCAAACAATCAAGACAAATCAACACAACGATTTTAACGTGGAAAAATCACAATTGGACACCTCCAACTGTGATTAAAAAACCACGGGCAACAGCCACAAAACAATCCACTAAGAAGATTTAAAGGAATTACACAGGTATACTCTCAATTACCTAGCGAATCCACGCCTAATTGAACCAACCTCTATGTGCCTCTTCCAACCCGTCTTCACCTCGGAATTGTCTTTACGATGAGCCACCCCGGAATCCACCAAAGCTTCAGGTTCGAATTCTTCAGAATCCACCGAAGAACAACTCTCTCTTTTATAGAACAAACAAAACCTTTGATGTATACTCTTTAAAACATGAGTTGAATACTCAATCAAAACATCAAAAAAAACTAACAAAATATCTCCAGATATAAACCCTAGAACCCAAAAAGAAGATCTGGAGTAGTAATCCTAAAAACTGACCCAACACGCGAATTTATAGAATCTGTCCCGCGATCTCCGCTTGAGCGCCCAACAGGCCGCTCGAGCGGCTTTAGCAAAATATGCGCATGATATAACAGAGGTCCGCTCGAGCGCTAGAGAACCCGCTCGAGCGCGAAATCACACAGCTCAGTACTTTTACAGGCGACCAAAACTTCTGGAACTAGGGATTCTCCACTCAAGCGGGGTAATCAGCGAAGTGGCAATCTTGAAAGCATTAGCATCACAAACTTCTCTGAAAGGCACAATTCGGGTTGGATTCACATCTAAACACTCATAGCCTCACTGAAATAAAAATGTAAAAATAAATACAACTGAAAGGAGTTTTGTCAAACGGGGTTGCCAAGAATAAAACCTAACAATCTCCCCCTTTGGCAATGCTATGACAAAACACACCTAACAAATAAAATCCTAAATACCCCAACCCATTACAGCCAACAAAAGCCAACTTCTTTCTTAAGGTCATGATCTGCAAAACAGTTATTAGTGCCACAATCTCCAAAACAACTATTTAGTCCCACAAGAGTATATGAAAAAGCAATAGATATATGACACGATTATCTTGAAACATGTGATGGAAAATGAATGGATGAAAACTAAGACTCATGAAAAACAACTCTCAAACAACAAAAGCAAGATCATAAACCAACCCAAGTCAAGATATGACGATGTGAATACCAAGAACACGCAAGAAGAAAATAATTAGCAAACAGTGCATAACAACATGCAAAACAACTATCGCCAATTTCCCTTACCAAACACATCAAAGTGTTCATGCTAACAAACTCTTGCAATGATAAACCAAACTCCTTACCAACCCAAATCAAGATGAACCAAACTCCCCCTCACTAAAAGCAACCACAAACACTAAAAATAGTGAACAAGAAGAAAACAAAAAAAAATAATATGGTGGAGCAAGCAAGGAATTTCAGATTTGTACCTTAAAACACACAAGATTATCCAAGAAGAACAATTACTAGTAAACACAATGTGCACAGTCTGTAGAATATTCCTCATGAAAGAAAGTGATGCATTATGTGAAAAGCATAGATCCCATGAGAAAAGTGTGTGTGTGACTCTTGAAGTTCGACAAACACTAGATTCAATCCTAGTAGTGCTATGAAAGCTGGACCTCTGGCAAGAGAATCTAAGCACAACAAAGGAAAGTCAAACCACTAGGAATCAAGGGGTATTTGGTGAGTAAAAGCGGAGGCTTCCCCTCAATCAATAAATCTTTTCTTTTTCTTTTTTTTTTCTTTCTTTTGCACATTTTTTCTTTCTTTTGCATATTTTTTCTTTTTCTCTTTCTTTTTCTTTTGCACAATCATTGGCGGCTGACACGCTCAAGAGTATGGAAACCGAACCAGAGAAGCATGGATATAATAAGGATGGCCTGGTTGGTGACTCTGATGTAGCCTTTTCCTCATGGCTAGACTACAAAGAATTAAGGGGAAAGCCATGAAGATGCAAAAAGATGGTAGGTGGTTAAGAGACTTAACATCACCCATGATATGCTAGTATAGGTCAATTCCTCTAGAAACGCAAAAGATCAATGACAGAAGTCCATAAAAAAATAATCACTAAGGCGGAAGACTCCAAAATTTGCTAATCCAAGAGTGTGTACAGAATGGGACATATTAATCAAAAAACACACACTCCAAAACGAGTAATGATCACAGAAAGCTCACATATATTAACATGTAATGGATATTCTCATCAATTCCAATATGCACCAAGGACCACTCAAAAATTTCAAGCTTGCAAAACCATACTAAGAAAATCTTTTTGGTTTTTTTTTTTTATAAATTTTTTTTTTCTTAACCAAAGCAAGACAAAAAAAAGAACATGCACACATTTTTTTTAATATTAAAAAAAACACACGGAAACCCAAAAGCTAAAACAAATAAACAAATTAACACAAGTCAAGTTTTCTCACCCAAACCGCTTTAGTATGAACAAAATTGCGAGAAGTGCAGTTCTTGGGTTCCCTTTTCTTTCAACGAGAACCCGTCTCGACTTGGTTTCCAACATCCTATTTTTAGGTCTAGGCAAATACACTCTCTCATGAAACTTATAACAATAAGGGCGAATATGACCATGCATACCACAATGATGACAAATAAAACAGGGTGTACCTTCTTTTCTTTTACCTTACCAACTCTAGGAAGTTTAAGAAGTCCATCCTTATGTTGAATTTTTTGTTCTCCCTTTCCTTGAGTTCTTGTATCATGAGATGTTGAAGCACTCTGTTTTTGCTCTTTCTTACCACCAAAGCCAATGCCACTCTTGTCACAACTCATTTGTTGAGACCCAATGATATCCTCCAAAGTCTTTGATCCTTTGTTCCGAAGACCAATGGTAGCCATAGCACACTTGAGCTTTTCCTCTTTCTTGATCATTAGTTCTTCCAAAGCAACTTGTGACATCTCGAGAGATTCAATCTTTTCTTCATACATGGCATGGGTTTGCAGTAGCTCATTCCTCTCTGTCTCACAAGTCAATAGTTTTGCACAAAGAACTTGTCGATCATCAGCTACCTTGATGGCATTAATCCTGGCCTCGGAAATCTCCTCCTTAAGTTTGACATTCTCACTTTCACATGCTTTGAGTTTCTTTGTGAGTTGGTCATTCAATTTGAATAAGTTAAGAGACTCTTTATACAACTTTTCATAAGCTTGCTCAAGCTCTTCATGATCACTCTCCGAGGATTCATCATCAGTGATATTCTCAACTGACATCTTCGGAGAATCTGTTTGTCCTTCAGCTTCGAAAGCCGCCATGAAAGCAAGGAATTGTTTATGTCCCTCTTCGCCTTGATCTTCGTTGTCACTTTCATCTTCATCAGATTCTGATTCATCATCCCAAGTGATGGCGAGGGCTTTCTTCCTCCTCAAACGAGTAAGGCATTCTGAAGCAAAGTGGCCAAATTCTTGGCATTCATAGCATTTAAGTCTTTCAGAGTTTCCTTATATCTTTCCTTTCTCCTTTTTGGCTATAGAATTAATTTTGAGTTTATCTTTGCCTTTAGATTTATGAGTATGAGTAGATTCCAAAAGATTAGGATTCTTTTTCAAAAAAGATTTTTTAAATTGTTTAACAAAAGCAGCCGTAATCTTGGAATCTATCTCACAATCCTCATCAGAATCCTCTCCAACTCTATGAGCACTATTAAAAGCAATATCTTTTTCTTTCTTTTTGAAATTCCTGTGTACCTCATAAGTTTGGAGATTTCCAACCAACTGATACAGCTTAAGGTTGTCAACATCTTGAGCCTCCTCAACAACCGTAACTTTTGGTTGGAACCGATCGGGCAAGGATCTCAAAATTTTTCCCACAAATTTGGATTCTAGAATTTTTTCACCTAAATTGAAGCTGGAATTTACAATGTCACAAAACTTCGCATAAAATTCATCAAAAGTCTCACTATCTTTCATTGAAAGGTTTTCGAAACTAAACGTAAGCCTTTGAAGTTTTGAGCGTTTAACAGAAAGAGTGCCCTCATGAATAGTTTGTAAGATATCCCAAGCCTCTTTTGTGACTTCACAATTGCAAATTCGACTAAACTCTTCAGGTGTAACAGCGCAAAAGAGAGAATTGATAGCTTTACTATTCCAGCTACTATTTTGGTAATCAATTGTGTCCCACTTATCAATTGGTTTGGGGATTGTAACTCCATCAATGGTAATTGTTGGTTCGGTCCACCCATTCATGACAGATTGCCAAACTTTTTCATCTATAGATTTCAAAAACGATCTCATCCGAGCTTTCCAAAAAGAATAATTGGATCCGTCAAGTAGGGGTGGTCGAACCATCGAATTTCCCTCACGAATTGAATCTATTATCACAATTCAAACAAGATCTCGTTCTAAAAGAATTTTTTTTAAAAAATAGAACGACCTGCTCTGATACCAATTGAAAAATCTAGAAATCCCCTAGATATTGATTTGTGATTATGTATCAATTTTAAGTAGTAAACAACAATTCCAATCAAACAATCAATACAAATCAATATCTAGGGGATTTCTAGATTTTTCAAGTACTTTAGTACCCAAGTGATAGGGGACTTTGCTTAACAGTATTAAGATTTGTTTTATTTTTAACATTAAAGTTTCCATCAAATTTTATGTGCCTCTTCTTCATGGTAAGTAATGAGAAAATGAGCTATCAAACTACTTGAGCAAGCAAAAGCACCTTAAATTGGTGACTACTTGGAAGTTTTATATTATTAAACTAAAAAGCGGGAAAAAAATAAAAATTAGAGTACTAAATATTGGGATTATGCATCAAAGTAAAAAGTTCAATTTGAATCTTGTTGAAGCCATTTTTGCCAAATCGAAAATCAAATTGTGAATCGTTTTGCTAAAATAGTGAATCTTGATAATTCTATGTATTTATATACATAATATAAATACGTACAGTGTTTAAAATAAAGTAAATTATCAATAGGACTAAATTATATATATGTATATACATATAAAATCATGTATATCAATATAATTAATTAATCTCTTCTATATATTTTCATAGTTTGGTGAAAACAAAAATAGAAGTAGTATTGAATCGCAGTGAATCATGTAAATCGTAGTGAATTGCATTGAATTATAAATGGAATCTTACGATTCACTCAATTTCCAATTTAACAGCATGATTCGAATAATTTTTTGTTGAAACTTATATCGAATCGTATGAATCAAATCGTGAATCGTTCGATTATAACAACCATGGTTGAAGCTAACAGTTCTTTAAAAAATTCAATCTGATTAGTATGCATTTGTTCCTGTCCGCGAAACGGCCATCTTATCCTTATGTTCCTTTAAGTTTGACATTTATCTTCTTTTTGTTTCTTTTGTTTGTATCAGGTTTTAAGTCATTACAAATGGCCAGAATATTTGGAAACTGATTTTGTTTTCGGTGAGTGTTTTCTTGTATAATACTAGACTCTTCTCCAG
This sequence comes from Camellia sinensis, assembly GCF_004153795.1. Lineage (NCBI taxonomy): Eukaryota > Viridiplantae > Streptophyta > Magnoliopsida > Ericales > Theaceae > Camellia > Camellia sinensis. Next base: position 1,125,581 of record NW_021028977.1, read on the forward strand.
AAACTTGAAATATATTTATCTCAGTTCACTTATCTGTTCTGTTGTCAAGGTTCATCCTCAATTGGGTCAGTCACTGCACAGTTTTTAGCTGCATTTTCAGCAGCATCTGGAAAGACATCAGTGTAGTTCTCTGAATCTGATGAGTCTGATCCAGATGTAAGAAACTTTTACTATTTGTTGTTCGTGTAGCATGAATTAAAATCTGAAATACTTTAATCTTTGGAATTAGTAGTTCATTTATTATTAGTTGTTTACAGTGGGGCTGCTGGAGTGCAAGTCAAGAGATAAGAAACCCATCCATTAGAATCATTTTTCCCACAATTGAAAGAGTGAAAAATGCGAGTTGTGGAATCTTAGCTTCAAAATTCCTTCTGTGTTTCTCACAGGTATCTTGACCTTTGACCTTTTGATTACCTTTTAACTGGCTTCCATGTGTTATTTTGCTTTGTTTGTTTGTTTTATTAATAAAATATTCCTGATTATTTATATTTCATTAAGGTATGGGATAAAAGTATAGGTGTGCAACTAAGTCCCACACAGCCCTACGGAGGTTTATGAGGAATATCTCATATCTAGCCTGGTTAAAACATATATTCTGAATGCACAAAAAAAAAAAAAAAAAAAAAAAAAAAAAAAAGCATCTTTAAATCCATGTGGGATTGGTGACTGCCTGCCACTTCAATTGGTATGGATAAGGGTTTGTGGAAATAAGCAAATATCAAAATCAGTAGTGCTTTCAAGTGAAACATAAAATCTGTCTTCTTTTCCTGTTAAACCCTTGAATGTTAGTACCAATATGGTTTACAACTATGACATCAAAAAAATAAAAAATGAAGATACAACAGTTTTTTTTTTTTTTTTTTTTTTTTTTTTTGCAGCTGTGACTTCTCCATTATCATCTTAGTGAAGACTCGCTCATTTAATCTTGTTTAATAATCAATTGCCTATTTTTTATTTCTATTTTCCTTTTAACACGTAATTTACCGAATGCTGTTTTTTTTATAAAAAACATGGCAAAGGTTGAGAAACGTAGGCATGCTTCATGATGCGATTCCTTATCCCAACAACAGAGTTAATCATCCCATGCATGTCAAGGTAAACACACTCCCACCCTATTGTTCTGAAGTCTGTCTCTTCCTAGATTCCTTTCTCTTTTTTCTTTCTTTCTTTTTTTCCTGATCGACAACAAAAGGAAATTTTATTAAAAAGGAAAGAGTACAAAAAGAGGGCAAGTTGTCCTCTAAAATAGAAGAGAAAACATCAATCACCAAAACTAAGAAACAATTTAATCATTACATAGCACTTTTCAATCTCTAGAAGTAAAATTATTAAAAAATGGAATCCCCTTAAAAGGAGTCGAAATGGAAGTCCAAAACGATGCCAAAAAACCACCTCTTCCCACATGGATGTTGTATCATCAAATTTTTCCTCAAAGATCCTTGCATTCATTTCCAACCAAAACCCCCAAAAAACAATGCCACATCACTTTTGCTTTCATCATACTTCCAAAGTCTGGAAAATCCATTGAAATCAATATTAGACAAGTTCCCAGAGCCATCCATTGGACATCAACCAGACGAAAGAGATGATGCTATAGATCAAAGCCACATGACAATGCAAGAACAAGTGATCCAAAGCCATATTAAGTTTATTTCGTGAAGTTGAGTGCATTCTTCTATTTCTTATGGATTCCCCTGCCATTCTAAACGGTTGTATTCGCAGATGTACACCTAGGGTGAATGCAGTCTTATTCACATTGCTGAAGAGATCTTGGTAGGATGTCATGTACCCTTGTCACCTTTAGAAAAAAAGAGGCCAAATGGAAAACTTACCTTATGAGATGGAAATCTAACATTCTGTTCTGGAACGGCGATTATTTGATTCAAATGACAACCATAATGGATCTCAGCTCAATTCCTACGAACTTATGTGTTAAGTAGCCAATTCGCATTGAAACATACATCACATGTCTGGAGCGTCCAACTTCTGAGGATTCTGCTGGATTACCATCTCATGATATTTTTTAACATCCTATGAATTCAATCACTACTCTCATTACTAAATCATCCAGACCCTTGTCCGAAAACCCTTTTTTGTTTTACAAAATCCATAACCACTTGGGCAAAATGCAAACTCTGTTTTAAAGAGAGTCTTTCTAAATGTTTTCTTTCTTTTATTTGACATTGCATCAAGAGTTCTCTGCCTTTTAACAAATAGCCTGTTAATCACCTTCCAAATTGCTAATACAAATTGACCTTGCATTGAAATTAACTTCCAGAGAGAAGTTGTTGTGGCAAAAAGGCAGAACCCAACCCACAAAAGAAGGGAAAATTACAATTCTTTGTTAACCAATGACCATGACTGTTCTGCTACAAAGCTATCACCTGAAAGCATAAATGTTGACATCCAAATTCAAGGTTTTAAAAAGTGGCCGCAACTGTTACGTAACGCCGTTACGTAACGATTGTGGTGGTTGCCACCACCCGTTACGGCCGCTTTTGCAGTGTGATTGAGATTCCCAGGTGTGTCAACCGTAGCGGCCGCTATAGCGGTCGTAACGGTGTCATAATGGCCACAACGGCCTGTTACGCACTGTTACGTAACGGTTCCAAATTGCTTCTTTCGAAAAAACACGCAAAAAAAAAATTGAAAATGGGAGAAGAGAGATAGAGAGAGAAGAGGGAAGATGGAGAAGCAAGAGATAGAGAGAGAGAAGAGGGAAGATGAAGAACATGTTATTGATTTGTTGAAGCTATAAGACCTATGCTATTGTATTCAGCTGCTATCACTCAACCATTTTATTTGTGTGTGTCTATCTATATATTGTTTGAAAATAGTAATAATAAGTGTGGTCATTATCTATTTGGCTTGATTAAAAAAAAAATATATATATATATATATTTAAGCTTTTATTTATTCTCTTACTTTTGTCATTATTTATCTTATATATAATAGTTAGTGATTGATTTTTTGTATAATATAAAGTTATTAATTATGAAAATAAAATATAAAAAACTCAGTTTATAGTGATTTAAAAATACGAAATATATTGGATCAAACTTAAAAATTTACAAAAATTGATCAATATTTATTTTAAAACCCAATAAATATGATCATGGGAAAAAAATGTGCGTATCGGTAAGTTTTTTTCAAATTGTGCGAAAAATAAAAAAATTCACGGTTCCGGTTACCGCAACCGTTATGCTACGACCTTTACACCCCGCAACCGCAACCGCGTCACCGCCACCATTACGGCGACCGCAACCGCTTTTTAGAACCTTATCCAAATTTTTTGAATTGATCTGGCAAGGCCTTTACATTCAAAATTTTGCTTGATATAGCTTACTTATTTGGAGCGTAATCAAAGAATATTCAAAGGTGTTGAGGAACCTGTGCATAGAATCAAGGGTTTTTTCTTGTCCATTTTATATTGCTGGTCTTTTGGGAGGGTTTTGCCCTCCATAGACACTCTTTTTGAATTTATAAATTCTGTCTTGTAAGAATCCTAAGGCTTTTTGGCATATGTATAGGAGTTGTCCTTTTTGGTCTTTGAAGGTTATTATGGTGTAACCGCCTCCCTTTTTGTATTGGGTTTTCCCTTTCATTTTTAGTTAATGAATTTTGGTTACTTTAGCCATATATATATATATATATATTCTACATACAAACATCATATTTAAGCCACAGTCCCGTAGCAACTCAATTCTATCAATCTTTAATTGTCTTTACTTATAAAATTCTTCATGTGGCTACAATTAAGGACACTAGGAACGTGACTCAACTTTTGAGGAGTCTTAAGGCTTATTTTATTTACCTGGACAATTTCCAGTGGTGCTAGCTATGTGTATATATATGTTCCTTCCTCTTCTTGCACAGGAAGTTCCAATCTGTAGTGCTGTTTCCTTGCCCTAATTTCTCCATGATGCTGTTTCCATACCATCTCTGTCACTTTTATTCTTTTCTTTTTTTTTCTTCTCATTTTCCAAGTGTCAACATTGAATTGAATATAGAAGAGATTTTCAGTTTGTGCTCAAGATCATGCCTAGGTTTTCATGTATACATGAATGATCGTGATCTCAAAGATTTGCACACCATATGATGTATCGGAGTAGTCTTACAATAATTTTATATAATAGACGTATGGGAAGAATGTTCTTCCCTAAAATCAGTATTTTTTGTGTTGTTATGTCCTAGTATTATGTGAAGTTACAATTTAAGCCACATTATGTACTCTTGTGCTTTAAAACATCTCCCTAGTTGTCATTTCTATTTCAATTTATGTTTTTGAAAATAGTTGGTAGTTAAAAGATAATAGAGGAGAGACTGTATGGTAAAAGCAGGTAGCCAGAAGACGCTTCCAGTCTAAGAAGGATGCTTCATCCTTTGGATGGGTGTATTCTGGGTCCCATAACTTCAGTGCCGCTGCTTGGGGATGCCCAATTTCTAATCCACTCAGGACAAAGGCTGTTGGAGCTGTGAAGACAAATTCTGTATTGGGTTCAAGAATTCACGTCTGTAACTACAAGCTTGGTATCGTTTTCATCGTTCCACCATTAGATGCAAACGGTAGTCCTAACCATAAGAGTAGGAGTTTGGAGGATATCATATTGCCATTTGTCGTGCCTGCTCCGAAATACAGACCCAGTAACACACCAGCAACAGAACAGGCTATGAGAGAAGCATTGGCTGAATGGGAGAGAGAGATATCTCTGGAAGCAGTTGCATCTGGAGAATTGATGGAAGAAGAGATCCCAGATGAAGAAGAGGAAGTTTTGGACGCAACTGATTATGTCGCGAAGGAGCGGAAAGATGAGAAAGCTTATGCTGATATACTATGGAGCCAAAGTTGATTCATCTGAGCTTCTGATTAAATTGCTTGTTGAGAGGAAAGTAATAGATGGCTTGAAATGTTGATGTATGTACTTCCTCCAGAGAAATGTAAAATCTGAAAAGAATGTTGTATTCTATATCTCTAGATTAGATTGGAGGGGGGATTGATGTATATACACTTGGTTTTAGGATTGTAGATTTTAGAGGTGCCATTCTTTGGGGAATTTGAAGGGTTGGTATACCAAAGGACTATTCTTTTCATCGATTTGTGATTGTATTGGGGGTTGAGCAGGTCTTTAGATTACTATTGTTTATATACTAGTGGCATGAACTGAAATAAAGAAAGAATGAGATTGCAAGAAAGTGTTGATCTGTCTTCATTTTCATGCTTGCCTTCAATTTTTATAAGCAGTGGCCTTGGAGTTTCCTATTTGAAGTTGGTTACACCAGAATGATTGGAATAAATTGTTAAAATCTTCAGTACTTGGGACCCTATGTGTAGGAGTTTTTTATATTTCCTCTCGAGCAATGTTAGGAACATATAATGGATCACAAAATAATTTACAAAAAAATGCAATTGATGGTTAGGGTTAAACCTAGTTATGATGGGTCAGCATTCAAAATAAATTTCAATTTGTCAATACACTTTTTGTGATCTATTATCTATTTCTAATATATGTTCTTAGCGTTAGTGTTTCGTGTTTGTCTCACTCCTTGTCCATTATTTCTTCCATGTACCTCTTAAGTTTTAAAAATGATGGGATTTCAGGCTAGTAATAAGGGGCTCCTATTGAGCCAGTGTTAAATTCAAAACCCTCTTACCACCTATAGCATGAAGTTAGAATAATCATATTTTTGAAAATTAATAAATATTGTTCATTGTCAATAAAAGTATACCTAAACTTTTGTACAATATTTGGGTTGAATTTAGGTCATGTTTGTTTGGATGGACTTGATTAAGTTGGATTAGCAGTCCATGACTAATAGTCTTGGGATTACGAATCCCTTTGGATTGTGTATCATATCCTATGTTTGGATTGAGTTAGAATTATAAGAAGGGATTAATAATTCAAACTTTGGCTTAGTTTTTCAATTTATATCTCACTCTCATCTGTGGGATTAAATAGTCTATCATATGTGGGATATCATATCCGGATGAATTGTTAGTCTGTACTTCAACTGTTTAACCAAATATCGGATTAATAATTTTTATTGGACTATTAGTCCAATTCTAAACTCATGTCTACCCAAACAAATATGGCCTTAGGGTACTATTGAATTTCCCATTAACTAGAGTAGAGTGTAATCTAAATTTCATTTGTTAAAGTTTTGATGCAATCATGACTTGGACTTATTATATATATAATTCAATCAAATAATTTTGTAATAAAAAAATTATTTAAATTCACAATATTGTTTATTTCTTCATTCAATTAATTTCATTGTATCAGACAAGACAAACATGTATGTTTATGTAAAATCTAAAGGAATACATTCTGAAAGTTACAGTTGAGACATTTGTGTCTCATATCGGACCCATTTCTTTGATATTCATATGGTGAGGGATAAGTTATAGGAGTGGTTGGCAACATGTATAGGTTAAGGGTATATTTGGGTTGGGATTGTTTGTGAGAGGGTAATTTTTGGTAAAAATTGGGCCGAGCTGCGAGATGGACTTTATGGCCCAAAGTACGAAGGACTGGTTAAAAAGGCCCAATAAAATGATAAAGTTACTCCGGTTCAAGAGTGATAAAGTTACTCCGGTTCAAGAGTGATAAAGTTACTCCGGCCCAGAAGAGATGTTGAGTTGCTTCGGTTCGTGCAATTTGGAGTTAGGCCGGTCTCAGAGATAGTCCGGTCATGATGTATTCTGGGTAGGTCGGTCGGAATGTTGCTACTCGGTAGATCGGTCCAAACACACCATGGTTCATGCATGAGAGAACCGAGATATGGTGCAGCAAGAGGAAGAACCGAACTACTGTTAGTACGACCTACTCTGTGGCTCAGTATAACCAGGTTTATTTCGGTCGTATGGCAGTTCGGCCATGGTGAAAACCATCCCACTTGGTTTAAGCAGTGGGGGGGGTGTAAAAGGATAAGCATTATCCTTAGGAGTATGAATCCTAGGAGGACTCTGCATGGAGGAATAGAAATCCTACTAGGATTGTGTCACTCGAAACTTATAAAAAGCTCACAAACATCACCTTGGAGGACGTAACACACAACTTTGCTTTTTGAATATCCAGAGCTTTGTCTATTTGTCAAGTTTTTTGACTTAGGCATCGGAGAGGTTTCCGGCACACACCCGCCGGCTAGCTCACGTTTGTGTTTTCAGGTGATAAAGCGACGTCGTACGGAGGAGCGTGGATTTAGTCAACAGGATTATACGAGAAATTGTATTTCTTTCCCGTACAATTGGTGCCGTCTGTGGGAATAACAGACTGAACAAAACCTCTTGACTAAGCTTCTCCTTTTTTCAATCAATGGCACACATTGAGGAACTACAGTAGTCCGCCGTCGACGGGCTAACTCCAGATAGAGGCGCAAGGCGTGAAGGATTACCCTCTGTCCCTCCCATGGCGGACTTGGAGCCCCAACGACATAACTCCATGAGGGATGCTAGGGGGAGACGGACTAATAGCCCCCGTCACTCTCGTTCGCGAAGCCCTGACAGGCAAAGGAGGAGGATTGATCCTCAAGCCCTGGAAGACCGCGTAAATGAGCAAGATGAATTGATAAGGAAGATGGCGGCGGACATGGAGGCCTTGAAACGCCAGATGAAGAAAAAAGAAGTGGCGACAGGAGAGGGGCGCAAAAACAAAATGCCCCCTCGCCACTCAGAAAGTCATGGTAGGAATACCACACCCTCGCAATGAGAGAGCAGAAGGCTCAGGACAGGCGACACTCAATCCTTGTCTTCCAGAACTCGTCACTCCAGGTTTGAGAGGACGAGATCTGAGAGATCATACACTGAAGGAAGCACAAATTGGCCCTCACATTCGCACCAAACCAGATCTAGACAGACGGAGCTACCCAGAACATCCGACTTACGAACCGTGTTTGAAGAAAAGGCACGATGCAAGAAGGATGCCAGGGCAAGGGATCCACACAGAGTTTCGGCCTTATAGCGGTTGGCTCCTCAGACGCATAGAAGCGTCGAGGTTGGAATGTCAATACCGCGCCCTACCTATGAACCGACGGACAAGGCATTAGCAAGGCTACAGACTTCACCGTTTGTTCCAGTGATTGAAAACGCACCCCTACCATCAGGCTTCCTTCAACCAAAATTCACTACATATGAAGGGAAGACGGATCCCTACTCACACTTGAGCCACTTTCGCCAAGTTATGGCTGTATACAGGCGAAACGAGGCCTTAATGTGCATACTCTTCCCATCAAGTCTTGGCGACCTCGGCCTGACTTGGTTCGAGAAACTTCCTGAGGGCAGCATAGCCTCTTGGGCGCAATTGGCAGAAGCATTCGTAACAAGGTTCCGAACGAACACTAAAACCCCGGTGGAGATCGACCAGCTTCTCTCCATCGACATGGGTGAAAAAGAGACCCTCAGATCTTACAACAGTCGCTACTGGGAGACATTCAATCAGATAGGGGACTGCCCCACCAATCTCGCCATTGCACAATATAAAAGAGGCCTTCCAGTTGGGAACAGACTGAGGGACTCGATCACCATGACGCCACCCCTCACTATGGAAGCCCTGATAGTGCATCAGCACATCAGGGTAGAAGAGGATGGCGCACGTGCCAAAGCAAAAATCTAGTCACCACTAAGCTCATGAAAAGAAGACCTCAGCAAAGGTCAACACAGTGGATCGGCAGAATAGAAACGGACGTGGCAGACGAGATAACGGAGAAGACCCAGACAAAAGATGGTTGAGAATCCGCACTGCCATAACAACGGTGTTCAAAAAATTGATATATCGGATTCTGAGCGAAATAAAAGATGAGTCTTTCGTCAAGTGGCCAGCCAAGCTAGGAGAAGCTCAGAAAGACTACGACGACAGATCACGGTGCACCTTCCACAAAGAAAAGGGGCACCGAACTGAGAATTGCACGCCCCTGAGACAGCACTTGGAAGAACTGGTGGCAGCAGGTCACTTGGACAAATACATTGAAGGAAGGACACAGCCAGCCCCCCAGGATCATAACAACCCCAATGGAATGCCAATCGACGCCCCACCTCAAGCCATTATCAATGTAATACATGGAATCTTTGAACCTAAGCGTGTATGCGAGCTCAAGGGTTCGATCAAAAAGGCTGAGCACTTTAGAGAAGCACAAAGTGCCCAACCTGCCTTTAAGAAGGGGAAGACAGAGGCAACAAACATCATGTCCTTTTCGGATAAGGACTTGGAGCGAATTTACTGCCCTCACAATGATGCCCTGGTCGTCACTCTCCGAGTCAAGGATTTTGACGTCAAGCGGATTCTGATCGACCAGGGTAGTTCATGTGAAATCATGTACTGTGAAACATTTAAACAATTGAAGCTGCAAGACAAAAACTTGGCACCTGCCGTATCTCCCCTAATTGGATTCAACTCCATGCCAGAATGGCCCGTCGGCAAAATAATTCTCCCAGTAAGAGCAGGAAGTGTAACAAAACAAGTGGAGTTCTGGGTATTGAAGGTCCCCTCCACTTACAAAGACAGACAGAACAAAACCTCTTGATCAAGCTTCTCCTCTTTTCAAACAATGGCACACATTGAAGAATTACCCCAGTCCGCCGTCGACGGGCTAACTCCAGATGGGGGCGCAAGGCGTGAAGGATTACCCTCTGTCCCTCCCATGGCGGACTTGGAGCCCCAACGACATAACTCCATGAGGGATGCTAGGGGGAGACGGACTAATAGCCCCCGTCACTCTCGTTCGCGAAGCCCTGACAGGCAAAGGAGGAGGATTGATCCTCAAGCCCTGGAAGACCGCGTAAATGAGCAAGATGAATTGATAAGGAAGATGGCGGCGGACATGGAGGCCTTGAAACGCCAGATGAAGAAAAAAGAAGTGGCGACAGGAGAGGGGCGCAAAAACAAAATGCCGTCTTGGAATTCTTAACCTCTAACATTGAAGTGTTCGCCTGGACACCCTACGACATGCCAGGCATTGATCCAAACTTCATCTGTCACCAATTCAATGTCCACCCATCCGCCAGACCAGTCATTCAGCGCACTCGCAGATCAGCACTTCACCATACCGAAATAGTGGCAGAAGAAGTAGGTAACCTGCTGGAGACAGGAGCAATTAGAGAGGTGCACTACCCAAAATGGATCTCCAACACTGTTGTAGTGCCAAAGAAGAATGGCAAATGGCGTGTCTGCGTCGACTACAAAACAGTCAACAAGGCGTACCCAAAAGATAGCTTCCCTCTACCACGGATAGATCAACTGGTAGACCTGACGGCGGGGCACAACCGACTTAGCTTTCTGGATGCATACAGAGGCTACCACCAGATCGCCATGCATAAACCAGACCAGGAGGTCACATCCTTTACAACTCCAAGAGGACTATACTGCTACAAGGTCATGCCCTTTGGCCTAAAGAACGCAGGGGCGACATTCCAACGGATGGTCACCAAGATGTTTGAACCATTGTTAGGCAGAACAATGGAGGCTTACATCGACGACATGGTGGTTAAGAGCAAGGATGAGAATGACCATCTCAAGGACTTAGGAGAAATGTTTGAAGTCTTGAAGAAGCACAAGTTGCGCCTCAATGCATCCAAGTGCGCATTCGGAGTAGGATCTGGCAAATTCTTGGGCTTCCTTGTGACCAACCGGGGTATAGAAGCAGACCCCTCCCAGATCAAAGCAATCTAGGAGTTGGAGAGAGCAAACTCAGTCAAAGAAGTGCAGCATCTCACCGGCATGGCGGCTGCGCTCAATCGGTTCATAAGCAGATCGTCAGACAGACTACGACCATTCTTTCAAGCTCTAAAGGCCAAATTTGAGTGGGATGAAGAATGCGACCAAGCTCTGGAAAGCTTGAAGGAATATATGTCTTCCCCACCACTGCTTGTTACCCCAGTACCTGGTGAAGAACTCTTCTTGTACCTGGCAGTCTCTCAGCACGCAGTTAGCGCAGTGTTGGTTCGTGCAGATGGAATCCAACACCTGCCCATCTATTATGTCAGCAAAACATTGCTGGGAGCCGAAACAAGGTATTTGCCACTGGAGAAACTAGCATTAGCTTTAATGATGGCCTCAAGAAAATTGGCACACTACTTTCATGCCCACACCATAGTTGTCCTCACAGCTTTTCCACTAAAAGCTCTGTTTGAGAGGGCGAACTTTTCTGGACGAATCTTGAAGTGGGCAGTAGAGTTGGGACAATTTGACATCAAATTCCAACCTAGAACCGCAGTAAAAGCCCAATCTTTAGCAGACTTCGTCGCAGAGTTTACTCCTGGAAGTCATCATATCTGCCCAGTCGACCTAACTGACACAACCAAACTAGGGACGGAAGTTGACGCCGGAATAGCGCAACCCCTAGTAGAAGGTACTCAGTCAAACTCCAAGGCAGACCAGACTAAGGACAACAAGGAAGAAATGAACCAAGGCTCACCAACAGTACAATCAGATGGCGAGGGGCAAACAGCAAGCATGGACCTTGAAGAAAACACCATTCTTGACCCCACGACATCATCTGACCCCTCCACGTGCTGGAAGTTGTTCGTTGGAGAGATGTGGAAGCTCTTTGTGGATGGAGCATCCAACCAGCATGGAGCAGGGCTTGGCATAGTCCTCATCTCCCCAGACGGCCTGGTTGTTGAGCAAGCAATCAACCTTGGCTTCCCAGCATCAAACAACGAAGCAGAGTATGAAGCGCTTCTCGCAAGACTCAAATCAGCATACTACATGAAGGCCACCGAACTAATGGTTTACAGCGACTCACAGCTGGTGGTAAATCAAATTTCTGGCGACTATGAAGCAAAGGATGATAGGATGGCCAAGTATCAAGAGTTGGTCAGAACAGAAATCAAGAAATTCGAAGTAGTAAGGATAGAGCAAATCGGCAGGGAGGAAAACGGCAGAGCAGACGAACTAGCAAGCTTCGCCTCAATGGCAGATTCCTCCATATCTCATCCACTACTAATCGACTACCTACCTAGACCAAGCATAGAAGACCCCGATGCAGAAGAGGTATGTTGCACAGAACTAGGCCCCTCTTGGATGGATCCCATCATCCTGTTCTTAAAAGACGGCATCCTCCCAGAAGAAAAAAAAGAAGCCAACAGAATAAGAGCGAAATCGCAGCGATTTTGGCTCTCCCCATCCTTAGCATTATACAAGAAGTCATTCTTAGGACCCTACCTAAAGTGCGTACATCCTAGCAAAGTAGAAGCTTTCTTGTACGAGATAGTAGAAGCTTTCTTGTACGAGATACATGAAGGGGTGTGTGGAAACCATCAAGGCGGAAGATCGCTAGCTTACAGGGCCATTTCACAAGGTTACTGGTGGCCATACATGCAAGCAGACTCAGAGAAATATGTAAAGAAGTGTGAGAAATGCCAAAAATTCGCACATCAAATTCATCAACCAGCAAGAGAACTCCTACCATTAACCAGCCCATGGCCTTTCGCAATGTGGGGTTTGGACATAGTAGGACCGCTTCCAATAGCATCCGACAACAGGAAGTTCTTTATCGCTGCAACAAACTACTTCACAAAGTGGGTGGAAACAGAAGCATTGGCATCAATCAAAGAAAAGGATGTGAAGAAGTTCGTTTGGCAGAATATCATCACTCGGTTAGGCATACCAAAAGCCCTAATCTCAGACAATGGCACTCAGTTCGACGGCAGAATCTTCAGAAGCTTTTGCGAAGAATACAAGATAGAGTTATACAATTCTACACCAGCATATCCTCAAGCAAATGGGCAAGCAGAAGCATCAAATAAAGTCGTCTTGGATGGACTTAAGAAAAGACTAGAGAAGGCAAAAGGCAAGTGGGCAGACGAACTTCCTCATGTTTTATGGGCTTACCGCACTACACCTCGACGATCAACAGGAGAGACACCATTCTCCTTAGCCTATGGAATAGAAGCAGTAATCCCACTGGAAGTTGGCCTCCCCACAATCCGAAGCGAAAATTTTGATCCAGACTTAAATGAAGAAGCCATAGCATTGGAACTCGATCTTGCAGAAGAAAGAAGAGAAAGGGCACTGGTTCACATTGCTTCATACCAACGAGAGTTAATTAAAAAATACAACAAAAAGGTACATCCAAGACAATTCAAGATCGGCGACTGGGTACTGCGCAAAGTAATGGGAAACACCTTGGTACCAGGAGATGGCAAGTTAGGGCCAAACTGGGAAGGTCCTTACAAAGTGGTCGGGTTAGCAGGCAAAGGGGCATACCACCTAGAAGACAAGGACGGCAAAGCAATCCCTAGGCCATGGAACACGGCCAATCTCAAGTTGTTTTATTTTTAGCTTTTTCTCTTTCAAACATATGTAATTTTCTCTTTCCTCAATAAAACAATCAATCCTTTTTTAGCATGAGTTGTTCTTTGTAGAAGTTAGTTTTCGTAAAGGTAGGAATATCGCAAACCTTTTATTCCAAGTTAGCTGGAAAAAACTAACTTAGAGGTTGGCTGGAATAAACCAACTCTTAGCACTCTTCAGCCAAAGTATGGAGATGGCTGAAGGGTGGTTGGCTGGAATAAACCAACACCCTTCCTAAGCCGAGGATAAGGATCTAGGCTGCAGGACGTTTGGTCGGAATAACCAAACATTGTTCTAAGTTAGCTGGAAAAAACTAACTTAGAGGTTGGCTGGAATAAACCAACTCCTGTACACTTCAGCCGAAGTATGAGTATGGCCGAAGTGGTTGGCTGGAATAAACCAACACCATTCCTAAGCCTAGGATAAGGATCCAGGCTGTAGGACGTTTGGTCGGAATAACCAAACAATGTTCTAAGTTAACTGGAAAAAACTAACTTAGAGGTTGGCTGGAATAAACCAACTATTAGTACTCTTCAGCCGAAGTATGAGTATGGCTGAAGAGTGGTTGGCTAAACCAACTCTTAGTACTCTTCAGCCGAAGTATGGGTATGGCTGAAGAGTGGTTGGCTGGATTAAACCAACTCTTTGTACTCTTCAGCCGAAGTGACTTATGTCGGCCAAAGAGTGGTTGGCTGAATTAAAACCGACTCTGAGTACTCCTCAGCCGAAGTAATAATGTCGGCTAAGGAGTGGTTGGCTGGTAAGCATAGTTAGTTTAATCATTTAAAACCGGAATGGCAGTTGGAGGAACAATAGAAGACATTACAAGTACAAGTACAAATCAAAACCGGAATAAAAGTTCAAACAAAATTTTCATTCATTGAAAAGCAAGTACAGAGGGGCATAGCCCGGTTACAAAGACAAAAAGTATCAAAAAAGAGAAAAAGTGCAAAATCAAGAAAAAAGTTCTTCAATTTCGGCATCAAAAGCTGCATCAGCATCAGAACGAAGACCGGCTTCAGGCGGAAGGTCATTTTCAGTCGCAAGAGTGGTTTCGGTCGGAACCACGGTTTCTCCTGGTTGATCAATAGTTAGATCTTCCACCATGGGCTCCGACCGAACTGCCTGATCTACATGCACAACCGGAGTATCCTCAGGGGCAGAGTCTTCATCAGAGTCTGAGCCCTCAAGAAACTGCTGTTGCATGGCATTTGCATATTCCATGAGGGAGTTTGGTATAAAGTAGGCTGGAGGGTTGAAAACCTCGGTCTGTGGATCATGACCGAGCTTCTCAACGGCTCCCCTCCAGCCACACTTAAAGAACAGATCCTTGGCGGCCTCACACTGTTTGACATATATATCCTCTGCCTTCTTGTAGCCTTTCTTTTCGGCCTCTTTTGCGTCTTCTTTCGCCTGGGATATTTCGGCATCTTTCTTCCTTTCCAGCTTCACCAGCTCGCGTAGGTACTTGTCTTTCAGAGCAATGGCAGCCTTCTGCTTTTCGGCCTCGGCCGAACTAACCAGTCCGGTCAGTCTGCCGATCTCACCTTGTAGCTCGGCCATTTGTTTTCTGGCTTCATCTAGCTCGGCCACCTTCGCTTCGGCTTCCGCCACGGCTTGCCTTGTTGTCTTCCTGAGCTCTAGGACTTTCTTGTAAGTAATGTTGTTTTTCTGTAAGGCCTGACAAAACGAAGACTTCCCTTGAGCCGAAGTGAAAGTTCGAGAAATTAGACAGAAAAATGAACAGAGCTACTTACCAAAATCATGGACTTTGATGAAGACCGGATGGACTTCAATTCGGTGTTTAGTTGCTTTTGGTGGTGCTCCATATCTTTGGGGAGGCACACACTCTTGGCCAGGTTGAAGGCCAATTGATGATCTTTGTCAGCAACAACCGAATCAGAATCTTGGATATCTCGGTCATTGAAGGTTAGCTTCGGTGCCCAGATGGTGGTAGTTCGGTTGGTAGGCTCGGGTTGGGGGCTCGGTGGCAGGCTCAGTGGAAGAGCAGCTTCGTCTTCATCAACCAAGTTTTGTTCGGTTTTGGCAGTCCGGGCGTGCTTGGTTCGGCGGGAAGAGGACGGCTGTTGAGAAGGGAGGGCCACAACGGCAGGCTGCGTTTGGATTGATGGTGGTACTTCGGCCCTGGTTGTTGCGGTCAGAAGGGCCCTAACTCTGCTTTTCTTTGCCATCTCTTCTTCAGCGGTTAGTGGGACAAGTCTTATTTCGGGCAAGGTTGGGTCCGGTTCTGGTGCGTCTTCAAGAAGGAAATCGGTCACTCTGGTTTTTCGGCGACCGCTATATCTGTAGGTCGGCTCAAAGTTTAGAAGCTTAGCCCAACTCCTTTCTTTAAACCGTAATGCGGCTCGGAGTGTGTTCAGATTTGGGTAACTATACAGGGAAGCAAGATGAGCTGAGTCTGCAAAGAGGATACAACTGTTAGATCGGTTATGACATTTGAAACCAAAGTAAAAGAATATGCATAAAACCGAAGTAACTATACCAGGTTCTCCTTTTTTCCAATTGATACTTCGGCCTGGGATTTGGGCTCGCTGATCTTCAAAGTTTCCCGATACCCAGAAAAAGTCATCGTCAGTTACATCCTTATCCGGCGTATCTTTTATTATCTTTTCTCTACGACGGCGTATCCTAAGGTAATAAACCCAGCCATCGTCTTTGGAACCTATGGAGTACTGGTGGAAGATTTCAGCTAGACCGAGGTTCAGGCCTGCTTGGTGGTTTAGTTCGGCTATACCCATTATTATCCGGTATGTATTGGTGGATAGCTGGGTTGGGCATAGTCTGATTTGCCTAAGAAACTCACAAATTAAAGGCTGGACTAGGAACCTTAGTCCGGTCTCTATAATTGAAAGCAGGGTAAAAGGTACAAAGCCTGCTTCACCCCATGGTATGATATCCTGCTTGGCTAGGGTAAGGTGTACATCGTCTAGAATGCCATAATCCCTTCGGAATTCGGCCATACCACCAGGGGTCTCTACTAGATACCTATACTTACCCATTTGTTGTATAATTTACGAATAAGTTATGTCGGTGCAAAAATTGTGCTCTGTAGCTCGGTTGAGCACACGCAGGAGTGCCTGGGCAACCTAAGTCTGCAAAGTAGAAAACAGGGGTTAAGAACTGATCATTGGACCGTGCTACAAATTAAAAGCAAGGTATAAGAGCCCTACTTCGGCCTTGTGAACTAGTTCTACCTCGGTTCGTCAAAAGGTTTGGTAGCTCGGTTTGAGCAGGTTGCTTATTAGACTGGTTCATCATCTAGGGGTAGCTTTCTGAGTTCGGTCTAAAAACTAAGAAAGCTGGCTTAGCCCCAAAGGCCTAAATCGGTTGAACTATGAGTTTTGTTACTTCGGTTGAGCCTCTAGGGGTAGCTTTCTGAGTTTGGTTTAGAAACTAAGAAAGCTAGCTTAGCCCCAAAGGCTTAGCTCGGTTAAAGACCGAGGTTCTTAGTTTAATGTGATCAAACTTCGTTCGGTGATCTTATTTCGGCTAAGTTGGATCGAAATTTGGTTATTTTTTGAAGCTGCTGTTATCTCTACAAGTTCTAGTTCGGTCATTGTCTAAAGTGATCTACCTATATAGGACAAACAGTATCCTAGTTCGGTTGTTACATAATTTTGGATCAAGACTAGTTTTCTACAGAATAATTCATATACGCATGAGTTCTACTGATTTTCTCATGAAAGTACAGAAGCAAAAACAAAAATGTACAAATATGTTTCGCAAAAACATAGAAAGTGAGATACAAAAGCAAAACAGAGGAAGAAAAGGGGGTTTACTTATCAGATTAAAGAAGAGGGAACCGGAGATGGAGCAGTTGCAACAATGAAGAGCACGAACTCAGGATTGAAGAAATAGAGACACAGAGAGAGAAGACGAAGAATAGTAGAGTAAGTGATTCAAAAATGAAAGAGTTGTTTTGTGTAAAGGACGAAAGGCAAAAAGGGCGGGACTGTTCAAAAATTTTGTAGTACGAGGGCGGCGTGACAGCTACCCCCAGCCTATCAGAGCCCGCCACGTGTCATTAGGAAAGGGAAGCGTTACAGTCGTGATTCCCCAGCCTATCAGAGCCCGCCACGTGTCATTAGGAAAGGGAAGCGTTACAGTCGTGATTGAAGGGACGTTTTGACCGGACAAAACAGAGCCCCGGAGTAAAAATTAGCTCGGCTGGATAAGCTAAAGGGTTTTTAGCTCGGCTGGAAAGGCTTAAAAAACTTCAGCTCGGCTGGTAGACTGGTAATCCCAATCATGTTGTGCAGATGGAATTAAGGGGCAATTGAGAGGGTAATTTTTGGTAAAAATTGGGCCGAGCTGCGAGATGGACTTTATGGCCCAAAGTACGAAGGACTGGTTAAAAAGGCCCAATAAAATGATAAAGTTACTCCGGTTCAAGAGTGATAAAGTTACTCCGGTTCAAGAGTGATAAAGTTACTCCGGCCCAGAAAAGACGTTGAGTTGCTTCGGTCCGTGCAATTTGGAGTTAGGCCGGTCTCAGAGATAGTCCGGTCATGATGTATTCTGGGTAGGTCGGTCGGAATGTTGCTACTCGGTAGATCGGTCCAAACACACCATGGTTCATGCATGAGAGAACCGAGATATGGTGCAGCAAGAGGAAGAACCGAACTACTGTTAGTACGACCTACTCTGTGGCTCAGTATAACCAGGTTTATTTCGGTCGTATGGCAGTTCGGCCATGGTGAAAACCATCCCACTTGGTTTAAGCAGTGGGGGGGTGTAAAAGGATAAGCATTATCCTTAGGAGTATGAATCCTAGGAGAACTCTACATGGAGGAATAGAAATCCTACTAGGATTGTGTCACTCGAAACTTATAAAAAGCTCACAAACATCACCTTGGAGGAGGTAACACACAACTTTGCTTTTTGAATATCCAGAGCTTTGTCTATTTGTCAAGTTTTCTGACTTAGGCATCGGAGAGGTTTCCGGCACACACCCGCCGGCTAGCTCACGTTTGTGTTTTCAGGTGATAAAGCGACGTCGTACGGAGGAGCGTGGACTTAGTTAACAGGATTATACGAGAAGCTGTATTTCTTTCCCGTACAGTTTGGTTACAAAATTTTTTAAAAACTAAATATTTTTTAATTGTTTGACCTTTTTTTTAATTTGAAAATATTTTTATCATTTCATTGTAAATTTTAACATGGTCATGGGCCGAGTTTACATATAAGAGCTTTCTTTATATTAACAATTACTGTAAGAGAGGCCTGTATTGCCATTTAAAAAATAAAAAATAAAAAAATTAATGTGATTTCAAAAATTAAAAATGAGATTCGCATATTTGTTAGAAACTTTAAGGGAAATTTGTATAGTTAATTCAAATGAGAAATAAAAGCAACATAAAATAATTGTCACCACAATGACCAATTACTTGGACTGGAATCTAAATTTGACTTGGCAAAGTTTTGCTACAATCTTCTCTTAGACTTGTTATATATAAAAAAATTAGATAAATTACAAATACACCTCCTGAGATTTAATTAAAATACGAATTGTTCCCCTGCGGTTTTGAAAATTACATTCCACCCCTTGAGATTTCTAATTTTATAATAAATCGCCTCTTTTACTAATAAATCATCAAATCAATTAACAGTTTTTATGATGATTAAAAATATGTTTCAATTGATAATTTAGGTAATTTTATTATTGTATAGGAGAGCAATTGTGAATTTCCTTTTTTTTAGTTAATTTTGTTAAATAAAAAATTCTAATAAGGAGGTATTTGTAATTTTTCAAAGCATAGGGAACAATCTGTATTTTAAGCAAATCTCATGGGGGTGTATTTGTAATTTACCCTACAAAATTCAATCTTATAATTTCGTTTAAGAAAAAAGAGAAAAGTATTAAATTCACAATATTAAGTATTTCTTTATTTGATTAATTTCACAATGATATATACACACATATATATATATATATATATATATTTTTTTTTGTCAATCAGTGAGAGAATAATTATAAATACAAAGAACATTATATTTAAGGGGCATTTATTCATTCACCTACTTATGTTCCAATTAGTTCAAATTATTTTATTATGTTCCAATAATTCCTGTGAGTGATATAGTTATTAAAATACCCCTAATAATAATAATAATAATAGGGTGAAGCGCACACTAATATTGACATTGACAATGTGAATGTGAACATTCACACTATCAAATTTATTTATTTATATTTTATAAAATTACATATTAAAGTGAGATTTTATTTGATAGATTTCGTTAACTAGGTTTTAAAAATATAAATTTCATAAAAAGAATATTTACAAAAAAATTATTACTTTTTAAAGCTTAATATATAAAGTATAAAATAGTTCAAAATAGTGCACACCAAATTGCTAAGGGTTGAAGAAATATTTGTAAAAATAAAATTGTCTATAAAATATATTAAATATAATAATTAAAATTTAATAGATCAAATATTCAAATAATAAAATTTATTATAATATATGTTATAGACTAATTAAAATACAAATATTTTAGGGGGATTGACTAGTAAATCCCATTTTTTTCATCTTGTAGATCATGTGGTCCTAATTGTTTTCTTTTAAACTGTTTAGTGCTCATAATTGTTTGTTTACTATTTTTCCATTAAGGTATTTATTTTTGTTTGGCCAACGCGCACGTGTGTATGGAGACATTATTGTAAAAAGAGATCCCAGATGAAGAAGAGGAAGTATTAGAGATAGCTGATTATGTCGCAAAAGAGCGGGAAGATGAGAAAGCGTATGCTGATATACTATGGAGCGAAAGTTGATTTATCTAATCTTCTGACTAAATTGCTTGTTGAGAGGAAAGTAATAGATGGCTTGAAATGTTTGTGCATGTACTTCCTCCAGAGCTGTCATCGAGAAATGTAAAATCTGAAGAGAATGTTGTATTCTATATCTCTAGATTAGATTGGAGGGGATTGATGTATATACACTTGGTTTTAGGACTGTGGATTTTAGAGGTGCCATTCTTTTGTTTGGGGGGAGGGGGGGTGTCGTTGAAGGGTTGGTATACCAGAGGACTATTCTTTTCATTGGTTTGTGATTGTATTGGGGGTTGAGTAAGGCCTTGTTTGGGAACTCTCATTTTTAGTCAAAAAGTTATTAAATTAGTCAAAAAGTCAATAACTCATACTAAAAAGTCAAAGATTCTATTTTCTCTCCACTTTTTACACATTTTTTCGTAAAAAACCAAAAAGTCATCCCAAACATACTAGTTTTTTTTAGCTCATATTTTAGCCAAATAGCCAAAAAATTACTAAATTAGCCTGTTCCCAAGCGAGGCCTAAGTCTTTAGATTTCTAATGTTTATATACTAGTGGCATGAACTGAAATAAAGAAAGAATGAGATTGCAAGAAAGTGTTTGTGACACGTTTAATTAAATATCAGATAAATAATTATAATTAAATATAATTATGATTGTATGTGATGATATATTATTAAATAAATAAATAATAATAAATATATAAATCTAATCTGGCATTGGATTATCAAATATGGGATTAATTAGGGATTATTATTTGGGATCAAATTAACAGAAATATAGAATTATAATATTAGTTGGGTCAAATTAGAGTTAAAGATAGTAAATAAATAAATATAAAAGTAATAGTAAGTAAATAATAATAATAGTGGGTGTGGTAGCAAAATAAATAATTAATTTTTTGTCGGTATACGATAAAGTGAAATTTAACTAGCAATTAATTTATTTATATGGTTATTGGGAAAAGTATAATTACCATAAACAATTACTAAGAAAAGAATAAATCTACAATTATAAACAACATATCCAGGTGAGATTGAAACAAATATGTGGAAGGATTTGAATCGGCCACGTGTTGGCTTAAGAGTGGTCTTACCTCCCTACAAATAGGGAGGAGTGGGACAATCTGTGGAAGGAAAAACGAAAGAAATGAAGAAAAAAAACGAGAGAGAGGTATGTAAGTACTAAACTTATAGTAGGAAGCTTGTGATAATGGAGTAAGGCTAGGGGTCAATATTAAGGTGAGTTATATTATACCTTGAGTTACCATAATATATTTTACGTATGTTTAAAGAATATTTGACTATAACCTTATAAACAATTATGTTTTGTGAGTACCATCACGGGAGTCCCATGCCTTGGGAGACTTAAATAACCATTGACCTCTGTTTGGCCACTTTATGGTTCTCTGTGTTCATGGATCCATTGACCTCTGTTCTGATTGTCACTTCTGTGACCTCTGTTCTGTTCTATTCTATACCGTGGTTATGGTTATTTACTTTCATAATTTCTGTATTTCAGTTTTTGCCACTTAAATTATTTATATACCAAATTGAGTTATGTAAATATTTTGACTTAACTAACTATCCATGGTTATTTTGTATTCCCTGTACTTTTGGCATAATATTTCTCACTCTGCTGTGTGCTTATAGCTGTTACCATTTCAGGTGACGAGATGTAGGGGAAGCCCATAATCTCACAAAATGAAACCCGCACATGGATTGATGCTGAACCATTATTTTGTTTTTTTTTTTATATTTTTGCTCCCTTTTGTTCTACTCGAGACCGGTCACTGAATAATAAAATAATAAAAGCCCAATAAATGTATTTTCTCTTATTAAAATAGTAAAATAGAATAATTTCTTGTTTAATTATTTTTATTTCCGCTTGCGCAGTTTAATTTGCTACAAATAGAATAAGTTAGTAAGTTGCGATTCCAACCCTAAGCCTTGGGGTTGGGTCGTGACAGTGTTGATCTGTCTTCATTTTCAAGCTTGCCTTTAATTTTTATAAGCAGTGGCCTTGAAGATTCCTATTTGAAGTTGGTTACACCAAATTGATTGGAATAAACTGTTAAAATCTTCAGTAATAGGGACCCTATGTGTTGGAGTTTCTTATATTTCTTCCCGAGCAAAGTTAGGAACATAGAATGGATCACAGGATAATTTATAGAAAATGCAATAGATGGTTAGGGTTAAACCTAGTTATGATGGGTCAACACTATACTTTTTGTGATTTATTAAGTATTTCTAATTTGTGTTCTTAGTATTAGTGTTTCTTATTTGAGGAACAAAAGCCTTGTACTTCATCATTTGTTTTGCTCCCTATCCATTCTTTCTTCAATGTCCTTTTTAAGTTTTGAAAATAATGAGATTTTAGGCAAGTAATTCGCGATTCTCATTCAGTGGGTGTTAAGTTCAAAATCTTGTTATCACCTAAGGTATAAAGTTCAAATAATCATATTTTTAAAAATTAATATTGTTCATTGTCAATAAAATTATTTCCAAACTTTTGTACAATAGTTATTTAGAATTTAGGGTCCTATAGAATTTCCTATCAACCAGTGTAATTCAAATTTGACTTGGTAAAGTTTTGATGCAATCATGACTTGGACTTGTTATATATATATATATATATATATATAATTCAATCAAATAATTTTATAATAAAAAATTATTTAAGTTCACGATATTATTTATTTCTTTATTCAATTAATTTCATATAAGACAAGCATGTATATATATATGAAAATTCTAAAGGAATGGTGGATTACTTACTGAAAGGTATAGTTGAGACATTTGTGCCCCATATGATGGGGTTCATTTTTTTGATATTCATATGGTAATGATGATAGGAGTGGAGATAATGTAAGGGATAAGTTATTGGAGTGTTTGGCTACATGTATGGGTAAGGGTATATTTGGGTTGGGACTGTTTGGTTACAAAAATTAGAAAAATTAAATATTTTTTAGTTTGATCTTTTCTCTTATTTGAGAATATTTTTGTCTTTTCATTATAATTTTAAACATGGTCCTGGGCCAAGTTAACATACAGGAGCTTTGTGTATATTGTTAACTAAAGTAAAGGAGATTTGTATGTATTGTCAAGGAAAATGCGTTGGACCCCCAGTGGAGGTACTGGGGGTTCTCTCTGATTGGAGGAAAAAAATTGTTTTTTTTTTTTTTTTTTTTTTCAGCCAATGGGGAGCCGACACCTCACTGGGGGTTGTCAGTGGGGGTCGGTAGCACTACTCGTATTGCCAATTAAAAAAAATGAAAATGAGATTAATGTAATTTTGAAAATTAATAATGAGATACTCATATTTGTTAAAACTTTAAAGTAGGTTTGTATAGTTTGTCTGTTTGTTTGTTTGTTTGTTTTTTTTTTTTTTTTTTTTTTGAATGGGGAGGTTTGTATAGTTAATCCAAATAAGAAATAAAAGAAAGGGTAAATTACACTTTGTCCTTTTTATATTTAGTCATTTTTTTGCTTTGACCCTTAAAATTTATTTTTTCACTTTGGTTTTTTATGTTCCAAGTTTTTTTTAGTTTATTCCTAAAATTAATTTTTGTTAAAAATTAGATAAAAAATGACACATTATGTAATATAAATATATTTTATTATATATAATTTACACCCTTAGCATAAACTTAAATCTCAATGAAAAATCTAGATTTATTTAGAAAAAACTTTTGGAAAATCTAGATTTGTCCCGTGTTAACGTGATTATTGATATAGGAAATCCAAATTAAAAATTAAGCAATCATGATCAATGTAGATAAGAGAGAGAGAGAGAGAGAGAGAGAGAGAGAGAGCAAGAGAAAATTCAATCACGATACGAAAGATTTTTTTACATGGAAAATCACAATTGGAATCCATTAACTTGTGATAAAAAATCACGAGCCCTCGGTCAGACGAATTATCCACTATGCGAGAAAGGTAATACAAGAGATCTCTTACAAAGGCCAATCTAGGCTACACACACCCACTTATCGGCACACGTCTTTGCTCACTCTATAGGTACCTCCACAATCTCCACTAAATATCCGCTAGGATTGTCGAAGCAACATGACACCTATGATTTTAGAATCAACCGAAATCTATAATCTTGGAAGCCACCATGAAAAGGTTCACTTTTTGAAGAGGTGAAGAACTTATACACAACTTGATGATGAACTTGAAGTTTCTATGGTTAATGTGTCATCAAGCAATTGAGAGTTACAAGACTGACAAACTGCTTTTAAGACTTTATTTCCATGATGTTTTTGTTGGAAAATTTGAATTAAAATTTACTCCAATGGTTGTGTTTCTTGAATTGGAAAAGTGTCTCCTTTTGAATGGTCACAACATTTCCGAAGAGTCACACAGAAGTCTATTTATTCCATCTCCCTCACTTCATTTTGAATAGAATTCGACTGTGTTTTCTTCCAATTTTGAATTTATTCTTCATATTTATGAGTCTAATTTTTCAATAAAGAGAGTGGATGCATAGCGAAGTTCGCTAGGCTTGCCATAGTAGTGTTGCTAGTGCAAGACATTGATCGTTGTATCCTGGGAGATAGACGTCCATTGAATTTTGAGCACCGATGGAAGGACGAATTTGTCTTAAGGAAAGAGTAGAGTGTCACACACTCGACTCGATCAGGTTTTATCTATTTATGTACTGTAAGTTTTGTTACGTTATTATGTCAACTTATTTCAGTTTTGGTTTTGCCCAAAAATCGTTTACATATTTTTAAATTATATTTTCCATATAGTTTGGTAGTATTTTTCCAACAATTTTAAGACAGATTTGGTCATGTTTATAGTTTTTGGAAAAATATAATTGATTTATTATTTAATCTGTTTACAGTTTCTATGCGTACAGATTCTGTGATACAAATTTAGTATTTTTTGGTTAAAAATTAATTTTTTGCAATTCGTTTTCCTGCATATTGTGTTTCTTGTTTACAGTAACACTCTTAGTATTGTTTATTGTTATTATTCATTAGTAATAGAATCCAAAAATGTTCATGATTTTACCCAAAATTGTGTTTTAGTAAAATTCTATTACTTATTTATCTTTTGCATTACACTGTTTTTTCCAATGATGGTTACAAATTATTTGTTATTGTATGTGTTTGGGTGATTATACTGTGCAATTATATTATATAGATTTCATATTATTTTATACAATCAAAACTGTTTGATTAAACAAAATTGAAACCGTTATTAAATAGGATCGGATTATTATTGGAAGGTTTGTATACCATACATATTTGTTTAGACACAACAAAACAAATTTGGAGTTATTCAGATTTTGAGAAACTGAATGCATTTTTCTGAATATGATTTTTTTTTTTTTGAAAAAAAAAAATTACTGTTTCTGGTAAGTGGTTGATTTTGTTGTCAAACATTAAATCAATAGATTTATTTTACTTGTTTGAGAATCGTCTTGTTCGTCTTTGTAAAAGCAAATTTTTTTTTTTTTTTTGTTTCTCTACCCAAATCTTTGAATGACTTGACTTTTTCTTTGTCCTCTTCCATTTTAAACTACTAATCTCTTCTGGGGCAGTGTTGCCGTGCGCCGTTGGTGGAGCGATATCATAGCCAAGAAGAGAGAGAGGTCAGCTGGGTAAAGGGTTCGACCCATTTAGGCACTTTTTATATGAATACATTGATCAACATGTATTGCAAGTTTGGAAAAATCAAACCTCCCAATACTTGTTTAATAGAATGCCTGAGAGTGATGGAGTTTCTTGGAACACCGTGGTGTTCGGGTATGTTCGAGTGGGTTTATACCCAGATACAGTTAGTTTGTTTCCCAAATGTGCAGTCAAGGAATTGAGCCAAGTGGGTATTTGTTTGTAACGGTTTTTGTTACTGTGCTAAAAAAGTTTATTCAACATTGTTTTTTTTTTTTTTTTTAAACCGTGTTGGAAAGAGTTGTTTTTGAAACTGTTTTTTATTTATTTTCTTATTCTGGAAATTGTTAAACTGGTTTTGAACAGTTTTTTTTTTTTTTTGGTTTTTCTAGTTCTGAAATTTAAACTATTTTTTTTCTATTTCCAGTTTTGAAAATTTTAGTTTAAATTTGTTTTTTGATTTTCAGTTCTAGCATTGTTTTTATAAACTATTTTTAACAATTTTGACTGGTTTTCAGTGTTGGAAATTTTCATTTACTTGTGTCCATGCCTACATATGTTATAGAGTAGATAATTAATGTTTATTTCTTTATGATATGATGTCTTTAATTGATATATTTGATATATTGATTTGGTATGTGGTGTATTATAAATGGATGTCAATTATTTGTCAAAGTGTTGATAAAAATGTGAACTTATATGTTTTGACATAAGAGAAATTCTAATTATTCTTTGGAATAATGACTGAAATTGGTGTGGTGACCAATAACTTCGTAATGAAATATTATGTGAGTTAAAATATTTTATGGGGTAAAAGACCTTTGGTAATTGTCTACGTAGTCACCAATACTAGATAAGACAAATAAGATGTAAATGTGATTATACAGTGATATTTATATTCCATGTTGAGATTGGAATTAAGGGTTGCAGTAAACAAAAAAGAAACAATGCATAGCTAAAGAAATGTTATTCGACAAAGTGTTGTGGCCACAACCGGTATTAGCCATTTTTTCTTTGTACTGCAAAAGAAAGTTATGAAGTCTAATTGTATTTTAGACAAATTGGTATTGTGATTATATTCACAAAGCAATTTACATCTTATTATTTAGTTCAAGCACGCCAATTAATGATATATTGTGATTTACCTCAGAATTATGGGGTTGTATTAATATTTTTGTGTAATTATACATCAACAAGAGAAATTAAGTTTTCTTAGAATGCTTAAAATGTAGGGATGCTTGGAGGATTTTACCAAAGTAACGGTTCCAATAATAGGTCCACAAAGAATCTCAATTCTTTCTATAGGACAAAGCTGGAGTAAAAGCAAAAATGGTTTCATTAACTCCTAAGGAACAACTCTATGTTTATTATTTAAATTTGAAAATGGGAGTGACATAGAATAACAATAAGCCTCGATGTAATCAAAGACTTAATATTGTAGGACATTTGCTTTCAATTGTGAATATTGTCTAAGGATAATATAATGGATCTGCTAACTACTTAATGATATATACTCGAGAAGGTCAAACAAAAAATAGCGGCCGCTAAACAAAAAATTTAACTAGAGAGCAAATGAGGGAAAGTTCATCGAGGAGAATGTGATTAAAGCCTATTACATCAGAGTCATCATAATGGTAACCCTACTTAGATGACTGGAGATCCCAAGAATTAAATTCAAATGGACAACTAAGTTATGTGTGGCTCGCCAGAAATCACTAAAGGAATCTATCTCCTATTCATTCCTATGATGAGAGTGATATCTGCAACATGTGCTGTATGTAGGGGATTTAGGGTAAGTTATGCTTTTAATGATCACTTATACCTTGAAAACCCTAGAGGGGTATCTTTCAAGAGGAGTATTGAAGAGACTTGAAATAAGGATCACCTATATAAGTGTGAAGGGGCCGTTTCTATCAGAATTGATAAGGTTAAATTTTCTAAAGCACTCATGAAACACCAGGAGATGCCCAAGGCCAAAACGGGTACAACCGTGAGAACTAAGTTGTGTCTAGAGATATTCTGTGTGAATTTTATTGCCTTGGCTTACACAAACAGCTGAACAGTTTAAGGCATCACGTCCACTGATTGACTAACAAGTCCAATAGGCTTTCACTAGGGAAGGTTCAAAGCCAAAAGCTACCTATCCCGATGTAGGGTATTTCCTTAATGTACTCTCTCTTTGTTTGTATATTGTTACATGTCATTTTCATAAATTTCATTTATGTGGGGGATTGTTGAAAATTTTGAATTAAAATTTTCTCCAATGATTGTGTCTCTTGAGTTAGAAAGGTGTGTCTTTTTGAAAGGACACAACCTTTCCGAAGAGTCACATAAAAGTCTATTTATTCCATCTCCCTCAATTCATTTTGCATGGAATTCGACCATGTTTTCTTCCTACTTTGAGTTTATTCTTCATATTTATGAGTCTGATTTTTCAATAAAGAGAGTGGATGCATAGCGAAGTTCGCTAGACTTGCAATTGTAGTACTGCTAGTGCAAGACATTGATCATTGTATCCCGAGAGATAGACGTCCATTGAATCCTAAACACCAGTAGGAAGACGAATCTGTCTTAACACACTCGACTTGATCAGGTTTTATCTATTTATATACTGTAAATTTTGTTACGTTATTATGTCAATTCATTTTAATTTTAATTTTATCCAAAAATTATTTACATATTTTTAAATTATATTTTTATATAATTTAATACTATTTTTTCAATAATTTTTCATGCATAATATTATCCATTTTTTTATCAGACGAATATCACATGCTTGCCATCCAAGCCTGACCAACTTTTTCAAAAAAAGCTTCACATGCTTGACAACAAATTTTCAATGAAAAGATTTCACAATCTTTAGCCCATCTTTGATCACATTATTGTCTGCCACCTAAAGCAATAAGTGCCATGTATGTAATAGATTCAGCCTCATGGGCCTCCAAACTTTTCCTACTCTTACAAAATCTGTCACTTTTGGTTTTGAAACAAGCAACCGTCTTTTCAATTTATTAAGCCAAGAAAATATTACGCATGCTTAAGAGGGAAAAAAACAAATTATTATCACATGCCAATCCATCTGTTGGACTTCTAGCCACAAAATATTTGAAAAATTAATAATCAAAATGAATTTGAATCAAAAACTTTAATAACAAGTTTTATCCAGGAAAATATTGTCAAATCACAAATTAATAATTTCTTTAGAATAAAAATTTTAACACTCAATATAATAAAATATTTTATATATTATGTGTCAGTTATTACAATATTTTTTATTTAATTTTAAATAAAAAATAATTTTAAGAATAAATTAAGAAAATTTTAAAATATAAAGGACCAAATAAAAAATAAATAAATTTTAAAAGTCAAAATAGATTAATAATCAAACATAAATGGATCTCTTAAAAGAAACAAATGATAAGTGTCACCAATGACCAATCAATTAAACTAGAAACTAACTTGGCAAAGTTTTGCTACAATCATCTCTTGGACTCGTTATATATAAAATTTCAATCTAATAATTTTATTAAAAAAAGTATTTAAATTCACAATATTAATAATTTCTTTATTTGATGGATTATTTATATGGAGACCTTCTAAGCTATTGAAAAATAGCACTTTAACTCTCTAAATTATGAAAACGTACAAATGATCTCCCTAAACTATTGAGAAGTATTACTTTACCCACTAAACTATAAGAGTATATAAATTGAACTCCTAAACTATTAGTATGTTTCATTTTGACTATTTCCGTTAGGAGGTTCAATTTGTGTATATATATATATATATTTAATTATAATTTAAGGACTTCATTTCTACACTTCTATAGTTTAAGGAGTTAAAATAATACTTCTCATTAGTTTAGGGAGTTTTTGTATAAATAACCCTTATTTAATTAATTTTACAATGAATTTTTTTTTTTAATCAATTGATGGGAGAATAATTACAAATACATAGAAACATTATATTTAATTGACCAATACTTTAGTCACCAAGTCCAACTACCACAACAACTAAAAGCCCAAACTTTATACAACTCTCATTATAGAAGATAAATAAATATCATAAAAAAAATATTAAGGCTATGTTTGGTGGAGGTTTCGAAACTCAATTTCATCCCTTAGTTTGAGTGTGGTATTTGGTTAGAACTTTTAAAAATCGATTCTACACACTTTTGAAAACACATCTACCCGGTCATCCTCTCAGATGTCCCTTGGACGTCTGGCTAGTTGTCCTGAATAGTGTTCGTTTTTTTTTTGGGAGGGGGCAATAGGCCCTTGTTATTTTTTTATATTTTAAATAAAAAAATACCTTGTTATTTTTTTATATTTTAAATAAAAAAATATCTTCAGAATTTTTTAAAATTTTTTATAAGTTTTGAATAGAATTTTGAATTGTGTGTCTAGTTATGAGTTGTAAGTTTTTTAATCAAATAACTTTTTTAATTTTAAAAACTCAAAACTCTCTCCAAAACTCAAAACACTTTTCAAAATTCATAACCAAAGAAATTTTATCTTTTCTAATCATAATTCCAAAAGGAAATGGCTTCCCTCCATTCTGTGATCAGACTGGAGGGTACTGTTGGGCCCATGGGAGCCCACCATGGGTCTTATTTTGATAATTTGAACTGTTCAATGTGTATAATTTGTCGAGTACTATATGCCTGTAAAAATCAAGTTGATTGGTTATCGATAGCTATGTGATCAAATCAGATTTTTGTAAGTCGTTTATTTTTCACCGTCCATTTTTTTCATACAAAACTGATTGATCACATAGCTATCAATATTCGATTAACGTAATTTGTTACAAGCATATAGTATTTGACTAGTTCTACATAATGAACGGTTTAGATTATCGAAACGAGACCCGCGGTGGGCCCCCACGGGTCCAACAGTACCCTCCAATTCGTGATTGGACTAGAGGGAAGCCATTCCTATTCCAAAACTCAAAAACTCAAAATACAACTCTATTATTAAATTATAATTCTAAAACTCTACTAATTTTCCTCCATAAGAGTTAAATCTATAATCTTGTGATATTATAAAAGTTTTTCTGTAATCATGACTTATTAGATATATAATTTTAGTAATATTATAAATTCAGACTTAACTACTTAAAATTATCTAAAATTATTATTTAGCGGTTCGGATTTATTCTACACATAGATTCCACATTAGATAAATTCAATCTCAATCACACATCAATATTCTAGATAAATTGGGAGACTGTAAGTCTGAGTTGCCAGACTTATCCATATTTTCTCAATTTAATTATTTTATAAAAAAAATATTTAAAACTCACAATATTATGTTTTTTTCATTCACTTTTAATCTCACAATGACCAATCAACCTAACTGGGATTCAAATTTAGGACTTTGGATGACCAGGAAATTATAAATAAATCAATTGAGATTTATTTAAAATGTGAATTAATCCTTCTACGGTTTGAAAAATTATAAATATTTCTTCGTTGAATTTTTTTATTTAACAAAATAAATTTAAAAATTCTAATTATTTTCTTATACAATAAAAAATTGCTTAAATTATTAATTACAATAAATTTATGATATTATTAAAAATTATTAGTTGACTTAATAATTTATTCAAAAATTCAAAAAACTATACAAAAAAAAATTAGCAATTCTCTTTTCTCTCTATTTTTTGCACATCTTTTCATAAAAAATCAAAAAATATCCTAAACATATTAATTTTTTTTACCTCATATTTGAGCCAAAAAACTAAAAAATTACTAAAATAGCATGTTCTTACACGAGACCCGAGTTAGATAAATTTATAATTTTACCCATAAAAATATGAAACATGACACTTTTATATATACATTTTTTATTAAAAAAAATGTTAAGAATTGTAACTAATTAAATTAAATTGATATAAAGTTATAAATTCAACATTAAAATTACAAGAATTAAAATGTAAGAACTACCGATACAATTTACTAAAAAAATAAGTCTCTCTTCTCTAGCCACTTCTATTTTGGGTGGAGATGGATTTGATTTGTGTAGTTTTGTGGGTTGATGGCGGAGAGGTAAAGTGGGATGGTGATGCAAGAGAGATGGAGTGGGGGTGATATGTGGGAAATGCTAGAGAGCTCTAAATCTAGAGCTCTAATTTGAGCTCTAGTGATGTGTCAAAGTAAAAAAAAAAAAACAAAACAAAATAAAACAAGGCACAAACATCACATCAGGGTGGGTCCTAACTTCCCATTAGAGCTATTAGAGCTCTTATATTAGAGCTCTAAAGCATTTTTGGTGATATGTGGGTTGGAAGTGGTGGTTGTGATGGTGGGCACCAAGTATTTGATAAAAGTCCTAGCCGGACAAAAAGTAGTTTGTGCGATATCATTGGGTGTTTTGAGGAGTTAGTAAAAAGTTAACTTTTGATTTTTTATTAAGTTTTTTAACTTTTTGAAAAGTGATTTAGGAAGTTGGTAAAAAGCTGACTTTTGACTTTTTAGTTTAATATTTATTTATGGTGTCAAATCAAATTAAAATAACTAAAATACCTTTACCCAACATAACAAAATTTATTTTTTTATTTTTTTGTCATAAGTCTCTAGGGGTGTGCGCGGTGCGGGTCGGTGAGGTTTGAGAGAAAAATAGAAACCGTATAGCGGGTGGCGGATTGATAAAAGTGTCACTAGAATTGTCATTTTCCTTATCAAAAATCGGCGGTTTGGTTGCCAAATAATGGCGGATTTGCCTTGGCGGTTCAGGCAGATTGGCGGTTTATAAAAAATATAATTCAAATTACAAAACTTAAATCAAAGAGTAAAAAAAAGATGAGAGATACCGTGATGTTAAGCATCTTGAAAAGTGAATTGGAATCCAACTTTATTTTGGATTACTAACGTCTTGAATTCCCCTCGAGCAGTAATGTAATACTATATTCTAAGGTATAGAACAACAAGCAAACTTAAGTAAAAAAGATTTTTTAGAATCTTATAAAACATGATTTAATAACGATGCGGGTCGGTGCGGTTTGGAAGAAAAATAGAAACCGGCGGATTGATAAAAGTGTCAATAGAATTTGCCATTTTTCTTACCAAAAACCGGCGGTTCGATTGGCAAATAATAACGAATTTGCCTTGGTGGTGCGGTTCGGTGCGGTTTTGGCGGTTTCGACAGTTTCGGTGGTATTATGCACACCCCTATAAATCTCAATTTATAATTTTACATTTACGTTTTTGAAACTTCCCAAACTAATTTTATTACGTTTTTGCCACTTACATTTTTGGAGCAAAGATAAAAAAGTGACCTTTTATTTTGATTCCCAAAACGGCACCATGTGGTGCGGCTCCCAAGCTGCAACAGTCACTGTGGTCCATTGCATGTTAGCAACTGGGAATTCAATAGAAATTCAGGGTAATTATTTTACTTCTTTTTTCCCTCTTCTTGATTTTTTTTCTCACCAGCCTGATTCTTTTCCATGATAGATTGGCCAAGTAGAAATCTAATTAGAAATGCAATAATAGGTTGCCAGCCACATCATCAATAAGGCTGGGCCTTCTATTTTTCTATCATCTCTTTTTTCTTTTTCTTTTTTTTTTCTTTATTATTATTATTATTATTATTATTATTATTATTATTATTATTATTATTCTCTTTGGGTTTTTAATAGTTAGTTTTTTGTAATACAATATATATATATATATATATATATATGAACCCTATATTACACACCCTCCATAATTATCCTTACTTTATTACAAAATTTCATAAGATCAATCATAAAATACATAATCTTGTCACAAATTGGCGCAATAAAATATCCAACATTTTGTGATTCATATAACAAACATTTGTGGCTTAATTACGATATTTTTTGTCACGTCAATTTGTGGCGAAGTTGTGCATTTTGTAGTTAATGTAAAGAAATTTGTGATAAAATTACGTCAATTTCTGATAGGATACATATGGAGGGATGTGTACCATAGGATTTCCCTTTGTATATTGATATCCACTTTATGGTAGTCTCAGACTTTTTGGTATTTAAATTCGTGATGTCTTTTTCATAACTTGTTTTTTATTTTTTTATTTTTTTTCAAATTTTACTCATTGATCATTGAGTTCAAGGTTGGTTAGGAAAATTTATAAGGAGTTACAAGTCTTATCTTTTATTTATTATTTTTTTTTCCAGTCTTAAGTTAATATATTACATATTGTAACAAGTATAATTTTCTCGTAGTTGGTCTGGTGAAATATTATAGTTCTTTTACTTCTTGTTTATAGGTTTTGTGACACAAAAAACTAAGATGCTCACTTCCAGTGGTATTGTTGCTTGCATTTGACAAGTAGGTATTGGAAATAGTTATAAAATTCTGAGTAAAATTAGAATTTTTTCTTAAGTTTAGTCTATTTTTTAGGTAAACTCTCAAACGGTAATTTCTCAAGTTTAAAGTTTTCAAATAATTTTGCATGATATTCATTCAGAAGGTATGTCTCTTAGCGAGTCATTCTAAGTCGCCACTTTAGTGGAAAAGTTACCACCGGCTTGGAAAGATTTTAAAAATTATTTAAAATATAAACGCAAAGAGATGATCATGGATGAATTGATTGTAAGATTAAGAATTAAAGAAGATAACCGAAAGTCTGAAAAGAGGAATGAAAAATATCCCGTTGAGTCTAAGACTAATGTGGTTGAACAAGTTCATAAACCACATAACAAAAAGAGAAAGTAACTGGAGGTGGTCCTAAACAAGGCGATAGCAACAAGAAGTTCAAAGGAAAATGCTATAACTGTGGCAAGACTAGACATTGAGTTTCTAACTGCCATCGCCCTAAGAAGGATCATGGAAGTACAAGCAAGAAGACTACCAATCAAGCCAATGTAACTGAACTAGATTATATCTCTGACGGAGTGAATGACATCAACCTCTCTGCTGTGGTGTCTGAGGCTAACTTGGTTGGAAATCCCAAAGAATGGTGGGTTGACACTGGGACAACTCGTCACATTTGTGCGGACAAGAAGATGTTCACTACCTACAATGAGGCTGCAAATGGTGAACAACTTTTCATAAGAAATTCTTCTACTTCTACTGTGGCTGGATAAGGGAAAGTGATCTTGAAGATGACATCAGGGAAAGAACTGACCCTCAACAACGTACTGCATATACCTGGCATCCGGAAGAATTTAGTTTATGGTTCTTTGTTAAGTTAAAATGGTTTTAGGCTTGTTTTTTAGTCTGATAAATTTGTATTAATAAAGAGTGGTATGTATGTTGGTAAGGGATACATGAGTGATGGTCTCTTTAAGTTGAATGTAGTAGCAGTTGTACCGAAAGTTGCTATGAATAAGAATAACACATCTTTTGCTTATATTCTTGAGTCGAATTTATGGCATGGTAGATTAGGACATGTGAATTTTGATGCTTTGTGTAGATTAATTGGTTTAGATTATATATCAAAGTTTGAAATTAATCCTAATCATAAATATGAAATTTGTGTAGAAGCGAAACTAACTAAGGCTTCATTTAAATCGGTTGAAAGGAAAACCGAACCTCTAGAATTAATTCATACAGATGTATGTGATCTTGAATTTATTCAAACTAGAGGAGGCAAAAAGTATTTCATAACATTTATCGGTGATTGCACAAGATATTGTTATGTTTATTTACTTAGAAGTAAAGATGAAGCATTAGAAATGTTTAAATTCTACAAAACAGAAATTGAAAATCAACTTGGTAAAACCATTGAAATGGTTAGAAGTGATAGGGGTAGTGAATATGATACACCATTAAATGAATTTTGTGCACAACATGGCATTATTCACCAAACTACAGCACCTTATTCTCCACGGCAAAATGGAATTGCTGAAAAGAAGTATAGAACCCTAAAAGAAATGATGAATGCCATGTTACTAAGTTCAGGCTTACCACAGAACTTGTGGGGGAAAGCAATATTGTCTGCTAATTATGTTCTTAACAAAATACCCCACAAGAAAACCAAAAGCATTCCTTATGAATTGTGGAAAGGTCGACCGCCTTCCTATAAATACTTAAAAGTGTAGGGGTGTTTGGCAAAAGTTGAAGTTCCTGTTCCTTAAGATTGGACCAAAAATAGTAGATTATGTGTTTATTGGTTATACTCAGAATAGTAATGCATATCAGTTTCTGACTTACAAATCAGAAATACGTGATATAAATGTGAACACTATTATAGAGTCAAGGAATGCTGTGTTTTTTGAACATGTCTTTCCTTACAAGAAAGGACAGGAATTAAGTTTACAGAAAAGAACTTATGATTGTACACAAAGTCAAGAGACTAATGAAAATCAAACACAAGAGACTAGTAATGGTCTCGACCAACAAGATTTAACTGATAATGAACCAAGAAGAAGTAGAGAGCGAGAACATCAAAATCTTTTGGTCCAAATTTCCAAACATACCTGTTAGAAAATGAACCTCAAAGCTTTAAGGCAGCAATGACAGGTCCTGAAGCACCTTTGTGGAAAAATGCTGTTAATAATTAAATTGAATCCATTTTGCAAAATCATACTTAGGAATTGGTGGATCTTCCACTAGGTTCTAAACCTCCTGGATATAAATGGATATTCAAGAGAAAAATGAAAGCAGATGGTTCAATTGACAAGTATAAAGCAAGACTTGTAGTTAAAGGTTACAGACAAAAGGAAGGTCTGGACTATTTTGACACATATTCTCCTGTGACAAGAATAGCATCCATTCGCATGCTTATTGCTATAACAGCGTTGTTTAATTTAGAAATACATCAAATGGATGTTAAGCCAGTTTTCTTAAACGGTGATCTAAATGAAGAGATCTATATGGAGCAACTCGAAGGGTTTGTAGTGTCGGGGCAAGAAAAGAAAGTTTGTTAGCTTGTAAAGTCTCTTTATGGATTAAAACAAGCGCCTAAGCAAATGGCATGAAAAATTTGATCATGCAATGCTTACTAATGGGTTTAAGATAAACGAATGTGACAAATGCGTCTATGTTAAAAACACTGACCAAGGATATGTCATAGTTTG
This sequence comes from Camellia sinensis, assembly GCF_004153795.1. Classification (NCBI taxonomy): domain Eukaryota; kingdom Viridiplantae; phylum Streptophyta; class Magnoliopsida; order Ericales; family Theaceae; genus Camellia; species Camellia sinensis. The sequence continues at coordinate 1,162,287 of NW_021028977.1, forward strand.
TCTTTATGCGGATGACATGCTTATCATTGGAAGCAATCAAAACATGATCAAATCAACTAAGCAAATGCTTAACAAAAGATTTGATATGAAAGATATGGGCGTCGCAGATGTTATATTATGAATGAAAATTACTAAAACATCTGACGGATATGCATTATCTCAATCACATTATGTTGAGAAAATTCTTGGTAAATTTATCAAGGATGATATGAATTTAGTTAGAATACCTGTAGACGTCAATCTTTATTTATCAAAAAATAAAGGTGATGCAGTGTCTTAGTTAAAATACTCCAAAATCGTTGGGAGCCTAATGTACCTAATGAATTGTACTCGTCCTGATATAGCTTATGCTATCAGTAAATTGAGAAGGTACACTAGTAACCCCGGAGAAGATCATTGGAAAACGATCATTCGGGTTCTTAGATATCTAAGATTCACCCGTGATCATGGTTTGAACTTTACTCGATATCCAACAGTACTTGAAGGTTATTGTGATGCAAATTGGATATCGGATACTAAAGATTCAAAATCCATAAGTGGATATGTCTTTACTCTAGGAGACGTTGCTGTTTCTTAGAAATCCACGAAACAAACATGCATTGCGCGATCCACAATGGAATCCGCGTTCATTGCTTTAGACAAAGTAGGAGAAGAAGCAGAATGGCTTCGTCACTTCTTAGAAGACATTCCAATGTGGCCAAAACCTGTGCCAGCTATTTGCATTCATTGTGATAGTCAATCTGCAATAGGCAGGGCACAGAATCATATGTATAACAGTAAGTCACGACATATTCGTCATCGACATAATACCGTTAGGCAGTTGTTGTCAAATAGAATAATCTCAATAGATTATATAAAATCTAAAGAGAATATTGCGGATCCGTTAACCAAAGGTTTGACAAAAGAGCTAGTGTATAGTTCATCGAAGGGGATGGGAATAAAGCTTATTACATAAGAGTCGTCATAATAGTAACCCTACTTATATGACTGGAGATCCCAAGAACTAAGTTCAAATGGACAACTAACTTATGTATGGCTCGCCAGAAATCACCAAGGGATTAAAACTTCTTACCCATTCCTATGGTGAGAGTGATATCTGCAGCATATGTTGTATGTAGGGGTATAAGGATAAGCTTTACTTTTAATGATTACTTATATCATGATTGAGGCATAAAATCAAGACGCGTATAAGGAGATACTCACAATAAGAATCACCTATATGAATGTCGAACTAGGGCCGGTTTTATGAGAATGAAAAAGGCTAAATTCTTTGGAAACACTCATGAAAACCAGGAGCGTTCAAGGCCAAAATGAACACAACAGTGAGAACCACGATGTGTTAGAAGATATTTTGTGAGAAATCTATTGTCTTGGCTTACACAAACGGCTGAACAATTCAAGGCATCGCGTCCATTGGTTAGCCAGTAAGTCCGATAGGTTATCACTAGGGAAGGTTCAAGGCCGAAAGCTACCTATCCTGATACAAGATATTTTCGACTTATACTTTTTCGATAAAGTCTGCATATTGTTGCATTTCCGTTGTCATCAAATTCCATTCATGTGGGGGATTGTTGGAAATAGTTATAAAATTCTGGGTAAAACCAAAAATTTTTCCTAAGTTTGGTCTATTTTTTAGGTGGGCCCCGAGCGTCGATTTTCGCGGGTCAAAGTGGTAACGTGTTCTGTGCTGCGTTGTGATTCACATGGTATATTTAGTTGCTCAAAACCATTACTGAATGAATGAGAAATTGAAATCAAAGCATGCTCTATGGAAATGGAGTTTTGGTGGAAAATCCTTAAAGGTTTGAATAAGGCTTGTCTCACATTGATTTGGTGGGAAGTTTTAAATGGGTTTATAAGACATGGGATTGGAACTTGGGGTGTGCCCCCAAGGGATACTCAAGTGTTTTAGAGAGGGAGGTTATGGGCACAATGGGTAGACCCGTTGGACTAAATCGATTTTCGCGGGTCAAAGTGGTAACGCGTTCTATGCTGCGTTGTGATTCACATGGTATATTTGGTTGCTCAAAACCATTACTGAATGAATGAGAAATTGAAGTCAAAGCATGCTCTATGGAAATGGAGTTTTGGTGGAAAATCCTTAAAGGTTTGAATAAGGCTTGTCTCACATTGATTTGGTGGGAAGTTTTAAATGGGTTTATAAGACATGGGATTGGAACTTGGGGTGTGCCCCCAAGGGATACTCAAGTGTTTTAGAGAGGGAGGTTATGGGCACAATGGGTAGACCCGTTGGACTAAAAAATCACCACGCGCGCGCCGCCGTCCGTCCGTCCGTTCGATCGGGCGGGCTTGGCTTGACTTGGGCACGAGTGCATGGTGTGAGGTTGGGTTGGGCTTGTCCGGCCTAATACCTATCTTTTTTGGGCCAAAAACATTTGAATTAATTTTATTTTTTGGTAAAATAAAATCCAGAATTCAAATTAATTCCGAAAATAAACTGGTCCGATTTTACTGTACATCAAAATAGGGCCTTTCCCGTTTTTATCTGTTCAAATTTGAATCCAATAGAATTGTTTCTGTTTAGTCAAATTGAATACTTGTTCAAACAGGTTTTGCACCTGTTTAATCAAATCTAACAGCCATAATTTCTCCTATAAATAGGCAAGTCTCTCATTTGTTTTTCATTAACAATTTTCGTCCTTCATTGCTGCAAATTCGTCTTTGCATTTTGCTGTATTTATTCTATTATTTTTCCTTGTAAGAAAGAGTGTAAACACTTAGTGTGTTCATAAGACAAACAATTTGTAGTGCTGCTATTGTTTGTAGTTGATCATTTCATCTTGGGAGATAGACGTCCAAATTCTGAAAGTACCGTAAAGAGGACGAATCTGTCTTAAGGACACAATGTCAAACACTGGACTTGATCAGATTATTATTTAAGAATTAATCAAGTAAGTTATTTAATTTATTTTCGGTGTTATTATTATTTATTTAAATCAGATTTTAATTTTGTCTTTGTAACAAAATAAAATCTTTTTTTATTTATTTATTTTTATTTTTAGTTTGATTTTTGTAATCAAATAAATTCTCTCATTTCTTTTATTTCTTTATATTCTGATTGTTATTTAGTACATAACAAAATTTAAACTATTTAAATACAGTGAAGATTGTCCAACCATAAGTTGGGTAGATGGGTCTATTTTCCTGTGTTGTTTTCTTCGCCTGTATGTTTTTGGAGTATTAAAGACAAATCAGAGATGGGGGAGAGGATATGGCAGGGAATGAAGTATGGGCAAAATTGGTGTTAATAAAAATTAATGGCTTACCTAAACGTTTTCTGTTAGTTGACTTGATGGTTGAATGACGGCGAAAAAATTGTATATAATAATAGAATTAGTTGAATTTTTAATTGAAGTAAATTTTTGATAACATTAAAATTATTAATTAATTTGATAATTTATTAATAAAAATGTTCAATTGTTATAAAATTAAAAGTTTCAAGAACCATATAAAACAATTAGTAATTTACAGTAAATTTTTGAAAGACGAAAAAAAATATATTAAACGATAATTTCCTTGTCAGATCATCTTGATAGCTTTATTTCGGTGGCTCGCAATGAGACAAATTCACAACAATTACTTGCAACAGGTAGGATCCTCTAGAGTGAAATTTCCCTAAAGTTTCCTAGAGTGCTACATTGTGTGATTGAGATTTATTGGCAAGTCACATCAGAAAAATTGATGTGACTTGCCAGTAAATCTCAACCACACAATGTAGCACTCTAGTTCAATTGTTATAAAATTAAAAGTTTCAAGAACCATATAAAATAATTAGTAATTTACACTAAATTTTTGAAAGACGAAAAAAAATATATTAAACGGTAATTTCCTTGTCAGATCATCTTGATAGCTTTATTTCGGTGGCTCGCAATGAGACAAATTCACAACAATTACTTGCAACTGGCAGAGTTTTGTATTATTGTAGGTAGTGTTTGGTTTCTTCTTTGCTAATTGCAAAGACGGCCCCTCCTTTCAAAAATACTTTTAAGGTCTCACCACAATTAATTAAATTAGGAATGTTTGGTTAATGATTTATAGTTGTGTTTGATTATCCCTCGTAATGGTTGTTTTTATTTATAAATTCAGTTATATATCACCATTATTTTTATATAGAGTTTAATTTTAAAATAATGTGATAATGACAAAAATTATGTTCATATAACACTATTTATTTTGTTTGTATGTCACTATTATTATATAATTTTTTTTCTTGTATAGCGTTACTACTTGTTCGATAATATGAAAAAAATATCCATATAATACAATTTGTTTTTTTTTTGTGTGTATATATTCTAATATTGTCTGAGAAATTTATTTACAAATTTAATGATTTTTTTAGAAAATTTATAATTATAATAATGTATCTTTTATTATAATTTGCATATAATATTTTTGCTATGAATAATACAATTTTAATTTAGTGGTCAATTATATATATATATATATATATATTTTGTGAACATTCACTATTGGGTAAATTACCTTCTCATATTTTGATACATTTCAAAGAAAAAGAAAGGTTGCAACTTGCAAGCAAAGGACCTGTTTGGTAGAATTGTGAGAAAGTGATTATAGATTATAATTTAACTGATTATAACTTATAACTGTGAACATAAGCTGTTAACCTATTTGGTGCAGTTGTGGGATTATGGATTTAAGCAGCAGAATAATGTTTGGTTGATAAACTGTAAAATAGTTTTTTACTATGTAATTGTCGTTTTTGCCCTTATATGATATAAAAATGATAATTTTGTCATTTTTCTTTTCAGTTTTAATTAAATTATTTCATTAATAAAAGTTAATATAATTAGCATCAACTAATATAAAAATTGATACATTTGACAAAAATGTAATGGAAGTGTTATTGTAACAATTTTTTTTCCATTATAAAATTAATTTGTATCAATTAATATTAATTGTGAACATAAGCTGTTAACCTATTTGGTGCAGTTGTGGGATTATGGATTTAAACAGCAGAATAATGTTTGGTTGATAAACTGTAAAATAGCTTTTTACTATGTAATTGTCATTTTTGCCCTTATATGATATAAAAATGATAATTTTGTCATTTTTTTTTCAGTTTTAATTAAATTATTTCATTAATAAAAGTTAATATAATTAGCATCAACTAATATAAAAATTGATACATTTGACAAAAATGTAATGGAAGTGTTATTGTAACAATTTTTTTTCCATTATAAAATTAATTTGTATCAATTAATATTAATAATCAACAATTGTTATCAATTAATAATTAATTCATTACAAAAATATATAATATTAATAATTAATACCAATTAATATTGATTTTTTTTTCTTTTTCTTCAGAAATATGCAATTTTTTTAATTAATATTAATATTGATTTTTTTTATTTTTCTTCAATTTTTTTTAGGGTTTCAACATCGCCGGCAAACAACCGTCGGTGGCTAGGGTTTCAACGCAAATCATGATCACAACGACGACAGCTTCCGTTCTTTTCCTCCCCCTTCTCTTCCATTTCAGACCGACAACAAACTGGTTCTGCAAAACCCTAGCTGTCGGTCTGCAAACCGACAACTAGCCGTCGATGTAGGTGCGAGAGGCAGCAGAAAGAGAACGAACGCCGGAGATGATTTCCAGTTTCATATCGCGATGGAAAGAGAGAGGAAGAGGGAGAGAGAGAAACCCTAGCCGTCGGTCTAAAACGGCATTGATGCGTGACGGAGAGAGAGAGAGAGTTGAGAATAGTGTCGAGAGCTAGAAATCGCCCTCGCCGGAAATCGCCTCTGTTTCTCTCTCTCTCGAGTGAATAGTGCTTGAGAACAAAGCTTATATAAGTGGGTTTTTGGTAATAGTTGAAATATCTGAGGGGCATTTAAGTCATTACAAATGGGGCCAAACAGTTTTGCGCATAATCCATTTTGAAAAGCACCTAGGAACCAACTTAAGAGATTATTGCTAAAATAGCTTAAGTTAAGCTATAATACATCCCTCATAATTTTTACCAAACACTCCAATATGACTTATTTTAAGCTATAAGTGGCTTTAAGCTGCAAATAAGTTTTACCAAACAGGGCCAAAGTCTCGATGAAACTGGTGATGTGATCCTATCAAATAATTTTCTTTCCAAATCAATCTTGGTTTCTCTTCTTTCACTCTAAAATTTAAACGTGATCTAAAATACTAATCTTATTTTAAATTTTAGGGTAAATTATAAATAAACTTCATGAAATTTGTTTAAAATACAAATTACTTGTATAGTTTGGAGAATTATAAACACCTCATTGTAGGAATTTTTTATTTAACAAAATAAACAAAAATAAAATAAAATATCTGATTGTTTCTTTATATAATAATAAAATTACTTAAATTTTTAATCGAAGCAAATTTTTGACATCATTAAAACTATTAATTGACTTAATGATTTAATAATAAAAGTGGTCATTTGTTATTAAATTAGAAGTTTTAAGGGTGAAATACAATTTTCAAAGCCACATAAAACAATTTGTGTCTTATATAAATCTCAAAAATGTATTTATAATGTATCTTAAATTTAAAATATATATATATATATATATATATATATATATAAAACATATATGTTATTTTTTAAAAAAATACTTTTATCACATTTTTGTTTTCATGAATTCTCGACGGCGTTATTTCGGTGGGGGAGAAATAGGACAAATTCACAACAACTACTCCAAGGGGGACTAGAGCCGGCTGCAATTTGTATTATTATAGGTAGTGTTAGGTTTCTTATTTGCTAATTGCAAAGATGGCCCTTTCTTTCAAAAATATTTTCAGTTCTCACCACAATTAATTAAATTAGGAATGTTTGGTTAATGATTTATAGTTGTGTTTTTTTATCACTTGCAGTGGTTGTTTTTATTTATAAATTTTGTTATATATCACCAATATTTTTTTATAGAGTTTAATTTCAAAATAATGTGACAACGACAAAAATCATATTCATGTAATACTACTTGTTCTGTTTGTATAGCACTATTACTATATAATTTTTCTATTTCTATAATACTACTACTTATTCTATAATATGAAATAAAATATCCATATAATACTATTTGCTTTTTTATTTTGTACATATTGTAATATTGACTGAGAAATTTATTTGCAAATTTAATAATATTAATTAAAAAATTTATAATTATAATGATGTATCTTTTATTATAATTTATGTGTGGGTAATTTTCTGACCACACTGCCCGCCTAGTAATCAGCTGGAGAGCACCGGCAGAATAGATGGCTTCAGCAAACCTGTAACAGAAAGAAAGGCTCCGGCGGTGGCTCTTCCACCCGGAGGGCACTCCAACGATCAAGTCAGTATATCTCTCAAAGATAATTAAGTGCTAAACTCACTGCTCAAAGCATAAAACTGCGTACCTTAGACCCACGGGGGTGCCTCTCTTTTATAGTTTACTCAATCCTAGTCCCACTAGAAGCCTGACTTCTATGGATTCCCATTTAGTGCTTACTTTGGATTTCTCAAGAGATAAAGATAAACTCCCTAAGAGTTTTATACTTATCTTTAGCAAAGTCTTCTCTTTACTCTAGGACTCTTATCCCTTATCCATTTGTCCACTTATTTCGGATTCCGATACCTTCGAAGATCACCTCGGACTTGCGTACGTAACCTCGGCATAGCTACCAGGACACGTGGCACCTCGGCTAACACATCGGCGTCACCATGCCACGTGTTGGTATTCAGAAAATACATCCCAATAACTGCCCCCTAGGTTCTATTACCTCGACATTCTGAGGTGATGGAACCTATATCTGTATTTTCTTCCAGTACCTCGGCGTAAGAACTCTTCGGTCGAGATCATTCATTTTAGGCCGACATATCTTTTTCAGAGAACAGGAACTCAAACGAACTTCCCCACGCGCATGAGCTGTCATGCACCTTTTCACAACCGTTCCCCTTACGTGTTCTATCTTCATTGGCCCGTGTCAGAGACGCGCTTGTAAGCCGTTTTTCACATGTCTGCGCCGTCTAACGCATACGTTCCTTCAGGCACAATAAATGCCCTGTTTTGCCGCCGTTTCAAGTTTTTGATAAAACTTTTCTTTCCATCTTCATTTCTTTACTTTTGCATTCGATTTTCTGGCTCTCTCTCTCTCTAAACTTTCTCAAACCAGCCATTGCTCTAGCTCCAAGCTTTGCAACCGTCTTCATTCTTTCATTCCAGCGAAGCTTTCGTCGCTCTGTCTTGTCTGTAATCGTTGCCTTACCTCGGCGACTTTCATTCCGACTTCATTTGTTCTGGTAAGCCTCTGTTCCTCTTATTCCCAATTTCTTTTATGTGCTTTCGTTTACTTACTGCCATTATTGCGCTGTTCAAACCTTTGATTTGCTGAACTATTCATCTGGATGCGTCTATTCCATGATTTTACTCATATCTTGAACACTTGCACTGTTTTAATACTTTTCTTGCCACTGTTCTTGACCTTTTACTTCTGTATTTCTTTCGCTTTTGAGAACCATACCTCTGTTCTTCGTTTCTGAAACGTCATTCTTTGTTTCTTGTTTTCTGTTTTTCCTTTCCAGATCTGTGCCTTTGATCTTCATCTTCATAGTTCTTAGGCTTGGGATTTGTTTGTAGAACCTTTAATTTAGGGAAAACTGAAACAAGTCGTACCAATACTCTCCTAGGTTTTTGCCGAGGTTCCAATAACCCTTTAAGAATACCTTCTTTCTGAGACCTAGCCCTCTGATTTTAGGCCGACGTTATGGGTATGTGGAGACATAGGGTAGATACCCCGACCAAACTTGAGTACATCAGGCTGGAGTTCTCAATTCCTGCCGATGTCCATCTGAGGCTGGCTGAAGATAATGACTCTATTATGCCCACAGATGATTCAATGCCATTTCCTATAGTAGCTTTTACTGAGTACGGACTCCAGCTCCCACTTAACATTCTTTTTCGCGAAATTCTTCACTTTTACAAGTTGAACCCTATGTAACTCGCCATAAACTCTTATCGAGTGATCAATGGCATCATAGCTTTAGCTAGGCAGGAGAACGCTAGGATTACCCTGGCCGACATTCAGTGCTGTTATACCATGTGCCCCCTTAGCCTGAAGGAAAAAGGCTTCGTTTATTATCTTAAGCCGAGATCGACAGAATACAAAATCATAGCTGACCTCCCAGACTCCAACAAGGGGGCTGGAGATGACTATGTTATTGCTTCGGGAAATTGGGAGTTTGGCCCAGACGAGGACGCCCATCTCTACCCTCTTCCCCGATCTATTAAAGAGGGCAAGGGTAAGAGCCCAATGTCAATACTTTAGTTGTTTCTGTTCAAGTCTTCAATATTTAATCTGTTTCTAATGTTTGTTTCTTCTTGCAGACGTTCGTAAGTTACCGAAAGACTTTCGCCAATCCTACGTTCTTAGCACGGATCTGAAAAGGCTCTTGGACTTGCCTGTCTACAAAAGGAAAGCACCTCTCCTTCTGAACTTTATTCCAAACATACAAATCCACACTGCCCGACGTCCTAAAAAGAAAGAAGAAGAGCCTATCTCCTCCCTCTGCTACCACTCTACAAACAGCATCAACATATCGGGCTGACCAAGGGTCAACCTCTGATCCAGCCGACCAACCATCAACTTCAGCCCCATACTTAATCCCAATACCAGAAAGAAAGCGTCGGCGACGACTTGTCAAGACTGCTGAGATGGGTCGCCCGAAGCCTGTCGCTGTTGATCTCTTAGCCGACCTACCTGCCGACGTTGATGCTGCTCAATCCATGCCCCCACCAAAGCCAAAAAGAATAAAAAAGGCTCAGCCTAAGGCCAAAGCTACTGAGGTTGAGGCTGAGGATGCTCTACCCATCTCACAATTGGCAGAGAGTAAAAAAACTGCTTCTATTTCTGCAAAAAGGTCTGCTGAGGCCAAGCCATCAGAATCCACCCAATCAAAGAAGCCGAGGTCATCGTCTGCGACGACCTCGGGTTCCAGAATACCAAAAGTCCCTTGGAGACCAGAGATTACTCTGGAAGATAAGCCAGTCCTAGCTAGCGACAGTGCTGATGACATAAATGTCGGCGTGGCCCTAAGTACTGCTCTACTCCTCCCAAGCGATCTTGAGCGAAATGCCAAGATGAGTGAGTATGAGAACTACGCCTTTATGCTACAACACTCTGTCCAAGTAAGTGTCTTTGTGTTGAAATCTATTTTCTCTCTTAATTTGTAAAATTTTGTAACAATTTGTGCCTTGTGTTCTTTCAGGCCATCCAACATGCCCACTCCCTTTCCATGCAAGCTTTTGAAACAAGGGAGAGGTTGGCCGACATGAAGAGGGAGGCTTCTGCCTTGAAAAAGGAAAACAAATCTCTTGAATCAAAGATGAAAAAACTGGAGGACCAAGCTGAGGCCGCCACTAAGGCCCAAAGTCTAGCCGAGGAAAAAGCTGAATCTGCCGAGGCAATTAAGAAGGTCGCCGAAGCCGAGAAGAAAGAGGCCGAGGACAAAAAGGCCCAAGTGGAAAAGGAACTTCAAGATGCTTTATCTACTACAAATGCCGAAATCAAGGCGGCTGACGAAAAGGCCTACGCCCAGGGTATGGCCGACGTTACTGAGGAGTACAAACTTCAGGTCAGGTAGGCATGCAACAGGGGCTTCTCCCTTGGTTGGATGTCCCTGATAAAGAAACTTGATCTTCCTGCCGATTCACCCTTCCGCAATGCCGATGCTATCCCTCTTCCCTTCCCACCACCTCTACCTCCAAGTCAACCTGAGGATGCTTCTGAATCTGAGGTCTGAGTCTGAGGATGCCGATGAGGAAGAGGATGAGGCTTTGGTCAGAAAACCAAAGGATACTGATGGGGCTAAGTCCCCTCCTCAGAATGAGCAAGTCCTTGACTTGACTCAAGATAAAGAAGGTGATGAGGTTATCCCTAAAGCTGTTCCTGACACTGTTCTAGCCGATATCCCTTCCGAGGTTAAGACTATCGAACAAACTCTTCAGGAAATTGACGCCAAAATAGCGGCAGAGAAGGAGGCCGAGGTTGTATCTAATTTCCAAATCCAACAATATGGAGGAGAAGACCCTTAGCTTTATGTTCTTCTTTTGCTTACTTGTATTTTGTTTTTTCCTTTATCTTTTTCTGAACAATGTAAGCTTTTGCGTGGCCGACGTGCCTCCCAATTTTGTAAATGTTAACTCAGCTTTCCTTTTCTTAACGCTTGAATCATTGCCTTTTCTTTGATTGCTTCTGCGTGGTTTCTATATTTAGAATATTTTGCATGATTTACATACTTCTTTCCTTCCTTGTGCAATCTTCTCGGGGTTACATACCTCGGGTGTAATAACTACAAGCTTTACTTCGGCTAGATACTGATCTGCAAACTTTTCATAAATTTCAACAGGTGTAAAACATACACTATTCAATGTCAACTTTGCGAATGTTTCTCAATGTTTCAATCAAGTGTTTAGACGATGATCTTAGTCTAACCTACTTGTAAATTGCTACAAATTTCAACAAGTGTTATCATATACTGTAAACTTTTCTCAGGTTATAACAAATGTTTAAGCATTGATCTACTTGAACCTACTTGTAAATTACTACAAATTTCAACAAGTGTTAACATATACTGTAAATTTTTCTTAAGTAATGACAATGATCTACTTGTAAATTGCTACAAATTTCAACAAGTGTTTAAACAATATACTTAGCTTTTACCTCAACCTGTAAATTGCTGCAAATTTCAATAGATGATCACATGTCGGCTTAACATTATCTTGTAAATTGCTACAAATTTCAACAAGTGTTAAGCATCTTCTTTGGTTGGACCAACCTGTAGATTGTTATAAATGTGTAAACTATAACCTCGGTTTTACTTCGACTTGTAAATTGCTACAAATTTCAACAAGTGAAGAGAACTAGTAATCTCGGCTTAACTTCGACTTGTAAATTGCTACAAATTTCAACAAGTGAAGATAAGGAATCAGCTTAATTCCAACTTGTAAATTGTTACAAATTTCAACAAGTGAATTAAGTGTCTCTGTCTTCTCTCTGCCCCCAATGTGAACTTGAGTTCTACTTGGGTTCTCATTATTCATGTCTCCAAAAGCACCAATATGTAACTTTATCCATCATATGTGTTTTAAAGAAAAGGGAAAAGATTTTATTGATGACATCGACCAAAACTACTGCACATCTAATGATAGAAGAATTTTAAATTATAAGTGTTCCAAGGTCTTGGCAGTGCTTTGCCCTCGTTATCTTCTAGCCGATAAGCTCCATTGCCTAATACCGAAGTAATTCTGTAGGGTCCTTCCCAGTTTGGGCCAAGCTTGCCTTCTCTGGGATCCTTCTTGTTGTCGACGACTTTTCTAAGGACTAGGTCGCCGACTTGAAAATCTCTTGGATTGACCTTCTTGTTGTAAGCTCTGGCAAGTTATTGCTGGTATATTGCGAGCTGAATTGCAGCTTTCTCTCTTCGTTCTTCCAAAAAATCAAGCTCTCGGGCTAAGAGTGTGTCGTTGGTGCCATTCTCTACTCCTTGGGTCCTGATCCGTGGGATGCCGATCTCCAATGGGATGACAGCTTCTGTGCCATAAGCCATGGAAAAGGGAGATTCCCCTGTTGATCTTCTCGGCGTAGTCCGATATGCCCAAAGCACGTTGGGTAACTCGTCTACCCACTTTCCTTTTGCTGCCTGCAGCCTCTTCTTTATTCCATCCAAAATTACTTTGTTGGATGCTTCTGCTTATCCATTACTTTGGGGAAAACTTGGTGTTGAAAAGTAATTCTTGATCTTGAATTTCGCACAAAAGTTCTTGATGAGTTTGCTGTCAAACTATGTTCCGTTGTCGGCAACTATTGCTCTTGGAATCCCAAATCTGGTGATGATGTTTCTCCATATAAAGTTCTTGACGTCCACATCTCGAATTTTGGCAAGAGGTTCTGCCTCTATCCACTTTGTAAAGTAATCTGTTGCCACCAGCAAGTATTTTCTCTGCCCAGTTGCCTGGGGAAGTTTCCCAACCAGATCCATGCCCCATTGGGCAAACGGCCAAGGGCTGGATACTGCGTTTAGGTCAGCAGCTGGCTGATGTATCAAAGGTGCAAATTTTTGGCATTGTTCACACTTCTTTACGTAGGCTTTAGCATCCTTCTGTATATAGGGCCACCAATATCCCTAGGTAATGGCCCTGTGGGCTAATGATCTGCCCCTAGCATGGCTTCCACAAATTCCTTCATGATGGATACTGGGTTTAGGTCAGCAGCTGGCTGATGTATCAAAGGTGCAAACTTTTGGCATTGTTCACACTTCTTTACGTAGGCTTTAGCATCCTTCTGCATGTAGGGCCACCAATACCCCTAGGTAATGGCCCTGTGGGCTAATGATCTGCCCCTAGCATGGCTTCCATAAATTCCTTCATGAATTTCATACAGGAAATCTTCAACCTGCAAAGGGTGTACGCACCTTAAAAGTGGTCCAGTAAAGGACCTTCTATAGAGGTGTCCATCTTCTGTCAGACAGAATCTTGCCGATTTCAGTCTGACTTTGTGTACTTCTTTACGATCTTCTGACAGCTTTTCTTCTTTCAGGAATGCAACAACTGCATCCATCCAGCTTGGCCTCATGTCCACACACATTGCTTCCTGTTCTGTGCTCTTTGGTTCTATGCTCGGGCCCGACATATAGTCGATCATAATTGTCCTTATTTTTCCAGTCTGCATTGAACTTGCCAGGTTTGCCAACGCGTCGGCGTGGGTGTTGTCATCTCGGCTAACTTGGAGTAGTCGGCAGTTTTGAAATAAGGCTGCCAATCTGATGACTTCTTTTACATATGCCGACATCCTTTTGTCCCTGGCTGTAAATTCACCTGTAGACTGGTTAACAATAAGTTGTGAATCACAAAAAACTATTACCTCATCTGCTTCTGCTGCTGCCAGTTTTAGCCCTGCAATTAATGCATCGTATTCCGTTTCATTGTTTGAGGCCTTGAACCCCAAACGGATGGACTGTTCTATTATTTCTCCCTGTGGAGATATCAGCAGTACTCCTGCCCCCGCTCCTTGTCGGTTCGAACTTCCATCGACAAATAGTCTGAATGAGTCGCCGATGTAGATGCTGCAGGGTTTGAGCTTTTCCTTCCTTTGCTCTTTTGCCTTTGGCTGGGATTCTCCTTGCTTGCTGGGACAATGCTCATCCTGGCTCAACGGAACCCGATGTTCGATGGTTTCGAGGGTGAATTCTGCCACGAAGTCGGCCAAAACTTGGCCTTTAACTACTGTTCTCGGCCTGAACTCCAGGTCATACTGACCTAAGGCTACGGCCCATCTTGCTATCCTTCCTGTTAAGTCTCCTTGCTGTAACAAGGACTTCAGTGGATGCTCTGTTAAGATCACAATCTTGTGCGCCTGAAAGTAATGGTTCAACTTTTTTGAAGCCATTACTAAGGCTAGCATTAATTTCTCCAGTGGTAGATACCTTGTTTCTGCATCGGCCAAGGTTTTACTTACATAATAAATAGCCTTTTGCTCCCCTTTTTCTTCTCGGATTAGTACTGCACTGACTGCGTGTTCTGAAACTGCCAAGTACAAAAACAGTTCTTCCCCTGGTTCTGGATTGAAAAGAACTGGGGTTGTGGTCAAGTACTTCTTTAGGTCGATTAAAGCGGCTTCGCATTCTTCTGTCCACAGAAAGTCTGTGGCCTTTTTCACCAAGTTGAAGAAGGGTCTGCATTTATCTGAGCTTCTGCTGATGAATCTGTTTAGGGCTGCGGCCCTTCCGGTAAGCACCTGAACCTGTTTTGCCGATGTTGGGCTCTTTAGCTCTAGGATGGCCTTGATTTGGTCTGGGCTGGCTTCAATGCCCTTTCTTGTTACCAGATACCCTAAAAACTTACCTGATCTAACTCCAAACGCGCACTTTGATGCATTGAGTCGGAGCCGGTATGTTTTAAGTATATCAAAGACTTCTTTTAGGTCGGCAAGATGACCCTTAGATTCCTTGGTCTTCACGACCATGTCATCGATGTAGACTTCTACCGTTTTGCCAATTAGGTGCTTGAACATCTTTGTTACTAACCTTTGGTAAGTTGCTCCTGCGTTTTTCAACCCAAAAGGCATTACCTTGTAACAGTACAAGCCTTTAGGGGTGATGAACGCAGTCTTCTCCTTGTCTGGAGGGTACATGGCAATCTGGTGGTACCCCCTGTATGCATCCAAAAAACTCATTCTTTCATGCTCTGAAGTTGCATCTACTAGCTGGTCAATCTTGGGCAGAGAAAAGCTGTCTTTGGGGCAGGCTTTGTTGAGGTTGGTGAAGTCTACATATACCCTCCATTTGCCGTTCTTCTTCTTCACTACTACTGTGTTGGACAGCCATGTCGGGTAGTGAACTTCTCGGATGGCCCTGGCCTTTAGAAGTCTGTCTACTTCTTTTTCTACTGCTTCAACGTGCATTAACGTCGGTCTTCTGGCTCGTTGAATCACAGGTTTTGCCGACCTGTCGACATTCAGTCTGTGGCAAGTGACCTCGGTGTCAATGCCAGGCATTTCATAAGGTGTCCAGGCGAACACCTCAATGTTGGTTCTCAAAAAATCTTCCAGTTCTCTTTCCTCTTTTTCGGCTAAGCTTGAGTCGAGAAGAAAGAAGCGTTCTTCGTCGCCCTCCTGGACAAGGATTTTCTTTAGTGTCTCTTCACTCTTTTCGGTTGGCTCCTTGCCGACATCATCTAGGACCTCCATGTCCTCGTCTTCAATCTTTGCCTCTTTTGGCTTTCGAATGCTGCAAGTAGTCTTCATTGCTGCCATGGAGCAAGTTTTTGCCTGCAGTTGATCTCCTCTGACTTCTTCAATCCCATGCTCTGTTGGGAACCGTAGTAGTTGATGCAGTGTTGAGGGAACTGCCCCCATTGCATGCAACCATGGTCTTCCTAAGATGATGTTATATGGCGAGGGTGTGTCAATCACCATAAATTCTATCTTGATCTTTTTAGTACCAGCTTGTACTTCCACGCTTGCTACGCCCAGTGGCCATGTCGGCGTTCCATTGAAGCCGACCATAGGGCTGCTGGATTGTTCCAGGTCGTCAGGGTGAAGGCCCAGCTTCTTGTAACATCTGACGTACATGATGTCATAAGAGCTACCTTGATCTATCAAGATGCGTTTCACTTGGCATTCCCCAACCTGGAGGGATACTACCAAGGCATCATTATGCGGATGTTGGACCAACTCCAGGTCGGCTTCAGTGAAAGTTATCATCGGTCCTTGGCATTCTTCAGGCCGAGGTCTTTTGTATCCGACCTGGTTCACGTGATGCAGGTGTTTTACTCTTTGGGTTTCTCCCCGAATGTCGCTTTCGTTCACCTTTGAGTGGATTACATTAGCCACCCGTGGTCCTACTGCCTGTGGTTGTTGTGTTGGGGGAGGCGGTGCTGCTGGTGCTTGAGGCAATCTTGCCTGTTCTTCTCTTGTCCTGGCCTCATCAACAAGGTCCCTCAGATGGCCTTGCCTTACTAGGTCTTCTAAGTGTGCTTTTAAGGCTCTGCAACCCTGAGTTGGGTGTCCTTCTTCATTATGGTAAGCACAGCGCCTACCAACGTTTCTTCCCATAAATTTCCCTGGTGCTCTTGCCGGTGCCCTGAAATAGGGTTAATTTCGTATTTGGTCCAGGACTTTATGGATAGGGATTCGGAACACCATCGTCACTGCATGTTTACCCTTCAATTCTGTTTCTTGTTTGGTCGGCCCGTTGGTATCTCGGCCTCGCTTCGGCGAGCCGTTTCCCTTTTCCTGCTTCATCTCTTTGTTTCCCGACGTATCTTCCTCGGCTCTGGCGTACTTCTCGATTCTCGCCATGAGTTCCTCCATGATTTTTGGCAATGTTTTTGCCAAAGACTTCCGTAGTGGGCAGTCATCTTTCAGGCCGTTCTTGAAAGACACGAGCGCCACTTCTTGGTTGCATTCGGGTATTCGATTGAACACCTCGTAGTACCTCTTCGCGTAGGCCCTAAGGCCTTCTTCCTTAGTGATTCTTAAAGCCATCAGGGCGTCGACCCTCAAGGCCTGTAATTTGTTCGTTACAAACCTGGCCACAAACATCTCGGCCAGGCCTTCCCATGTCTTTACGCTTCCCTTCGGTAGTTTATGGAACCAATCGGATGCGATCTCCCCGAAGGATGAGGAGAATACTTTGCAGAGCAACGGCTCGTTCCCACTATATAATGCCATTGAATTCAGGTATAGTCCAACATGAAAGTTGGGATCTGACTTACCATCATAAATTTGGAACCTTGGCATACTGAATCTCTTTGGTGCTTCAAATTTGTCCAGTTCCACCGAGAACGGTGTTCTCGGCTTAACTGGGGATGTCACCTCGGCTTCAACATTCTGCTGCCTCCTTTTGAGGTAATCCCTCAAGTCTTCCTTACTTCTACCTGGAGCTCGGTTATCTCTGGACTTCAATCTTTTTGGCACACTACTTTCGGCCTCGTGGTGGGCCCATTTCGATCTTTCTCCATGGGTTGTGTCAAAGCAGAGTGCCTGCCCTTGAACATGCCGATGTTCTTTATGCCCTGGATCCTTCATTCGATATGTCCTTCGGGACTCTTCTTGCCTCGGCTCCTCTCGTCCGACTTCCCTAGAAGGTCGGTGTGAGTGCCTTCCACTCCTGGTGTGCTGAAGGGCTTCGGGGATTGCTTTCCTTCCTCCCTTCTGGGTGTTAATTGCCGACATCGGGGTATCTTGCAGCGGGTATGGTGGCTGCATAACATTGTTTTGCATCATGAAGTTGACCACTGACTGTAGGTTTGCCAACTTATTTGCCAAGTCTTTTACTTCCTCATCTCTCCGTAGGCACCTATCCCTCCATACCTGAAGGTTATCTTCGTTATAATACTTGCTTTGGTCTGTCCTCTTCGAAGCGTCGCCCTCCTGGCCGATGTCTTTCTCTCCGTGGCCCTGGTCATGAGTTTCTGTATTGTGGTTGTCTCCTTCAACGTCAAGATCAATTGGTCTACCACTCCCAGCAGGAGTGTCGCCCCCAATGTTTTCCCTCTGTCCGTCACTGGCCATCTATTCTTCTAAGATTCCCACAGACGGCGCCAAATTGTGTGGGTAATTTTCTGACCACACTGCCCGCCTAGTAATCAGCTGGAGAGCACCGGCAGAATAGATGGCTTCAACAAACCTGAAACAGAAAGAAAAGGCTCCGGTGGTGGCTCTTCCACCCGGGGGCACTCCGACGATCAAGTCAGTATATCTCTCAAAGATAATCAAGTGCTAAACTCACAAGCTTGAGTATAAAACTGCGTACCTTAGACCCACGGGGGTGCCTCTCTTTTATAGTTTACTGAATCCAAGTCCTACTAGAAGCCTGACTTCTATGGACTCCAATTCAATACTGACTTTGGACTCTTCAAAAGACAAAGATAAACTCCCTAAGAGTTTTATATTTATCTTTAGCAAAGTCTTCTCTTTACTCTAGGACTCTTGTCCCTTATCCATTTATCCGCTTATCTCGGATTCCGATACCTTCGGAGATCACCTCGGCCTTGCGTAAGTAACCTCGGCATAGCTACCAGAACACGTGGCACCTCGGCTGACACATCGGCGTCACTATGCCACGTGTTGGTATTCAGAAAATACATCCCCACAATTTACATACAATATTTTTTTCTATGAATAAAATAATTTTAATTTAGGAATCAATTTTAAATATAAAATTTAATTGCCACCTCCATCCCCCTTATTCTAGTTTCTGTGTCTGCCACTAACTACTTGTGACATTTCAAAGAAAAGGAAAGGTTGCAACTTGCAGGCAAAGTCTTGGTCCAACTGGTGATGTGATCTCCTCAAATAATTTTTTGTGGTTGATATTATGAAATTTGTGATAAAATTATGTTAATTTATGATTAGATATATATGGAGGGAGGTGTATTATAAGATTTTCCTTTGTATATTGATATTCACTTTATGGTAGTCCCAAACTTTTTGGTATTTAGAGCTGGTTTGGCATACTTCAAAAAAATCAAATAGTTATTAAAAAAGTTATCACTATTCACCAAAAAAATATATAAAAAATTAATTTTACAAAAAAAGATACAACTCACATGTCACGTGAGTTGTACTTTAGCTGCCTACCGTTTGTACAAAGTGAATAGGCGGAAAAGCAAACAATATGGTGCTAATCGTCTCGTGGGGGCCCATCACAACGTTCCGTTTTGATAATCTGAACCGTTTAATATGTAAAACTTATCGAGTAATATATGTCTATAAAAAATCACATTGATTGAATATTGTTAATTACATGATCAAATCAGTTTTGTGTAAAAAATGGATGATGTTATAGTTAACAGTTGACAAAAAACTAATCCGATCAGATAGCTATCGATATCTTATTAACGTGATTTTTTACAAGTATATAGTACTCAACGAGTTCTACACATGGAACGGTTCCGATTAGCAAAACGGGACCCATAGTGGGTTCCTATGGACCGAACAGTACCATCCAATTCAATGCCCAAAAAGGAGGCAAGCTTTTCCTATACACTACTTTGCCCACCGTACTACCTACTCTGCCCAAGCTTCTCATATACACTAATTTATATAATTTTTTAATACATATTTTTTCATAAAAATCAAAAAATTATTTCAAACAACCATCTTTTTTTCCTCAATTTTTTAGTCTAAAAAGTCAAAAAGTATACTTATTTAGAATATTCCAAACAACCCTTTAAATTGGTGATGTCTTTTTCATAAGTTGTTATTTATTTTTTATTTTTTTTTTAAATTTTACCCATTGACCATTGAGTTCAAGGTTGGTTAGGAAAATTTATAAGGAGTTATAAGTCTTATTTTTTATTATTATTATTTTTTTCTAGTCTTAAGTTAATATATTACATATTGTAACAAGTATAATTTTCTCTTGGTTGGTCTGTTGAAATATTATAGTTCCTCTACTTCTTGTTTACAGGTTTTGTGACACGAAAAACTAAGGTTGCATTTGATAAAATTTTGTAATTACGGGTTATATTTTGAGTTTGTGAGTTGTGGAATTATGATTTGAGTGTAAAAAATTTGTTTGATTATAATTTTTGAATAGAGTGTTGAATTAAGTTTTAAATTGAGTATGGAATTGAGTTTTGGAAGTTTGATTTAGCATGCGAAGTAAGAAAATTTGTTTGGTTATGAGTTTTGGAAAGAGTTTTCAAAACTTAATTCAAATTGTTGTAACTCATAACAAAAAACACTACTTTCACACTATTGAAAATTCTGATCAATGCTCATAACCAAACTCTTTTTAAAATTCAATTAAAAAAATTTATTATTAACAAAAAATAGTATTAATCAATTTTTTAATTGAAAATACTACAAAGGAAATAAATTTTTTTTCAAAATAAATATTCAAAAATTTTAAATAACAAATATTTAAATAATTTAAATAATCTAAAATTTTAATAAGTAAAAAATTAAAATAAATATTCAAAAAATTTAAATCGTGAAAATTTAAATAATTTAAATATTCAAAAAATTTAAATAATTTAAAATTTTAATATTTTAAATTTAAAAACAACTCTACACTCAAATCGGAACCAAACACATAAAACAAAATTCAATTAAGAAATTATTTTTAAAACTCATAACATATTTAAAAATATTTTTATAAAATAGAGTTTGAATTTATTTTTATAAAATATTTTATAATTTAAAAAATTAAAATTGTAATATTTTGAAATTAAAATATTTAAAAATATTCAAAAAATTAAAAAAATTGTAACATGTTTAAATATTAAAATATTTAAAATCTTCACAAAATTAAAATATTTTAAAAATATTTAAATATTTAAAATATTTAAAAAAATAAAATATTGATTTAAATTGAGTTTTGAAAAGAGTTTTGAATTATGTGTTTGGTTATGAGTTTTGAAAAGTAGTGATTATGTTTTAAATTGAGTTTTGAGAAATAAATGTAAAATTATAATTTAAAAGTTTAAAATAAATAACATATTTAAATCAATAGATAGAACTATAATTTAAGAAGCTTATCAATCGGAGCGTAAGATGCTCACTTCCAGTGGTATAGTGGCTTGCACTGGACAAGTAGGTTGGGTAGATGGGTCTGTTTTCCTGTGTTGTTTTCTTCGCCTGTGTGTTTTTGGAGTGTTAAAGACAGAGTAGAGATGGGGAAGAGGATACGGCAGGGAATGAAGTATGGGCAAAATTGATATTAATAAAAAGGGCAAATTATATATACCTTTTTTGAGATTTAGCTAAATTATAGATATTTCTTCGAGGTTTCGGAAATTACATCCCGCCCTCTGAAGTTTGTATTTTTATAACAATTTATCTCTTGAGGTTTATATTTCATAACAAATTACCTCTTAATTTCTTATGCAAATATAACATTCAGGGGAGAATTTGTAATTTCTCAAACTTCAAAAAAATATTTATAATTTAGCCAAATCTTGAGAGAGTATATGTAATTTGTCCTAATAAAAATTAATGGCTTACCTAAACATTTTCTGTTAGTTGACTTGAGGGTTGACTGACGGGGGAAAATTTGTATAGAATAATAGAATTAGTTGAATTTTTAATTGAAGTAAATATTTGACATCATTAAAATTATTAATTGATTTAATAATTTATTAATAAAAAGAATCATTTGTTATAAAATTAAAAATTTCAAATGACAAGATGTAATTTTTAAAATCATATAAAACAATTAGTAATTTATACTAAATTTCTTAAAGAAGAAAAAAAAATAAAGATAATTTCCTAGTCACATCATCTTGATAGCTTTTTCTGGATTGGTAGCAATGAGACAAAGGGCTATTTTGGAAAGTTGGCTTTTAATTACTTTTTTTAGTTTGTAGTAAAAATTAAAAGTTGGCTTTTTTGTTTTTTTTTTTTCATTTGGGAAGTTGGTTTTTAGCCAACGGTGAAATTACAATTTTACCCTCATGGGTCAAAATGTGTTCCATAGGTGAAATTGTAAATAGTATTTTAAATAAATGAAGGTAGTTTGGTCATTTTATTATGATTTGACATCATAAACAAATATTAATAAAAAAAATCAAAAGTCACTTTTTACCAACTTCCTAAATTATTTGTCTAAATAAATCAAAATTTTAATTAAAAATCAAAAATTACTTTTGACTATCTTTCCAAAATAAGCCAAATTCACAACAATTACTTGCCACGGTGGACCCAGAAGGAATAGAGGGGACAGTGGCAGAGTTTTGCAGCAAGGATCTCCTTCTTGTATTATTTTTTATTTGTAAGGCTATTGGCCAATTTTTAAGTTTAATTTTGATAATTTAAATTATTCATATTTTAAAATTTTTTCAGTACATAATATTTGTAAAAAATTAAGTTGATCGGCTATCAAAAAGCATCTGTTTGGAAAAATAAAACTAAAAACTATTTTTTTTAAAAAATTAGTAAACAATTTTCCGAACACATACTTTCTAATATCCGATCAACTTGATTTTTTACAGGTATAATATACTAAACAAATCTTAAAATATAAACAGTTCGAATTATCAAAATTGGGCCTAAAAGTGAGCCCAATAACCATGCAAGTAGGCCATGTAAGGAGGAAGTGCAAAGAGGGAATCTTGACGCAGAGTTTTGTATTATTGTAGGTAGTGCTTGGTTTCTTCTTTGCTAATTGCAAAGATGGCCCCTCCTTTCAAAAATACTTTCAGTTCTCACCACAATTAATTAAATTAAGAATGTTTGGTAAATGATTTATAATTGTGTTTGATTATCACTTGTAGTGGTTGTTTTTATTTATAAATTCAGTTATATATCACCATAATTTTTATATAGAGTTTAATTTCAAAATAATGTAATAATGACAAAAATTATGTTCATATAACACTACTTGTTCTATTTGTATAGCACTATTACTATATAATTTTTCTTTTTGCATAGTACTACTATTTGTTCTATAATATGAAAAAAAGTATCCATAAAATACTATTTGCTTTCTTGTTTTTGTTTTGTATATATTCTAATATTGATTGAGAAATTTATTTACAAATTTAATGATGTTTTTTTAAAAAATTATAATTATAATAACATATCTTTTATTATAATTTACATACAATATTTACGCTATGAATAAAATAATTTTAATTTTTAATGGTCAATTTTAAATATAAAATTTAATTGGCACCCCCTCCCCTCACCCTCTTTCTAATTCTTGCGTCCCCCAGGGACTACTTGTGATATTTCAAAGAAAAAGAAAGGTCGCAACTTGCAGGCAAAGTTTTGGTGCAACTCGTGACGTGATCCATCAAATAATTTTTTTCAGGTCTCGTTTGGCAACATACCAGTTTAGTCAAAAAGTTACTAAAAAAATTCAAAAATCAGCAATTCATATCAAAAAATCAAATATTTTCTTTTCTCTCTACATTTTGCACATCTTTTCGTAAAAAATCAAAAAGTCATTCAAAACATACCAATTTTTTTTAGTTCATATTTTAACTAAATAACCAAAAAATTACTAAATTAGTCTGTTCCCAAACAAGGCCTCATTCCCCCGAGCAAATCAATCTTGGTTTCACTTCTTTCACTTTAAGATTTAAACATGGCCTAAAATACAAATCTTATTTTAAAATTTAGGATAAATTATAAATAAACTTAATGAGATTTGTTTGAAATACGAATTGTTTCTATAATTTGGAGAATTATAAACAGCTCCTTGTTGAAATTTTTTATTTAACAAAATAAACACAAAAAAATTGTAACTGTTTTTTTATATAATAATAAAATTACTTAAATTTTTAATTAAAGCAAATTTTTGACATCATTAATACTATTAATTAACTTAATTTATTAATAAAAAAGACCATTTATTATAAAATTACAAAATTTAAGAGTCGAGATGTGATATACATATTTTAAATATATTTTAAAGGGTGTATTCGTAATTTACTTTAAATTTTTTAAAAAAGAAAAAAATATATTAAATGGTAGTTTCCTTGTCAGATCATCTTGATAGCTTTATTTCGGTGGGTAGAAATGAGACAAATTCATAGCAACCACTTGCAACGGTGGACCCGGGGGGGACCAGAAGGAGCTGTGGCAGAATCGGAAAAATTTGGGTAGTGTTTGTGTCACGCCCCACTTTTTATTACTCGAAGTATTACTAATTTCATTTATTTAATTCCATTTCAGAGATAACATGCGAAAATAAACTCATATATTCAACTCGTAGAAGTGAATAACATTACTCTTATTCGTATACAAGTAAATACAACATGAGTATAATAAATAAATTGCCCTTGGGCTTACATCATTAACGAATCAAGAAGAATGGTGCAACCCTTTTACACACATGGCGTTCCGCCAAACAAATAAGAAAATTCAAATCTTGCAGCACATTCAGCTCAACACCTGAAAAAGATTCAACAACGTGGGATGAACATATAGTCCAGTAGGGATCTCAACATGGCCCTCAACAATAACAACTTACAGATAGCTACGTTCATGAATGCTCAATCTCATACTAGGATAGTAATGTGACAGTTTGTACAAAGTGTACATAAGTATGAACTTTTCTCGACAACAACCATTTCAATCAACGCCATAGGCAATTCAAATTTTCTTTTCTTTTCATTACCCCCGTTGCCAATCTTTCATAACATTAACAATACCTTAGGAAATGAATTCACTATGCCCACTACTCTCTTCCATTTTCCAAACATACACAGATACGCCTTTTCAAAACATATATCTCTTTAAAATATCCGTTCTCCTTCATACTTTCCAAAAGACAAAAAAAGACATTTTGGCTTCTTCCCGATACAATCAAATCTATACATGCACCGTTATAAAAAGGGAGATAATAACTCACCAACATGCATAAGATAAACCAATGAGGCAACTCGGCCCTCCAAAACCGTAACCAACACAATCCATGATATTCCTAGACACACTGAAACATCAACAACAAAACTTTGCTCTACTAGCTATATGCGTAGTAAGCCCAAGATACACCTCTCACAACAACATGCCAGTTTACCAGGCGCTAGCTGGAAGGGTGTGGTGCCTTAGATTCTCAGCGCAGTCAGTTCTCTAGGCGCTAGCTGGAAGGTCACGGTACCTTTGATTCTTAGCTCAAGGTATAACACCACCAACCAAAACATAACAGGGCATAACCAACATGTATAACACATATACATAAACCATCAAGATACAAGCAATGTGTTAAAGTATATGAACACATAACTACCTCCTCCCGAGCAAGTATACATATATAATGTATCTCAGCACTTCCTCACATACAATGTTCAATCAACAATGGTATAATGCATACACGAAAATTCAACACAACCATGTCATCCTCCATCGATGACCAAGGACAAAACCTCTAGATGCAAGTATTTAGTACATCTATTAAAGACTCACTTACCATGAGACCACAAACCCAACAATAACACTAACTCGGTAGTTAAAGATACAACCCCCCACGTGTGTGTATTTAACACTCAAGAAACAACAATCCAATTTTTTATACTTATATCAAAGATACTTTTTTCATTTCATAAAACAAATTCCATTTCCTTTTTTGTTTTCACCAAAACCAACTCCATCCCTTTTGTTTCCGCAAAACCAATTCCATTCCTTTTGTTTTACAAAACCAATTCCATTGATGATAAAGCCATAACTCACATTAGTCCACTACATTCATTTCAAAACCATTCCAAAGCCAAATTTAACCCCTTAGGCATTAACACCTTCACCCAACTGACATTAACAATAGAGATTTACAACATAGGTTAACTACCCTCCATTTTAATTTACCAAATCAAAATATAATTTAAGGCTTTTTCTACTTTCAACTATAACAGGCTAATTTACACTCCAATTAGCCCAAAGTAACCATCAATGATAAAATAACCATTTTTAAACAACCAAACCTAGGTTCCTTCACATGATTTCAAACAAATCCAACGTAGATATGATTTTCATGCAATACAAAACTACCACATGTCTATCTATAGACGAAGTATTGAAAAAGAACAAGGAAATCCCTACCTCAAATGTAGACCCCAAGGAAAAGAAGAGCAAAACTCGGATGTGCTCCAAATCCTAAATTTCTTGGATCAAAACGAAGCCCTCGACGATCAACACACTTTTTACAAAGGCCCAAGGTGAGGAAAACACTCCTACTAGATCAAACCCTAGAGAGAAGTTAGGTTTTAGAGTGAGAAGCTCTCAAAAATCGGTTTGGGAAAGTAAGAGAGAGAAAGGAAATGTAAAAAGTGATTTAAAATTACCTAGCGGATGACTTATATACGTATGACCCGCTCGAGCGGAGAATAGAACGCTCGAGCGTCAAGCACAAAAATCTGGTCACGCTCGAGCACAAGAAGGCCCGCTCGAGCATCAAGAAACAAAAGCAAAACACATCCGCTCGAGCGTAGATTTTCACTTCCCAGAACTTTTCAGAAAAAGAACTACCCGCTTGAGCGCCAACAAGCCCGCTCGAGCGCGACCCGCTCGAGCACAAGAAACCTGCTCGAGCGTAGAAAACACACATGCAGAAGTTTTGCAGGGGCACGAAATACTGGAAGCGTGTAAACCCCGCTCGAGCGTAATAAGACTCGCTCGAGCGGACCATTCAAAAACTGGGCAACAACAATGGGAGCTAAAGCTCTACCAACCTGTAACAACCAAGCCCAACACATTCTAAAACTCAAACAAAAGGGTTTAAAGGTTGACAACACGATAGGTACAACTACCAACTCCATGAAACCGCGTCTGGAATACAATAGAACGGTAAAGGGATAACCGGGATCGCTATAACCTCCCCTCTTTAAAGAATTTCATCCCCGAAATTAAGAACACGCCAAAAGTACAAGGCCAACTGATCACACAACCCCAACACCCGAGTACTAGGAGAGGAACTGTTCTCCCTACAAACCTTCGATTCACTCTTACCAAGGAAAAGACTAACCAAGGTAACACGTTCCAAACAACAACACACAAGCACGAAAAACTGCAATAAAACCAAACCTTCCCGAAACAATTTACCAACATCTGACTAGCGCTTCAAGCTAAGTCACTACTCAACAACCATAATTTCCAATAAAAGGGTAATCAAAGCAAATCTTTTGCATTAATAAGGAAAACATTTTCTTGTTCATGAGACATTTCACAAAGATAGTCAAATTTTCAATGTTGACATTCCGAAATAAGCCTTGCATTTTTCATGCGAAACTCAAAAGTTTTGTAAGCATTTTTCACAAATACGGTATTATCCAAAACACATAACCATCCACAGTTTACTTGCCAAAAAGATTCATTTGGAATTCCTCAAAACCCTTGAATTAAATCAATTTCTCAACAATGCCTTTTGGTGGCCCAAACACTAGGAAAATTTTGTTTTCCATTTCTTTCCAAAATAATACTATCAACAACCATCACTCACACAGTGATGCAACAACCAACACCGAACACAACATTTCTATAATGATAGTTAATAGAAATAACAACTGTACTATCAACACATAAGGCATAAGAAATTCATGGTTTTGCAATTTCATTCTGCCTCCCTTAACTCAACCAATTTAAAATCATATATATGGCTCAGAACCTAGCCAACAATTAAAGGAGACCACATCTCGCATCAACAATACCTCCTTAATGCACAAATGATACACATTTAGGTGCTGTATCAATATAACATAGAAACACTTCTATACTTCACAATTGATGACGATATACATTTTAGTGCTATATCAAATCAAACAAATCCGGTTTAGAGGTCCATTCCCCATTTTCCAATAAACCGTGGAGTACATCCCCCATCTCCTCCCACACAATACAATGTATATAAGCAATTATCATATACAAGTTCAATCAATCAATACAAAACTTGATGTATTGTTCCGACTGTCAGATTCAATGACATAACATGTTTGATTAGTTTCAGTTTTTCCTAATCAACATACAAGTCTACAACAAACGAGACTAACCTCAAGGTGACAGATGTCAACCCAAAACCCGATACCAACAAGCTGACTAATCAACTCAATAAACTCCACACTCAGTAATCCACACACTGATGTGCCACTAACCCCATACACGGAGTTCCCCACACAAACCTCCAAATTTTGGAATCTCAACGGATCTCCTAAAATAGAACCACATCAACACTGTGTCTAAGGGAATCACTATCCCTATACAACATATGGGGTCACCACGGACTCATCAATTAGCAAAGCCCAAAACACTAATCAACATACAGATACCATTCCCGCTAACCCGAGATACAAATCTCACATTTCCTCGAACATTCTCACATAATTTATCAGTACTACACAACTCCCGAAACCATCACATCAGTCACATTCACCCACGGGTTCCCGATCTTAACAAATAATCTCTAAAAGTGAACAAGCCCCGCAGGCCGTCACTAGACTATCTCAGCATACAGTACCAAGCATGCAACAACATCAGGATCATTGATCCCATTAACAACTTTTCAATAGATATTATAGGGGTTTTGAAATTCCATACATACTCCCCATTACATGAGGATTAAACAAACAACACTATGCATACATATGCGATACATAAACATGGTGCCTCAGCATCCAACAGTACACCGGTCAATAACAAAATGATTCACATAATACATCACCGGTCAACAACACAAAAGTTTCCCCTCTAGGGTAATAATACAGGGCTAGCTAATAAGTCGCCCCTCGCAAGGCTCTCGAAGCCTGGCCCGCCCATTTCTGGTACTGATAGCGTCCTTGACTGGACGGGTACAACTAAGTCTGACTGGGTTCTGAAACACCCGAAGAATTTACACGCAAAGGACAAAAACGTCTACCATAGCCCCGCTGACCACAAACAAAACAACCACCAGACCCCCTACTCTAAAACTGGTCTGAAATCTGCATCTCCCCGGACCTCCCAACAGAAGAGTTCGAAACCCCAAGCGAAGGAAAGGAATTAGCCCCCGACTGAGCATGTTTCCGCCTCCACCCCTTACTGAGCCTAGAGCGCTTAGGAACCGAAGGACTTACCGAGACGGTCTCTTCCCTATCCCGACCATCACTCACAACCATGGCCTCTACATGGGCCGCTGCCTCGACAAAATTATAATAATCCTTCCAAAAGGATCCAGCTACCTTCTCCCGAATATCGAAACACAACCGCCTTTCAAACTCATAACAACGACGCTCCTCTGTTGCCACCAACTCTAGAGC
Organism: Camellia sinensis; assembly: GCF_004153795.1. Classification (NCBI taxonomy): domain Eukaryota; kingdom Viridiplantae; phylum Streptophyta; class Magnoliopsida; order Ericales; family Theaceae; genus Camellia; species Camellia sinensis. The sequence goes on from NW_021028977.1 coordinate 1,191,504, forward strand.
AAACCTCGACAAACTCGTAAACCGCATCTCAAACTGTGCCATAGGAGTATCATCCTGACGCAACTCCAAAAACTGATCCCTCAACCTTTCCCGAGCAGAATGAGGGAAATACTTGGCCCAAAAGGCCTCGGTAAAAGCAACCCACGTGCTACCTACGGTATTCTTAGCATACTTTCACCAATAACTCGCATCGCCCTTTAATTGAAAAGTCGCCAAAGAAACCCTCAACTCCTCATCTTCGACTCTGAGCATATCAAGAGTCTTGGTAATCTGCTCCAACCAACTCTCTGCCTCCAACGGTTTAGCCTCCCCCACAAACTCTGGTGGGCCGGAGCGGAAAAACTCTTTAGTAAGCTTGAGAGTATGCCTGCTGCCGCCCTCAGTACGAGCTAGGACGTCTTGCACTGCTCTCACAATCTCACGTGCAACATCCTCGCTGACAGCCGATGCTGCAACGACGGGTGCTAAAGGAACTGTTGTGCCCCTACCGATACTCCTACTACTCAACCGTCCTCTACTTCCTCGTGTAGACATCCTATAAAGCACAAAAGCAAATACCACGCTTAGTGCACAACACAATAGCTTTCTCCGAGGCACACACCACTACTATTAAGTCACAAGACTCACTTAGTCACAAAATATACATCTCTATTGCATATAATTATCTAAACATGTAAACACGTAATCGAATCAAGTTCACAAAGATACCCACTCACCCCGGAACTCTTAAGGAATTCCTATCAGAAACCACGTTGATCAGGCGTGTTTCCAAAAGAACTTCAAAGCAAGGTCACCGGCTATGAATACTATCCGAGAGACTGAATCCCATGCTCACATAAATGCAACACATAAGTCCTAACTTTCATGATATCTATATGCAACGTCCTCACTATACGCAGTAAACCCATTGTGGTAAAAACCACTTCCCACGAGCTCAAAGTATTCAAACCCGGCTCGCTCTGATACCAAGTTGTCACGCCCCACTTTTTATTACTCAAAGTATTACCAATTTCATTTATTTAATTCCATTTCAGAGATAACATGCGAAAATAAACTCATATATTCAACTCATAGAAGTGAATAACATTACTCTCATTCGTATGCAAGTAAATACAACATGAGTATAATAAATAAATTGCCCTTGGGCTTACATCATTAACGAATCAAGAAGAAAGGTGCAACCCTTTTACACATATGGCGTTCCGCCAACACAAGAGAGGCCCCGTGGCCAACAAATAAGAAAATCCAAATCTTGCAGCACATTCAGCTCAACACCTGAAAAAGATTCAACACCGTGGGATGAACATATAGTCCAGTAAGGATCTCAAATGGCCCTCAACAATAACAACTTACAGATAGCTACGTTCATGAATGCTCAATCTCATACTAGGATAGTAATGTGACAGTTTGTACAAAATATACATAAGTATGAACTTTTCTCGAAAACAACCAGTTCAATCAACGCCATAGGCAATTCAAATTTTCTTTTCTTTTCATTACCCTCGTTGCCAATCTTTCATAACATTAACAATACCTTAGGAAATGAATTCACTAAGCCCACTACTCTCTTCCATTTTCCAAACATACATAGATACGCCTTTTCAAAACATATATCTCTTTAAAATATCCGTTCTCCTTCATACTTTCCAAAAGACAAAAAAAGACATTTTGGCTTCTTCCCGATACAATCAAATCTATACATGCACCGTTATAAAAAGGGAGATAACAACTCACCAACATGCATAAGATAAACCAATGAGGCAACTCGGCCCTCCAAAACCGTAACCAACACAATCCATGATATTCCCAGACACACTGAAACATCAACAACAAAACTTTGCTCTACTAGCTATATGTGTAGTAAGCCCAAGATACACCTCTCACAACAACATGCCAGTTTACCAGGCGCTAGCTGGAAGGGTATGGTGCCTTAGATTCTTAGCGTAGTCAGTTCTCCAGGCGCTAGCTGGAAGGTCACGGTATCTCTGATTTTTAGCGCAAGGTATAACACCACCAACTAAAACATAACAGGGCATAACCAACATGTATAACACATATACATAAACCATCAAGATACAAGCAATGTGTTAAAGTATATGAACACATAACTACCTCCTCCCGAGCAAGTATACATATATAATGTATCTCAGCACTTCCTCACATACAATGTTCAATCAACAATGGTATAATGCATACACGAAAATTCAACACAACCATGTCATCCTCCACCGATGACCAAGGACAAAACCTCTAGATGCAAGTATTTAGTACATCTATTAAAGACTCACTTACCATGAGACCACAAACCCAACAATAACACTAACTCAGTAGTTAAAGATACAACCCCCCACGTGTGTGAATTTAACACTCAAGAAACAACAATCCAATTTTTTATACTTATATCAAAGATACTTTTCTCATTTCATAAAACAAATTCCATTTCCTTTTTTGTTTTCACCAAAACCAACTCCATCCTTTTTGTTTCCACAAAACCAATTCCATTGATGATAAAGCCATAACTCATATTAGTCCACTACATTCATTTCAAAACCATTCCAAAGCCAAATTTAACCCCTTAGGCATTAACACCTTTACCCAACTGACATTAACAATAGAAATTTACAACATAGGTTAACTACCCTCCATTTTAATTTACCAAATCAAAATATAATTTAGGGCTTTTTCTACTTTCAACTATAACAGGCTAATTTACACTCCAATTAGCCCAAAGTAACCATCAATGATAAAATAACCATTTTTAAACAACCAACCCTAGGTTTCTTCTCATGATTTCAAACAAATCCAACGTGGATATGATTTTCATGCAATACAAAACTACCACATGTTTATCTATAGACGAAGTATTGAAAAAGAATAAGGAAATCCCTACCTCAAATGTAGACCCCAAGGAGAAGGAGAGCAAAACTCGGAAGTGCTCCAAATCCTAAATTTCTTGGATCAAAACGAAGCCCTCGATGATCAACACACTTTTTACAAAGGCCCAAGGTGAGGAAAACACTCATACTAGATCAAACCCTAGAGAGCAGTTAGGTTTTAGAGTGAGGAGCTCTCAAAAATCGATTTTGGGAAAGTAAGAGAGAGAAAGGAAATGTAAAAAGTGATTTAAAATGACCCAGCGAATGACTCATATACGTATGACCCGCTCGAGCGGAGAATAGAACGCTCGAGCGTCAAGCACAAAAATCTGGTCACGCTAGAGCGCAAGAAGGCCCGCTCGAGCATCAAGAAACAAAAGCAAAACACATTCGCTCGAGCGCGATGAACCAGTTCACTCGAGCGTAGATTTTCACCTCCCAGAACTTTTCAGAAAAAGAACTACCCGCTCGAGCGCCAACAAGCCCGCTCGAGCGGGTCGCGCTCGCTCGAGCGTAGAAAACACACATGCAGAAGTTTTGCAGGGGCACGAAATACTGGAAGCGTGTAAACCCCGCTCGAGCACAATAAGACTCGCTCGAGCGGACCATTCAAAAACTGGGCAACAACAATGGGAGCTAAAGCTCTACCAACCTGTAACAACCAAGCCCAACACATTCTAAAACTCAAACAAAAGGGTTTAATGGTTGACAACACGAAAGGTACAGCTACCAACTCTACGGAACCGCGTCTGGAATACAATAGAACGGTAAAGGGATAACCGGGATCGCTATAGTTTGGTAAAACTTTCTAAATATAATATGAGAATATAAGTTGTGTTTTGAGTTTGTAAATTTTGAAATTATGATTTGAGTGTGAAAATTTTGTTTGGTTATGAGTTTTGAAAAGAATTTTAAATTGAGTGATGTGACATATGATATTTGATATAAAAATTTACAACTCATAATCAAGCACACAACTCAAAATTCTATTCAAAGCTCAAAAAAAATTTAAAAAAATTTCGTAAATATATTTTTTTTATAATATAAAAATAACAGGTGCAAAAAAAAAAAAAAAAAATCGAAACCGAACACTGTTCCAAATGACTGGTTAAGCCAAATTTAAAATAATAATAATAATAATAATAATTTAAAAATCGCGTTTGACACAGAGTTTTCTACAGAATTTTCCGTTTGCTGTGGAAATACAATTTAAAAACCCTATCCAAACATGGTATTAAAATATGTGGGTAGAATTATAATTTAAAAATCCTTCCAAACACAATCTTGTATTCTTATAGGTAGTGTTTGTTTGGTTTCTTCTTTGCTAATTGCAAAGATGGCCCCTCCTTTCAAAAATACTTTTAAGTTCACCTCACAATTAATTAAATTAGGAATGTTTGGTTAATGATTTATAGTTGTGTTTGATTATCACTCTAGTGTTTGTTTTTATTTATAAATTTAGTTATATATCACCACAATTTTTATATAGAGTTTAATTTCAAAATAATGTGACAATGACAAAAATTATATTCATATAACACTATTTGTTTTATTTGTATAGCACTGTTACTATATAATTTTTCTTTTGTTAGACAATCTTCACTGTATTTGAAAAAATAAATTCTGTTGTGTACTTAACAGCAACCAAAATACAGAAGAAATAAAGGAAATGAGAAAATATGTTTGATTACAAAAATCGAACCAGGAAAATAAAACAAAATAAATAAGAATAGATTTTTATTTTGTTACAAAAATAAAATCAAAATCTGATTTAAATAAATAAATAAATAAACAGAAAATAAATAACCATCTTACTTGATTAATTTCTTGAATAATATTTTGATCAAGTCCAGTGTTTGACACTGTGTCCTTAAAACAGATTCGTCCTCTCCACGATGTTTTCAGAATATGGACGCCTATCTCCCAAGATAAAATGATCAATCAACGAATAAATGCAGCACTACAATTTATTCGCACAATGAACACACTAAGTGTTTACACTCTTTCTCCTTTCTCGCAAAAATTAAATGTAGCAAAATGTAGAATATATTTGCAGAGGAGAAGTACGAAAATTCTGAATGAAAACATCAAATGAGGGCTAGTCTATTTATAGATAGATTAGTGGCTTTTCATTTTGAATTAAACAGGTACAATACCTGTTCAATTTAAATTGAACAGATACAAAACTGTTTGAACAGGTAAAGCACTGTTTGGTTTGAATTTCAACCAGTTAAACCTGTTTTGGGTGGAACAGATTCGGTTTGGACAGAATAAAAATCGTAGGGCCCTGTTTGGATGTAGAGAAAAATCGGAACAGAGACAGAAATTTTATTTTATCAAAAAATAAAATTAAATTCAAATGTTTTTGGCCCAAAAAGATTAGTATTGGCCCGGACAAGCCCAACCCAACCTCACACCACGCACCTGCGCCCAGCCCAGCCCGCCCAACCGGCTGGCGGCGGTGGCGCGCGCGCGCGCGTGGTTATTTTTGGGTTCAATGGATCTAGTCCATTTTGCCTATAACGTCTCTCTCTGCAAAACTTGGGTACCCCTTGGGGCATACCCCAAGTTCCAATCCCATGCCTTATAAACTCACTCAAAACTTCCCACCAAATTAATGTGGGACGAGCCTTATTCAAACCTTTGAGGATTTTTCACCAAAACTCCATTTTCATGGAGCTCAATTTGGCTTCAAATTCCTATTCACCCGATAATGGTTTTGAGCAACCAAATGTACCACGTGAATCACAATGCGGCATAGAACGCGTTACCACTTAGACCTGCCAAATTTGGCGCACGTGTCCCACCTAAATAATAGACCAAAGTTGGAAAAAAATTCTGTTTTTACCCAGAATTTCCAAACCATTTCTAACAATCCCCCACATGAATGGAATTTGGCGACAACAGAAATGCAACAATATACAGAATTTGTCGAAAGAGTATAAATCGAAAATATCTTGCATCAGGATATGTAGCTTTTGGCCTTAAACCTTCCCTAGTAGTAACCTATTGGACTTACTAGCTAACCAATGGACGCGATGCCTTGAATTGTTCAGCCGTTTGTGTAAGCCAAGACAATAGATTTCACACAAAATATCTTCTAACACATCGTGGTTCTCACTGTTGTGTTCATTTTGGCCTTGAACGCTCTTGGTTTTCATGAGTACTTTTAGAGAATTTAGCCTCTTCATTCTCATAGAACCGGCCCCAGTTCGACACTCATATAAATGATTCTTATTGTGAGTATCTCCTTATACTCGTCTTGATTTTATGCCTAAATCAAGATATAAGTAATCATTAAAAGCAAAACTTATCATTATACCTCTGCAAACAACACATGTTGTAGATATCACTCTCACCATAGAAATGGATAGGGAATTTTAATCCCTTGTTGATTTCTGTTGAGCCACACATAACTTAGTTGTCCCTTTGAACTTAGTTCTTGGGATCTCCCGTCATATAAGTAGGGTTACGATTATGATGACTTTTATGTAATAGGCTTTAATCTCATCCCGTTCAATGAATTATACACTTACTCTTTAGTCAAACCTTTTGTTAACGGATCTGCAATATTCTCTTTAGATTTTATATAATCTATTGAGATTATTTCATTTGAGAGTAATTGTCTTACGATATTATGTCGATGGCGAATATGTCGTGACTTACCATTATACATATGATTCTGTTCCCTGCCTATTGCAGATTGACTATCACAATGAATGCAAATAGCTGGCATAGGTTTTGACCACATTGGAATGTCTTCTAAGAAGTGACGAAGCCATTCTGCTTCTGTGCTGCGCTGCTTTCGCTTGAAAGCAATGAACTCGGATTCCATTGTGAATCGTGCGATGTATGTTTGTTTCATGGATTTCCAAGAAACAGCAACGCCTCCCAGAGTAAAGACATATCCACTAGTAGATTTTAAATCTTTAGTATCCGATATCCAATTGGCATCACAATAACCTTCGAGTACTGCTGGATATCGAGTAAAGTCAAAACCATGACTGAGAGTGGTAATTTTTGGGAAAAATTGGGCCGAGCTGAGAGTTGGGCATTGAGGCCCAAAACGCGAAGGACTAGGTAAGAAGGCCGCAATAGTTACTTCGGCCCAAGGAGGTGAAATTACTCCGGCCCAAGAAGAGATCGTTACTTCGGCCCAAGGAAGAGTAAAATTACTCCGGTCTGGAGACAACTCACAGTTAGGCCGGAGTCAGAGTTAGTCCGGTCACAGTATGTTCTGGGAAGGCCGGTGTCGGAATTAGTCCGGTCGTGACTTACAATGGTTAGGTCGGTCAGAACTTGTTACTTGGAAGTTTGAATTAAGCACATCAAGGTTGAACAGGGCTGCCGAAGTAAAGAGTTGGAGGAGAAGACCGAGCTAAGTATAGTTCGGCCCTCTGTGGCCAGCTATAGCCAATTTTACTTCGGTCAAATGGAAGTTCGGCCATAAAGAAAACCATCCCACTTGGTTTAAGCAGTGGGGGAGGGTGTAAAAGGATAAGCATTATCCTTAGGAGAATGAATCCTAGGAGGACTCTGCATGGAGAAGTACAAGTCCTACTAGGATTGTGCCACAGGAAACTTATAAAAGCCTACAAGCATCACCTTGGAGGAGGTAATTGAACACAATCTTTCTGAGAACTTAGAGCTTTGTCTATTCGTCAAGATTTCTGACTTAGGCATCGGAGAGGTTTCCGGCACACACCCGCCGGCTAGCTCACGTTTGTATTTTCAGGTGACAAAGTGACGTCGTACGGAGGAGCGTGGACTTGGTCAACAGGATTATACAAGGAGAATTATTTCCTCCCCGTACAATGACCACGAGTAAATCTTAGATATCTAAGAACCCGAATGATCGCTTTCCGATGGTCTTCCCCAGGGTTACTAGTGTACCTACTCAATTTACTGACAGCATAAGCTATATCAGGATGAGTACAATTCATTAGGTACATTAGGTTTTCAATGATTTGGGAGTATTTTAACTGAGACACCGCATCACCTTTATTTTTCAATAAATAAAGACTGATGTCTGCAGGTGTTCTAGCTAAATTCATATCATCCTTGATAAATTTACTAAGAATTTTCTCAATATAATGTGATTGAGATAATGCATATTCGTCAGATGTTTTAGTAATTTTCATTCCTAATATAACATCTGCAACCCCCATTTCTTTCATATCAAATCTTTTGTTAAGTATTTGCTTAGTTGATTTGATCATGTTTTGACTACTTCCAATGATAAGCATGTCATCCACATAAAGACAAACTATGACATATCCTTGGTCAGTGTTTTTAACATAGAGGTACTTGTCACATTCATTTATTTTAAATCCATTAGTAAGCATAGCATGATCAAAATTTTCATGCCATTGCTTAGGTGCTTGTTTTAATCCATAAAGTGATTTTACAAGCCGACAAACTTTCTTTTTTTGTCCCAGCACTACAAACCCTTCAGTTTACTCAATATAGATCTTTTCATTCAGATCACCGTTTAAGAAAGCTTTCTTAACATCCATTTGATGTATTTCTAAATTAAACAACGTTGCTATACCAATAAGCATGCAAATGGATGTTATTTTTGTCACAGGAGAATATGTGTCAAAATAGTTTAGACCTTCATTTTTTCTGTAACCTTTTACTACAAATCTTGCTTTATAATTGTTTATTGAACCATCTGCTTTCATTTTTCTCTTGAATATCCACTTATATCCAAGAGGTTTAGAACCAAGTGGAAGATCCACTAATTTCCAAGTATGATTTTGCATAATAGATTAAATTTCATTATTAATAGCCTCTTTCCACAAAGGTGCTTTAGAACCTGTCATTGCTTCCTTAAAGTTTTGAGGTTCATTTTCTAATAGGTATGTTAGAAAATCTGGACAAAAGGATTTTGATATTCTAGCTCTCTTACTTCGTCTTGGTTTATTATCAATTAAATCCTGTTGGTCAAGACCATTACTAGTTTCTTATGTTTGATTGTCATTAGTTTCTTGACTTTGTGTACAATCATAAATTCTTTTCTTTGAACTTAATTCATGTCCTTTCTTATAAGGAAAGACATGTTCAAAAAAACACAGCATTCCTTGACTCTATAATAGTGTTCACATTTATATCAGGTATTTCTGATTTATAAGTTAGAAACCGATATGCACTACTATTCTGAGCATAACCAATAAACACATAATCCACTGTTTTTGGTCTAATCTTAGTCTTTTTAGGAACAGGGACTTCAACTTTTGCCAAACACCCTTACACTTTTAAGTATTTGTAAAAAGGCGGTCGACCTTTCCACAATTCATAAGGAGTGTTATTAGTTTTCTTGTGGGGTATTCTATTAAGAACATAATTAGCAGACAATATTGCTGCCCCCCATAAGTTCTGTGGTAAGCCTGAACTTAGTAACATGGCATTCATCATTTCTTTTAAGGTTCTGTTCTTCCTTTCAGCAATTCCATTTTGCTGAGGAGAATAGGGTGCTGTAGTTTGGTGAATAATGCCATGTTGTGCACAAAATTCATTTAATGGTGCATCATATTCACCACCCCTATCACTTCTAACTATTTTAATGGTTTTACCAAGTTGATTTTCAACTTCAGTTTTGTAGAGTTTAAACATTTCTAAAGCTTCATCTTTACTTCTAAGTAAATAAACATAACAATATCTTGTGCAATCATCGATAAATGTTCTGAAATATTTTTTGCCTCCTCTAATTTGAACAAATTTAAGATCACATATATCTGTATGAATTAATTGTAGAGGTTCGGTTTTTCTTTCAACCGATTTAAATAGAGTCTTAGTTAGTTTCGCTTCTACACAAATCTCACATTTGTGATTAGGATCAATTTCAAACTTTGGTATATAATCCAAACCAATTAATCTACGCAAAGCATCAAAATTCACATGTCCTAATCTACCATCCATAAATTCAACTCAAGAATATAAGCAAAAGATGTGTTATTCTTATTACTAGCAACTTTTGGTACAACCGTCATTACATTTAATTTGAAGAGACCATCACTCATGTATCCCTTACCAACATACATACCACTCTTTGTTAATACAAATTTATTAGAATTAAAGACAAGCCTAAAGCCATTTTTAATTAACAAAGAACCAGAAACTAAATTCTTCCGGATGTCTAGTACATGCAGTATGTTGTTGAGGGTCAGTTCCTTCCCTAATGTCATCTTCAAAATCACATTTCCTTGTCCAACCATAGTAGAAGTAGAAGAATTTCCCATGAAAAGTTGTTCACCATTTGCAGCCTCATTGTAGATAGTGAACATTTTCTTGTTCCCACATATATGACGAGTTGCCCTAGTGCCAACCCATCATTCCTTGGGATTTCCAACCAAATTAGCATCAGACACCACAGCAGAGAGGTTGATGTCATTTACCCCGTCAGAGATGTAATCTAATTCTGTCACATTGGCTTGATTTGTGGTCTTCTTACTTGTACTTCCGCAATCCTTCTTAGGGTGGCGGCAATCAGAAGCTCGATGTCCAATCTTGCTCATCTTTTTGCGTTTATGTTTTAAATAATTATTGAAATCTTTCCAAGCCAGTGGTAACTTTTCCACTAGAGCAGCGACTTGGAAAGACTCGCTAAGAGATATACCTTCTGAATGAATATCATGCAAAATTATTTGAAAATTTTGAACTTGATAAATTATCATTTGGGAATCTACCATAACAAAGTCCAAAAATTTACCAACAACAAATTTCTTCGTGCTGGCATCCTCTGTCTTGTATTTCCTCTCCAAAGAATCCCACAATTCTTTTGCTGACTTCAAAGGGCTGTAAACATTATACAGCATGTTGTCAAGGCTATTGAGGATGTAGTTTCTGCATGGGAAATTTGAATGTTTCCAAGCATTCTATAGCGGCAACAACTTACCAATCACTTTCACCCTCTTTAACTGCTGGAGCCTCTTCACGGAGAAATCGGGCCAAATTTAGAGTCGTAAGATAAAACAGCATCTTCTCCTGCCATCTTTTAAACTTAGTACCGTTAAATTTTTCTAGTTTTTCTCTATGATTTATTGGTACTTGAACATAGTTCTAGATAGGGACTGATGTTGGTGTAACAATTGGAGTACCACTTCCAGTTCCAGTTTCAGTTTCAGTTGCAGTAGCCATAATATCTAATTACAAAAATTAGAAAAAATCAAAATACAAATTAATTTTCTAGTTACCAAAATCAGAAAATAAAATATAACACAAAATAATTTTATTTTCCTTGTTACTAAAACTAGAAAAATAAAATACCAAAATAATTTTTGGTAACACAAATTAATATTCTGCAATTGTTAATGACACCAGTATATTACTACTAGTTGTCAAAGAAAAAGACAGTATATTACTACTATTTGTTAAACAGTATATTACTACTATTTGTTTTCCAACCATAATATCACTTTTGTGAAAATACAGAAAATTAAATACAATGAAGACACCAAAAAATAACATGTCTTAAGATTGTTGGACAATCTTCAATGTATTTGGAAAAATAAATTCTGTTATGTACTTAACAACAACCAGAATACAAAAGAAATAAAGGAAATGAGAGAATTTGTTTGATTACAAAAATTGAATCAGGAAAATAAAATAAAATAAATAAAAGCATATTTTTATTTTGTTACAAAAACAAAATCAAAATCAAAATTTAATTTAAATAAATAAATAAATAACAGAAAATAAATAACCAACTTACTTGATTAATTTCTTGAATAATATTCTGATCAAGTTCAGTGTTTAACACTATGTCCTTAAGATAGATTCGTCCTCTCCACAGTGCTTTCAGAATATGGACGTCTATCTCCCAGGATAAAATGATCAATCAACGAATAAATGCAGTACTACAATTTATTCGCACAACGAACACACTAAGTGTTTACACTCTTGAATATGTGGACGTCTATCCCTCAGGATAAAATGATCAACAGCAAATAATAGCAACATTACAAATTGTTTGCACAACGAACGCACTAAGTGTTTACACTTTTTTCTCACAGAAATTTAATGCAGCAAAATGCAGAGAATTATTGTAGAGGAGAAGTACGAAAATTGTGAATGAATAATCAGTAAAGGGTCTGTCTATTTATAGAAGAAAATGTGGCTGTTTGGTTTGAATTAAACAGGTGCAAACCTGTTTAGTTTGAATTGAATAGATATGACACTGTTTCGGTTTGAATTTGAATAGATACTGAAACTGTTCTGATTTAAATTCAAACAGATAAAAATCGGGAAAAATTTTGGTGGAGGAAAAAATCGGACAGATTTTTTTCGAAATTAATTTGAATTCTGGACATAAATTTCATTTTACCAAAAAATAAAATTAAATTCAAATATTTTTAACCCAAAAAAATTAGTATTGGGCCAGACAAGCCCAACCCAACCTCACACCATGTACTCGTGCCTAGCCAAGCCTGCCCGAGTGGTCAGCGGCGAGCGTGGTTATTTTTGGGTCCAATGGGTCTAGCCCATTTTGCCCATAACCTTCCTCTCTACAAAACTTGGGTACCCCTTGGGGCACACCCCAAGTTTCAATCCCATGCCTTATAAACCCACTCAAAACTTCTTACAAAATCAATGTGGGACAAGCCTTATTCAAACCTTTGAGGATTTTCCACCAAAACTCCATTTTCATAGAGCTCACTTTGGTTTCAAATTCTCATTCACCCGGTAATGGTTTTGAGCAACTGAATATATCACGTGAATCACAACGCGACATAGAACGCATTACCACTTAGACCCGCCAAATTTGGCGCACAGGTCCCATCTAAATAATAGATCAAAGTTATGAAAAAATTCTATTTTTACCCAGAATTTTCGAACCATTTCTAACATCTTTTTGAATAGCGCTACTACTTGTTCTATAATAAGAAAAAATGTATCCATATAATACAATTTGTTTTTTGTATCAAAGAAAAAAAAAGGTTGCAACTTGCAAGCAAAGTCCCGGTGAAATTGGTGATGTGATCCTATCAAATAATTTTTTTCTTTCCAGGAGCAAATCAATCTTGATTTCTCTTCTTTTCACTCTAAGATTTAAACATGATCTAAAAAACTAATCTTATTTTAAATTTTAGGATAAATTATAAATAAATTTCATGAAATTTGTTTAAAATACGAATTACTTGTATAGTTTGGAGAATTATAAATACTTCACTGTTGAAATTTTTTATTTAACAAAATAAACAAAAAAGAAAAAAAAATATAACTACCCTTTTATACAATAATAAAATTATTTGAATTTTTAATTGAAATAAATTTTTGACATCATTAAAATTATTAATTGACTTAATAATTTATTAGTAAAAAAGGCCATTTGTTATAAAGCCAAAAATTTTAAAAATAAAATGTAATTTTCAAAGCCATATAAAACAATTTATATCTTATGTAAATCTCAAAAATGTTTTCGTAATTTATCTTAACTTTGTTAAAAAAGAAAAAATAATATATTGAATGGTAGTTTCTTGTCAGATCATCTCAATAGCTTTATTTCGGTTGGTAGCAATAGGACAAATTCACAACCACTGCTTGTAACGGTGGACCCTAGGGGACTAGAGCCGGCTGCAATTTGTATTATTATAGGTAGTGTTTGGTTTCTTCTTTGCTAATTGCAAAGATGGCCCCTCCTTCCAAAAATACTTTCATTCTCACCACAATTAATTAAATTAGAAATATTTGATTAATGATTTATTGTTGTGTTTTTTTATCACTTGGTTGTTTTATTTATAAATTTAGTTATATATCATCACAATTTTTATATAGAGTTTAATTTTAAAATAATATGACAATGACAAAAAATATGTTCACGACCTATTCTGTTTGTATAGCACTATTACTATATTTGTATAGCACTATTACTATATAATTTTTCTATTTGTGTAACAGTACTACTTGTTTTATAATATGAAAAAAATATACATATAATACTATTTGCTTTTTTGTTTTTGTTTTGTACATATTATAATATTGACTGAAAAATTTACTTCTTTCACTCTACAAGGCTACAATCTATTTCCTTCTTTTTCCTAATCTCTGTTTCTACCTCTGCAACCAAAAGAAAAAACAACATGGCTGCCGCCTTGGTTGGAGGAGCATTTCTGTCCGCCACCCTTCAAGTGCTGTTTGACCGTTTGGCTTCTCGCGAGTTCGTCAACTTTTTCCGTGCTCAAAAGCTTGATGATAAACTCCTCAGGAAGCTCAAGTCAACATTGCGGGGACTTAATGTTCTGCTCGATGATGCAGAGGACAAGCAGATCACTAACCTTGCTGTGAAAGACTGGATGGATGAACTTAAAGTTGCTGTGTATCATGCAGATGATTTACTCGATGAGATTGCTACCGAGGCTTTGCGATGCAAGTCTGAAGCCAAGTACCATAGCGGGTCAGACCAGGTACGAAGTCCCACCTTGATTTCTTCTTCTAGTTCATTTGATGCAGATATAGTGTCCAAGATAGAGGAGATCATTGATAGATTAGAATGTTTTCCCAAAGAAAAAGATGTCCTCGGTTTGAGAGAAGTTGCTGGGCAAAAATTGTATCACGGATTGCCAACAACTTCTTTGGTTGATGAATCTGGTGTTTTTGGAAGGGATAATGACAAGGAGGATGTAATTAAGTTGCTGCTCTCAGATGAGGCAAGTGGTGGTAATCAGAAGATAGATGTGATTGCGATAGTGGGGATGGGTGGGGTTGGCAAGACCACCCTTGCTCAATTTTTATACAATGATGGCAGAGTGGATGATCACTTTGATATGAAAGCATGGGTTTGTGTCTCTGATGAATTCGATGTTGTAAGGGTTACAAGAACAATTCTTAAGGCAGTCATTCCGCAGGGTTCTGACACAATGGACCTAAGTAAAAAGGACCTTAATGAGCTTCAAGTCAAGCTCAAGGAATGCTTGAGTGGGAAGAAATTTCTTATGGTTCTGGACGATGTTTGGAATGAGAACTATGTTAACTGGGATAGCTTAAGGAGTCCTTTTGAGTATGGAGGACATGGGAGCAGGGTCATTGTTACAACGCGCAATGAGAGCGTTTCATCTATTATGCAAACAGTTCCTATTCATCGTTTGCAGCAATTATCGGATGAAGATTGCTGGAAATTGTTTGCCAAACATGCATTTGAGAAGCGAGATTGTGGTGCACATCCAAACCTCGAAAGGATTGGTAAAGAGGTTGTGAAAAAGTGTAAAGGTCTGCCTCTAGCAGCAAAAACATTAGCCGGTCTTTTGCGCTCTAAACGGGATGTTGAAGATTGGAATAATATATTGAAAAGTGGAATATGGGATTTGCCAAAGCAGAAGAGCAATATTCTTCCAGCCTTAAAATTGAGCTATCATTACCTCCCTTCGCATTTAAAGAGATGCTTTGCTTATTGTTCTATATTTCCTAAAGATCATGAATTTGAAATGGAGAGATTAGTCCTAATGTGGATGGCTGAAGGTTTTGTTGAGCAACCCAGAAGTAAAAAAACGAGGGAAGAGGTAGGTTATGAGTGCTTCAATGAATTGCAATCAAGGTCATTTTTTCAACGATCAAATGCCAATAAATATTGTTTTGTCATGCATGATCTTGTTAATGATTTAGCTCAAGCCGTGTCTAGGGATTTCTGTTATATGTTGGGCGACAACACACATCATATATCTGAAAGGGTACATCATTTCTCATGTGTTAGAGGCAAATTTGATGGCTTTGAAAAATACAAGCTAATTAATGATGCCAAGTTTTTAAGGACTTTTCTAACACTAGGCTATTCTTATTCGTGGTTGAGCAAAAAGGTTTTGGATGATATTTTACCAAAACTAACATGCTTACGGTTGTTGTCTTTGTCACGTTATAAGATTATGGAATTGCCTCATTCAATTGGAAATTTACTACATCTACGGTATTTGGATCTTTCTTACACGAAAATCAAACAATTGCCTGAATCAGTTTGTACCATGTATAATTTAGAAACATTACTGCTATATAATTGTCGTCAGCTAATTACCTTGCCTGTAAATCTTCAAAAACTAATTCAGTTGCGCCATCTTGATCTTACCGGAACTAATTTACAGGAAATGCCAATGCAAATGAGTCAATTAAAAGACCTCCAACTTTTAACTGCCTTTGTGGTGGGCAAGTCCAAGGGGTTAGGTATTGAAGAGTTGAAGGAGTTTCATCATCTTCAAAGGAGGCTCTCCATTTCAAGTTTGCAAAATGTAACTAATGGCATGGGTGCAATGGAGGCAAAATTGGAGGAGAAAATGTACCTTGAAGAACTGGTACTCGAATGGAGTAGCAGTACCAATGATTCACAGAATGAGAGAGATGTTCTCGACAAGCTAAAACCTCATACAAACTTGAAACGCCTTGAGATTAAAAACTTTGGTGGCACAAGATTTCCAGATTGGTTGGGAGATAAATCATTTTGTAATATAGTGCATATGTCTCTTGACAATTGTGAGTATTGTTTTTCCTTGCCACCATTTGGTCAGTTGCCCTCTTTGAAAGACCTTGAAATTTCAAGGATGCAAGGAATAACAAAGGTAGGCCATGAATTCTATGGAGATAGTTCTTTAAGAAAACCATTTCAATCTCTAGAGACTCTTATATTTGAAGAAATGTTGGAGTGGGTGGACTGGTATATATTAGAATCTGGAGAGTTCTCTAAGCTTAAAGAGCTTCATGTAATCAAATGTCCAAAGCTGATTGGAGGCTTACCCAAACACATTCCATCTTGTGTGAGACTTGAGATTCAGAAATGCTCAAGACTTATGGCCCAACTTTCGAACAGTTGTGGTGCAGGCACAAGTGAATTAGTATTGAATAGATGTGATGGGGTAGAATTGGGGTGTCGAGGTTTGTCTTCCCTTACAAAATTGAAGATATCAGGTATGCCTAATTTAAAGGAATTGACACCCGAGCTGTGCACTTTAACAAATCTGAAGGAGTTCAGGATAGATAGTTGTCCAAGCCTATTGTCATTCCCAGATACAGGGTTGCCACCCATGCTTACACACCTTTCAATCTGCCATTGTAAAGTTCTACATTCTTTGCTGCCCAGATCCGAGGATATGGAGAACTGCTACAAATCCCTTGAAACTTTGTCCTTATCACGCTGTGATGCTCTCAAACCGATGTGGCTTGGATTCTTTCCAAAGCTTCGATCCCTAGGAATCCGGTTTTGTACGAATTTCAACAGTATTACAGATCTAAACATGCTTGGGCTCCAAAATTTGGCATCTCTCGAGTCACTTTTCTTAAGTGGGTTCTCTAATCTGATATCTTTTCCCCAAGGAGGACTACCCGGACTCAAGCTGACTAACTTTAGGATCCGGCAATGTAAGAAGCTCGAGTCGCTACCTGAAGGAATGCATGCCCTCTTCCCATCTCTTCAATCACTAGAATTAGTTGGTTGTCGAGAAATTAAGTCTTTTCCAGAAGGTGGGCTTCCCTCCAGCTTACGTTCACTTGAAATCCAAAATTGCAGCAAACTTACTGTTCGCCGAAGAGAATGGGATTTGCAAAGGCTCCCTTCTCTTAGACACTTCAGATTAGTAGGTGGAGATGGGGTGGAGTCCTTTCCGGAGGAGGGGTTGTTGCCCGCGACTCTTATGTCACTCCGCATTGATTATCTACCAAATCTGAAATCGTTGAACAACAGGGGCCTTCAACTCCTTGGCTCTCTCAAATACATAAAGATTCTGGGATGCCCTCAGCTCCAATCCTTGGTCGAAGAGGGGCTTCCCACCTCTCTCTTTATGCTGGAATTCTTTGGCTGTCCAATGCTAAAACCTCGCTACCTCAAGGGGGAAGGACAGGACTGGCATAAGATTGCCTGTGTCCCTGTTATACACATGGATGGTGAAGTGATCTTTGACCAACTCACTCTTCGTCCAGCAATGGATTCTCAACCTGGTACACTGTACGTACTTCCACATTCACTTCACAAGCTAATAGTTCTATTTTATTTTTTGTTTTTTTGTTTTTTTTGTCTGTCTATATTGATCATAAGGTTGGCTTTGAGTAATGATATACAAATAATAATATTTTGAATTTTTTTGATTTGTTTTTTTAAAATATTAAAAAATATTTAAGAAAAATTATTTTTTTTATTTTAAATATATAGTTTTTATTTGAATATTTTTAATTTTTTAATTTTAAATATTTTATTTTATTTTGTGAATATTTTAATTTTTTTAATTTTAATATTTAAACTTAAAACACAACTCCACACTCAAATTGTAACTAAATACATAACTCAAAACTCAATTTAAAAACTATTTTCAAAATTCATAACCAAACACATAATTTGAAACTCCATACTACATTCAAAACCACACACTCAAATCGTAACCAAACACATAACAAAAAAAATTAAAATATTTAAAAATATAAAACTCAAAACTCCCTCCAAATCTCAATACGAAACTTTTTTCAAAACTCATAACCAAACAAATTTTCTCTTTTCAAAACTCATAATTCAAAACACGACTTCACACTCAAATCATGATTCTAAAAATAATTTCATAAAACAAAATAAAAAAAATATTTTATTGATTTTTTTTAAATAAAAAAAAAAGATTTTTGAGTTGTGTGTTTAGTTATGAGTTTTAAATTTTTTTTATTGGAATCATAATTCCAAAAGAGAACCAAACGCAGTAGTAATTATCCTAAACAATTTTTTTTTTATGTTTTATTTCTGAAAGGAACTTGCATAATTCGAAAATTTGTAATTCTTCATTTTGATGAATATGTTTGTTATTTGTGTTTGAAGTTCAGTATTTCTAATGGTTAATGGTTTGCACAATTCTTGTTATGCCTGCAAGTTGAATTCTTCCTCGTCAGAAACTTGTTTCAAGGACTATCGATGAAAACCAAAACCTTCTCTACCTTTTAAGTTTTTTGGTAAAAAGTACTGCAAGTTTGCATAAATTTGTTGTTGAGTGCATTTTACTTGGTGCTGTGTTTGTGCATTTGACCAAGCTTGTGTTCTTCAGAGTTACATCAGTGTTGGATTTCTTACATTTTTTAGTTTTATCCTTTCCATAAGTTTTTTATATTTTATTTATAAATTAATTTTTTTATTACTTCATATTTCACTAATTTAGAAATTAATTTTCCTAAGTTGTAGCATACTATTTTAAGGTCATTGTACATCATGTTTTCCAACTCTCATTCATTTTCTTTCTAGTCAATGACAATGAATACATGGTTTGGTCTTCTTGCATGGCTTTTAATTAACTATCAGTCTTGGATGTCCAAAAATGTCCAGGATGTGCCGATCGGAGATCATTCGGGAATGTGTAAGATGTTGATGATCTTTTACCATGATGTTGAAGTAAATGTGTAACCCTCTCAGCTTCAACTTTCAACTTTTACTGGTAACTTTTTACATTAGTTTGCTGGTCTTATAGAGTTCTTTTACTGCTAAAATTGGGAGTGAAGCACTCAGAAGTGTTTTTGACATTCCATGATTTTGAATTAAAACAGTTCTGATGATGCAATTTGGAGGAATCGAAGTTGGATAAAAAAGATTGAGGGAAAGCTCTATCATATAGAGTTCTGCTTTTTAACTTAGAATAAGACCAATCCAATTTTTGAGTCTTGGAGTAAAACATATTATGTGGAGATTCTTCTTCTTCTTCTTCTTCTTCTTCTTCTTCTTTTCGCTCCAGCTATTGGATTGTTGAACATATTTGAATGTCAATGTTCTACATTAGAAACATGTTTTTATGTGACTCAGTTATGTTCTTGTCATAATCTGCTAAAAATTTGTGTTATGTAATGCCCCTTTTTCAGGAAAATGTGTACTTGTTGGTTCCTTTTCTAAGAAAGAATGTACTTCTTTTTCATTTAATATTTTGCCTTTCCATATGGATGACCATATTACAAATACAGGAATTTGTGTTATTATTCTTTCTAGTTTTACTGGCACTTTGTGCATTAGTTTGCTAGTCTTATAGAGTCAACACATTCATCAATTTTTTATCGCTTGCACTCAAGATGCTTTAACATTACATGCTTGTGAATTAAAACAGTTTTGAATATGTGACAGAAAAGAAATAAAGTTAGATAGCATAAATCAGAGGTAATGCTTTCTTTTTTGGATTGCCACTTCTCAAGTTCTGTGACAATTTCCATAGAGTTCGGCTTATAGCTTAGAAGAAGGTCAATCCAATCTCTGTGACCTGGAGTCAATTCACTTTTTAATCTGTTAAAATCTTGTTACCTCAGTATTGAATTAGTTATTTAACAAAATACATAAGGGCCAGGACTTAATTAATGCATTAATTGTGAAAGGGCAATATCATCCCTCAATGTCAAAAGTATTTTTTTGAGAAAATTACTAATTAGGGGTAATTTGAGAAAGTAATTACATATTTATTATATAAAAAAAATAGTTATAATATTATTAATAATTATAAACTTCACTATTTATTTGTAATTATTTTTTAATTTTACATTGATACAAAATTTTTACTATTTTCTTTCCCTCTTGGATATCTTCTCCCACATTTACCTCTTTCTCTTCTACCTTTTCTTTTTTTCTTTATTTATTTATTATCTAAACTGCCACTGGGTATTCACAGCACAACACAACGATCATTCCACCATAGTTTCCGATGCAGCTCCATCTCTAGTGGAGAATAGAAAACAAATTTAAGAGAAGATAACCTTTCAAATTATGTCGGTCCATGATTTAGCTACACATCTTCATTCTAAATGGCCATGTGGTAAATGGTAATCAAATTATGGTTGTACCACAAAAAATTGTTGCATCTAGATAAAAATTTAAAATCTAGGAAAAGATGCTCCCACCCCTTTCTCTCTCTCTCTCTCTCTCTTAAATTGGGCTTTAATAGTGTAGAGTATGAGCTCTAAATCAGTATTAGGCTGTTTGTTTTGGGGGGAAGTGGATTTTTATAGGAACCCTCATATTTCTGAAGTAATGTTGTCAAGAGCACAAGACATATTAAGTAGAACACTAGCATGGTTAAAGTAGTGTTAAATATGTAAACATGAATTCATTTTCTATTCCAAATCCGTTAAGTGCTTGTCGTTTGCTTCTCTTGCCCTGACTGAGGTTTTCCCTTCAATCCAAAAAGTGGTTCTTGAAAATAAGTCCTCATTTGTGACACTACAAGGTGCTTCCACGTTGCATTTCTTGCTAGTGTGATGCTTTAAATTTGCATTTATTGGAAGTTGATCTTTTTCTTCATATGTGTGTGTTAAGCTATGGACTATTGTGTTGTCACTACTACATTTTAATTGTTTGTTTCACTCCTTGCACTAGATAGCGTTCAACTTGGGTTTCTACCAAGAAATGTTGCAAAGTGGGTTGCTCCTTTATTAGATAGTGGCTTATTCAGGTTTTCTGGATATGTTATTCAAAAGAAATACTTGTGACTGCTTTAGAAGGAAGCACTAGCATAGTACAAATGATACTGTATGTGTCACAGGTGATGTTTAAGTCATATACTGGATCTTTTCCTATTGCATGATAGTATGTTTATGCCAAGTTTTGGTGGTGTTATCTTGTGCAGGGACCTGCCTTTTCAGACATATCAAAAGTAGTGCAATCTGAACATGTTTCTGCAATATGTTCATTAGTTGCATCAATTCAGAGGTCTACAGGCCTCTGGCGACTTCAAGAGGTAATAGTGATGAAGTTTGTGAGATTATAGTTTTTCCTTTAGTATGTAGGAACATTCAACTGTGGTGTGATTTGTGATTGGGAGGGTTGCATTGGAAAACTAAATCGTATGCTGTATTGGTTTGGGGCAACCTATGTAATTTTTGGAGGTTTCCTCAAATGCAACTGGGAGAAGTTGGAACATTTAGATCCAAGGGGACCATGGCCTTCCATGCTTCCGCATCTCTTGTACACAGTTTCTTACGGTTCTAATGAGAAACCTATTTTGCACGCATGGGCATTTTTTATGTGTCAGTCAAGTGTTAATTCATCACTTTGTTGTTGGAAGATTTGGATTTGCATATATTTACATGTTTATGAATGCATGACTCATTTTATGTTTCAAAAATTGTTAATAAAATATGGATTAGCTTGTAAAACATGGTACAAAAGATTTTGAGTCTAGGTTCTATCTATGCACAAAAAACTTCTCGTATTTATTTATTTATTTATGTTTTTTTTCCTGTTTAGCAAAAATGTATTTGTTACACGGTCTTAGGTAAAACTCAACCCTAAAAGCTAGCTATTGAGGTGTGGTGCCCTCACGCTTATATACTTCACATTACTTTAGTACCCAAGCAATAGGAGACTTCGCTTCACAACATTAAGATTTCTCTTATTTTTAACATTAAAGTTTCCATTAGATTTTTACATGTCTCTTCATGGTAAGTAATGTGAAAATGTGCTATGAAATTACCTGAGCAAGCAAAAGCACCTTAAATTGGTGACTACTTGGAAGTTGTATATTTAATAAAAAGGAAAAAATAAGAGTGCTAAATATTGGGATTATGGATCAAAGGTTAGAAAAGTTCAATCTGAATCTTGTTGAAGCTACCAGTTCTCCAAAAAATTCAGTCTGATTAAATATGTATTTGTTCCTGTCCTCGAAACAGTCATCTTATCCTTTTAAGTTTGACATTTATCTTTTTGTTTCTTTTGTTTGTATCATGTTTTAATTCATTACAAATGGCCATAATTTATCTTCTTTTTGTTTCTTTTGTTTGTATCAGGTTTTAAGTCATTACAAATGGCCAGAATATTTGGAAACTGATTTTGTTTTCGTTGAGTGTTTTCTTGTATAATACTAGACTCTTCTCCAGAAATTTGAAATATATTTATCTCAGTTTACTTATCTGTTCTATTGTCAAGGTTCATCCTCAATTGGGTTAGTTACTACACAGTTTTTAGCTGCATTTTCAACAGCATCTGGAAAGACATCAGTGCAGTTCTCTGAGTCTGAGGAGTCTGATCCAGATGTAAGAAACTTTTACTATTTGCTATTCGTGTAGCATGAATTAAAATCTGAAATACTTTAATCTTTGGAATCAGTAGTTCATTCATTGTTAGTTGCTTACAGTGGGGCTGCTGGAGTGCAAGTCAAGAGATAAGAAACCCATCCATTAGAATCATTTTTCCCACAATTGAAAGAGTGAAAAATGCAAGTTGTGGAATCTTAGCTTCAAAATACTTTGTGTGTTTCATGCAGGTATCCTGACCTTTTGATTAGCCGCAAGATAATTTAATGGCTTTTAACTGGATTCCATGTGTTATTTGCTTTGTTTCTTTGTTTTTTTCCTCTTTTTTTAAAAAAAATAAATTATTCCTGATTTTTATATTTCACTAAGGTGTGGGACAAAAGTATAGGTGTGCAACTAAGTCCCACACAGCCCTACGGAGGTTTATGAGGAATATCTCATGTCTAGCCTGGTTAAATCATATATTCTGAATTCAAAAAAAAAAAAAAATTTTCCGCAAATCCTTACCATTGAAGCTGGCAGTTCAATCACCAATCACTCACAAACGATGATTGTAAAGTAGGCATTTTATTTT